>LPNX010988777.1:0-56078 GCA_001517045.1 Pseudotsuga menziesii
TATGCGTTTTGAGGGCTTCTATCTAGCACATGAGTAAAACATCAGGTTTTCATCGCCAAATTTGGCCAAAAAGTGTTACCCATCTTCATGGAATCACCCATCAACTATTTGTTCCTTTGTCGCAACATACTGGAGCTTACTACTCCCTTTTGCACCATATCCTTGATATAGTGATACTTGATCTTGATATGCTTCGACTTGTCATGGAACACTGGATTCTATGACAACTTCACACAACTCTGGTTGTCACAATGTATACAAGTAGCATCCATATGGAGATCAAATAAATCAGACAGTAGCTTTTGCAGCCATACTACCTCACAACTAGCTGAACAAGCTGCGATATACTCTACTTCTGCTGTACTTAGTGCCACACAGGATTGCTTCCTGCTAAACTAAGAGATCACACCTGATCCCATACTAAAGCAACAACCTGAAGTGCTTTTCCTATCGATGGCACTGCCTACCCAATCTGAATCAACATAACCCTCCAGGTTAATCTTATGATTTGCCTCGTACTTGAGCCTATAATCAATTGTACCCCTCAGGTACCTTAGAATGTGCTTTGCAGCAATCAAGTGAACATGTCTTGGATCTGTCAAGAACTGGCTCAAGGTGTTCACAACAAATAAAATGTATGGCCTTGTGTTCGTCAGAAACATCAAGGACCCAATCATCTGATGATACATCGTGGCATCAAATGTCTCTGATGAAGCATCACTCAATAGCTTCAGGTTCGATGCCATAGGTGTGGTCATATCCTTGTAGTCCATCATCCCAAATCTCTTCAGGATCTCTACTGCATACTCCCCTTGTCCGAGGGAGATTCCATCCACATTCTGCCACACCTCCATACCTAGAAAATAATGCATCATACCCAAGTCCTTAATTTCAAACTCGGCAGCAAGCCTTCTCTTTGTATCAGCAATCAACCCATCCATACTTGTTACAAACAGATCATCTACATATAGTAGAAGCATCATTGGGTTTCCATCTTCAACCTTGTAGTAAAGGTTGGAATTTGCTTTACTCTTGGTAAAGCCCAAAATGGATAGAAAGCTGTCAATTTTGTCGTACCATGTCCTGGGTTCCTGTTTCAAACTGTACAGGGCTTTCTTCAATCTACACACATGAGACTCCCTGTCATGTGTCTCAAAACCGAGTGGTTGTTCTACATACACTTCCTCTTCCACTACACCATTCAAGAAAGCAGTCTTGACATCCATTTGGTGTATCTTCCATTTCATTACTATAGCCAAAGCAAGTACTGTTCTGATGGAAGTTGGCCACAGGAGCAAAGGTTTCTTCATAATCTATTCCTTCCTTCTGTGAGAAGCCACGAGCCACAAATCTTGCCTTATATTTTTCAATGCTACCGTCTACAGCATGCTTGATCTTGTAGATCCATTTCAAAGTTACAACTGACTTCCTTTCTGGTCTTGGGACAACATCCCAAACATCATTCTTCATGGTCGATTGATACTGGGTGATTCCATGAAGATGGGTAACACTTTTTGGCCAAATTTGGCGATGAAAACCTGATTTTTTACTCATGTGCTAGATAGAAGCCCTCAAAACGCATGTATGCCATGTGAATTTTGACTTGCAGTAAAAAAACAAATTGTAGAATATTATGTTGGCTTCATAGTGATATTTTTTTTTAAATATTTCGATGTCATTTAATGTGTGAATTTTTGCATTTAATGAACTGTGTGACCTTAAAAATTTGAAGAAGCTAATAAGTGGCTCGTGTCCATGTAGAGCAATTCAATCTTGCATTAATAATTTAAAAAAAATAAATATATGAGCATGATCTACATAAAATGCAGTGTGATGTGCATATTTTTTTGTTAATTTTTTTCGCATTATACAATTATTTATTATTTTTCGAAAGTGACCACATTTGATTTCAGCATCGTTTTAAACAAATATTTGTCCACGTAAAGGAATTTTTTATATTTTTTCAAAAATTGAAAAACCAAAGATACCCTTTTGAAGAGGACACGTCGATATGTGATGTGTGCATTTTAAAGAATTTTTTGGCTGTGTATTTTTAACTCTGCGGAATTTTCTTTGAGCTGCTTCGAAGTTGCAGTGTGGTTTTCTAAGTAGTTAAAAAATAAATATCATATGAATGCCAAAATGCGTGTATGATACGTCAATGGATAGAAGATTCGTTGGTGAATCTATCGGTATCAACTCCGCTCAGTTATGTGCTAGGAATGGGAGGGTATACAACTCTGCAAGGCACAGTAAATTTTCCATTTGTTTGAATGGGGGCTAAGTCTGTTTTTTTAAGCCCTCGACCGAGGTATGAACCTCGACTGAGGTATCTAAATACCTCGACCGAGGTATTTAAATACCTCGACCGAGGTATTTAAATACCTCGACCGAGGGTTTGTAAAGCCTGCAATACCTCGGTCGAGGTATTTAAATACCTCGATCGAGGGCTTGATAAAACCTCGGTCGAGATATTAAGACCTCGATCGAGGGCTTAACAAGCCCTCGACCGAGGTGCATTTTTCTGTTTTTGCCGAAATGTGCTTGCCAAAAAGTGTTACCCAGGTCCGTGGATTCACCCTACTCTTCGATCATAGCATCCTTCCATTCTTTCTGTTCTGCCGCTTCTTCATAGTTGGAAGGTTCTTTATTGATAACATCACATAGTAAAGCTACATATCCAGAGCAAGATCTGGTTCTCTTTCTTTCTTTGTGATTCTCTTCTGGAGCCCCATATCTTCCCACACCTTAGATAATTTCTCGTACCCAAGCAGGTTTCCTCTTGTGAGGATTCTTCTCCTGAGGTGGATCTATAAGTCTTTGTGGTTCTTCGAATTCTCGATCTTCTTCTTGAATTTCTTCATTCATGGTTGTATCATGAATTCTGGGTGCTTCTGCTTCTTCAGTATCTTCAGCAGGTCTCTTCCTAGATTTTTTGTAAGCTGTGTCTTCATCAAATATTACATCCCTGCTGATGTTGATCTTCTTGTATCCTGGGAAGTATATTCTGTAAGCCTCCGAGCTTTCAGAGTATCCCACAAATATACCCTTCTTTCCTGAAGGATCTGTTTTTGTTCTCTTTTCTTTTGGTATGTGTATGTACACTGGACAGCTGAATATTCTGAGATGGCTGACTTCTAGTTTCTTGCTAGAGAAGACTTCTTTAGGAGTCTTGTTCTTGAGTACTCTGTGTAGAGTATGATTCTGAACATACACCATTGTTCTGGCTGCTTCTTCCCATAGATGCATAGGAAGATCTTGATCATGAAGCATTTCTCTTGCAGCTTCCATGATGGTTTTATTCTTCCTTTCTGCAACCCCATTCTGTTGTGGATTGTAAGGAGTGGACAACTGCCTCTTAATCCCTGATTCTTTGCATAAGTCTTTGAATTCATTTGATGTGAATTCTCTGCCCTTATCTGATCGAAAGGTCTTGATCTTCTTTTCTGTGTGATTCTTGATCAAGGCTTTGAATTCCTTGAACTTGCTGAAAACTTCATCTTTGTTCTTCATGAAGTAAATCCATGTCTTCCTAGAAAATTCATTAATGAAAGAAACATAGTATACATACCCACTTAGTGAGCTTGATGACATTGGTTCGCATACATCGGAGTGGATGATTTCCAAGATTCCTTTTTCCTTGCTCTCACTACTTGGAAATGTCTTCTTTGTATTCTTTCCTTTCGCACATCCTTTGCAGACCCCTTCATGTTTTGCTTGAATTTCTGGAAGACCTTCAACAACTTTGCTTGCAAGTGGTAGTGCTCTGTAATGCACATGTGCAAGCCTTCTGTGCCAAAGTTTATTTGGATCTACTGTGTCATGGACCATAGCTTGTTCTGGATGGCCCTTCAGCTTGTATAAGCCTCCTTCTTGTTCTCTAATCACTATTGCATCATCAATAGTCTTTCCTCTTGGCCACATGACGACTTGGCCATCTACAAATGAAACCCTCATACCTTTTGCATCCAATGCTGATATGGATAGAATATTCTTCTTCAATCCTTGTACAAACAAGACATCTTTCATTTTTATAGATTTTCCGGAGTCTAGCTTGTAGGAGGATTCACCACTACCTTTTATGGGATATTTGTAGTCATCCCCAAGCTTCACCTTATGGGGTGAATTATGTTCGGATAGTTTCTCAAAGGATTCCTTGAAACCTATCATGTGCTTGGAATCCCCACTGTCAATAAGCTAATCTTTGCTTCCATGAGTGACAGTTCCCATGAGAGCGGAGATCATAACATATTCATCTTCACTTGAAGAGTCTTCACTTTCTTGTTTTACTCTTTTCTTGGGAGGATCATCATCCTTGGCAGTGTGAGCATGATGTCTTCTTTTGGAGTTCTTCTTCTTCTTGGATCCATTCTTATTCTTGGGATAGTTTTTAGCAAAGTGTCCTATTTCATCGCATGTATAACATCTGAGTTTCGATGGATCCCTTCTCATAAAGTTATTTTTCTGATGAGAATGCTTACCTTGGTGATGACGATTTTCCCTTCTTCCTTTCTTGGAGTGTACTATGAGATCTTGATCTTCACTTCCCATATTTTCTTCTTGAGCAGCTATCCAAGCTTATTCTTGAGAGCATGCTTCCCACAGTCTACTGAACTTGAACAACTTCTTTCTAGCACAGATTCCTTGGATGAAAGAATCCCATGACCTAGGGAGGCCATTCAATGTTGTCATCACAATTTCTGCATTCTCCACTTCTTCATCTATAGCTTCTAGTTGTTCTTTGATATGGGAGACCCTTGTGAAGTATGACTAGATGGTCTCCTCATTCTGGATCTTAACATTCTTCAACTAGTTCCTTAGAGTCATTTTCCGATTGATGTTCTTCCCTTCAAACAATTTGGTTAGGGAATCAAACATGGCTTTAGGTGTCTTGAGGGAGGAAACCTATGGAATGAGGTGATCCTTGATAGAATCAGCAATGATCATTTTTTCCATAACCAACTTCTTCTTATGTAAGGCCTTGGCCTCATCTCCTTCTGGAACTAGAACCTCCTCTTGGATATAGGAGTCCAACTCATTTTCTTCCAAGACCAGGGAGATCCTATACTTACAGGCTCCGAAGTTATCATCTCCCTCAAGCTTTTCATCAAGCTTGGTATGATGAGACATATTAACTAAGAACCTCAAATGGAAATAAAAAAGATTTAGATCTTACCAGGTCAAGATGTTGGATCTGGATTTAAAGCTGAAATCCTGCAGTATTGGTTCAAGAGCAGATTAGGGTTTTGCTTTTTCGGAGTTCTGTCCAACCAAATGCTTTGAATTTGATCCCTAACTTTGATTTTGGGGAGAAGATCAATCCAGGCCTGGGCTCACTAAAAAATTCCACTTCTGTGAAAAGCCCTAATTTTCGGCAGTAGTGTCGGGTCCAAAACTGAAAAACCTCAGAATTGGATTTTGCTTTGACAGAAATATGCGCCCTAGGGAGGAGAGTTATTCCACCCTACTTTTGCTGAAAATATGTGGAGAGATATCCACAAAATAGGAATCCCTAGTTCCCACAGTTGCATAGTGTCTTCTTCTCAGGTTAGCTCTAATACCATGTTAGATTTTAAACATTAAGCTAGCATATCATTAGGGTATTTAACTAAGAGAAAAACAAGCACAATAATAAAACACAAGAGATAATGAACACAGTGTTTTTACTCGGGGAAACCATAAATGGATAAAACCCCGCAACTTCCTCAGAGATAGAATCAGCACCAAAGTGAAACCCAAAAACTGTAAGACAATCTCCCAACAATAGTAAGCTCTTTCCTCTTGCGCCAATGTCTTTCTCTTCCTCAGCTATGCGCTACAACTGAGTGTGTATGAGATGTGTGTTAAATAGAGAGGTCACCTCTCTATTTATACTAATTCCCGACATGACTAAAACCCTACTAGGGCCAACCTCACTAGGAGAGTCTAATAACCCTAGTACCCCGGAATTGTGAGGACTTTAACACTTAGACAATAGGAGGGTTACCCACAATGACTTGACATGACTTGTTTACATTATAGATCCTCCTGATAGGAACATCGGGTCATGACATGACACAAGAACATCCCAGAATAAACATCGGGTTACAATAGATAAGAAATACAAGTGAATACATTCCAAAGTTACAATTACATCAACACACACTACCCTTTGTTTGTGCTCATGAATCATATCCTATACTAGTTAGTCCAGGATTCTAGGATTTATTCCAATTTCCATTCATTTACTCAGGTCGGAATCATTCGAATTAGCACTCCCAGTATTTCACTGTCCACCTAGGCCACTTAGTCTACCTATATCATCAGAGGAAGGGGGTTAAGTAGTAGAGACAAAGGAAACTGGAATGGAGGGCCATCTAGAGAGAAGGGTTGTACAATATGCATATAGTCAGATCTAAACGAAATGAAAGAATTTGTCATATACCTAACTAAATATTATCATTACTTAATCCGTCGGGATGCTTATGCGGTAACTCTTGCGCCTGAGCTATTTACGGGTTTCCTGTGTCAACAATGTCTACAATTTGGAGAGCCTCGTTACCATCATTATACAACCAATGAATTGGTCCTACAAATATCACTATTACGTCTCCCCTCCTCACTCACCTCATCTTTTGACTTGAGTCCTCTTCTTCTTCTTCCTCTTCCTCTCGTGGGCTCTCTGATATACACCATGAGCACCCTCATAATGAAGAATGATCTCTAAAAGTCTCTGGAGACCTAGAAAAAATAATACCTAGTTTTCCCTCACCTACATAGATATATCTATGTTATGTAGATGCAATTATAAAATGGTTTTTTTTGTAATCATGTGAAATACAAAAACATGCATTCTCCTACCTCGGGCAAGGTAAACCAACTCCGGAGCACCAAGATATTGTGGAATTTAGATGGTGTTTCTTCCAATCATCTTTCTGTAGAATGAAACTATTTCACACTCTATTTCCTCGTTGTCTTCTGTAGTGGACAACTCGAAGGTTCCACCTTTGTCACAGGTAGGAAGGAGCAAGAGAACCAAAGGTAGAACATTGGGTAGGCTGGATTGAGCTTCCCCGAACTTAAAGAGATTGGCGAAGCTTGTGGAGAAAAAAAACATTATTTTTGGTTTACGAGTATAGGACAGTCGGAGGTCAGGACTCAGACTCTCAACTCTCCAATTCTATGCTTTAGTGTCTCCCCAACTTCTATTTCCTCTAGAATATTATGCAGAGCTAAGCTGTCGACTTGGTTGTCGTGAATTTACAGGTATGTATAGCATTTTGCACTTGTGTAACATTTTATATGTGGATAAAAGCTAAATGTGTTGCTTGTTGGATTTCCTTTTGGTTCTATAAATATAAGGGTTTAAAATTTCTCCATCCAAAATGTTGTTTGAAATTTGTAATGTATTATGTGACCATGTGTCCTCCAGACTAAGTCTCTAATACTCAATAGATGTAACTTTAAAAAACCCAATATTTAAATGAAATCAAAACCAAAATAGTGTATACCTAGGACCACAACTTTGTTTGGACAAAGGAGCAAGAAGAAAGAGCCTTGTATTTGAGTTCCAAATCTGTCAACGTTATTTATCTATCGTGAATTGTAAACATTAGGTTGAAAGAAAGAACAATATTTTTGAATTATTCCAATTTCCTTAATGCAATCCAAAGGTTGAAAGGATAAAATATTTAACAACTGACACTGTAAATGTTGTAGACTCCAACCCCTTCATTTTTTTGTCATCCTTCTAATAATGGAAACAAGAAGTACAAATTGTCTACCAATATATCTAAACAAGGGAATCCCTCAACGAACGTTCATGAATGAGGGACTGGGAGTGCAGTGAGCTAGAAAAGAACATGATTTCAACATCCTCATTGTCGCAAGCCTCTCAAATGTGTGTTTATGATTTTTCTTCCTTATTGACTATGGTAGACACTAGACACCCAACTTGTAGTGATATTTGTTGGAGAATTTTAAGTTCTTCCTTATAGTGGACTAATAAATACTTAACCTTTTTGATAGGGCTAATAAACTTGATATAGATTGGAGGGACTATACATAATCTAACTAAAATTGGGGCTTTTGTTTGATCACTTCGAATTGGGGTATAAAATCGATTACATTGGAGGGACTATCCATAATCCACCTAAAATTGGGGATTTTGTTTGATCACTTTGAATTGAGCATCTAGGGAGGACATGATTCAATTCTAAAAATAACTGTTGAATTTAAGGTATTACATTCTGGGTTTTTTCTTTTAGGTAGGCCCAATCACACTTGACCAATAGAGCCACCATCAATTGGAATCAATCCTCCATTCAAAGGTCCTTCCAAATTCCAATGCCTTATTTTTTCAACGACCTAACAACCGAGTATTTCATCAGCCCGATAGAGTTGTCCCTTATCTAAGTTCAAAAAAATATATTCTCCAAGGACCAGGAGAGTAGAGACTAGTTTAGATATGTATGGACTCTCATTAGCTAAAATAATAATGATTTTGTATCCACGCATGTGTCTCCATATTTGTATGAGATCTTTCTCCATGACATGAATGGAGGAATATGTCTCAACGGTTTCTAATGGGAATCATGTGAGGTCCATAGAGATGTGAATTATAGGTTTCCACACAATAATCGAGTGTGCAATATAGTCATCTCTTGTGGCCTCTGTGAGGTTAAATAAATAGTTGTTGCTCCTAAAAAATTTAGGTGTTGACAATGATTTTCTTTTTATTTCTATTTTACAATTAGTTTGTGTGCATCTGAAATCCATAAACCATAATAGAACAAAAAAATATCAAAAGTTTAAAATACTTGATATTTGTTGGAGAATTTGAAGTGTTTCCGTAAAATTACTAGGATAAGATGTCAATATTGGAGAGACTTGTTTTTTTATTTATTTCCAATTTCTAGGATTTATATAATTAAGGGTATAGAAGGCATTTACTTTATGAGGATATCCCCTACATTAGGGAGTCCATATGGATAAGAACTTGCAATGTATGCATTGGATGTAAACCATTTCAATTTGTATTGACTTTGGTTCTGTTATCCCTAAAGTTGAACCTAGACTACATAGGTTCAAGCTTACATAAATATTTTAAAAATAATTCAATAAAATCAAAAATAAAAAACTGAATTGGTATATAATCAAAGATATAGGAAAAATCACATAACCATTTAAAGATCTGTATGACATAAAATAGAATACAAAATTCAATAACAAGGGAACTACGAGCACGAATTTATGGAATGAAACTGACTCTGTCACTAAAGGTTTGAAAGATAAATGTATTTCATTACAAGAATCATGTAGTGGATTGTATTTGACCACACACAGGATAAATCATAAAAAAGACAGTTCATAAAAATACAAAATCAGCTCGTAACCATAATCATATCAAAGTAGAACATGTATTGAAGATGCAGAGAGTTTCATGTCATACAGTATACATCAAAATTGGATTCCCATCTCCGATTGCCACCCTCTTTCATATCTAGCTGCTACCTCCTTATATACAAAACTCTTGAGTTTTTGAGATAGTTATCATATCCTATTTCTATGGATCGAATTCTTTCAAAAATAGTAAAATAGATCTTCTTAAAACAGTATTAATACAAGTGTAATAAAAAAGAAATAAAAATAGACATCTGTCAAGCCCTAATTGCTTTCAAAAGACAACGTGTATGAGCTGGTGGGGGACGAACACCAAGCCATGGATTCAGTGGTAACAAACTTCGTACATTTTCAAAAGGATGTCCAGAGGCCCTCCTTTCAAGAACTTCACGAAACCCTTTTTTGAACTTGTCACTGATTTGGCGCAGCAATCCAACTAATGAGGTCGATTCATGAGCAGGCTTTGCAGATATGGGTTCCAATATGTTTCCAGTTGTGGCATTGATGTAAAACCCACGTGTATGTGCTGTAATGCGGTAACTACGGCCTTCTAATGTCAACACATCTAGGTAAATTAAATCTCCAAGAGTCCTCCTGTAGTCTAGAGGATTGAATGAAGAAAATGCAATTCTTTTTACACATTTGATCTCTTGTGAAGATGGGAATACAACAAGATTCTCAAGAAAACTAGTGGCATCATCCATAAAACCCAATCCTTCAAGTTTAGGAACCTCTGCAAGTGAATCAATGGTTTCAAGATGATTAGTCGGTTCATTTAGCAATAGAAGATGAGGTAGGCTCCAAGCAAGCCACACAAAAATTACGTGACTTCCCTACCAATTCGATAAATTCGACATAGGCATAATCTGTGCTTTTCCCGTCAAACCAAATTTCCCAACTGCCGCACGCATATTCTCTTCTTCAATACCAGGACATTCATTCATCATGTATTGCAGTGCAAACACACTCAACTCTAGTTTATCCACCAGATGCTAATGAAACTAAGAAATATGAAGATGATTATGGCACTTCACCATGCCATCAAATGGGGACAAATCTCCAATCATTAGCTTCGATAATGTACTTTTTCCTTCTCCATTTGGACCTACCAAAGCTATTCTTGAATCCAAGTCCACCCCAAAATCTATACTCTTATATATGAGGCTGTCATGAGTGTACCCATGACTCATGGTCGGATCAAGGCCTGACTCAATTGAAGCGCTAAAAAGGCAAACAATACAGTACTGTATGTAGAAAAAGTCTTCAAATTACTTTAAAAATGAAGCATATGAACCAATATTTCTTAGGGTGAACCAAAGGTTCGGAAACACAACACAAAAACACTCTGTTATGCAGTTCTAGTCTCTACTCTGATCTGTCCCTTCATGCTTTAATCAAATTATTTTATTGTACAGATGGTATTATTACCTCACAGGCACTTGCTCGTAGGATGAAATTCTCGGCAATCCGCTCAAACACACAAATTGTAAACTTTTCTTCCACATGAGTGCCATCATGAGTGATTTTCTATCTGATCTCAGTATTCAAATTGAACTTGAGTGGTCATTTTGACATCTGGATGCTGCCAGAAACTAAAATTTTGTTGGAGCAGATCTGGTGACAACATCTGGCTTCGTCTAGGGATGGCATGCTCCCTGTGAGCTACCAAGAACAAGTAGACCTGTGCCTTTCCAATGAAACCATCTCTAATATCTATACCTTGTCTTGCTTGCCATTCACTGCTTTGAAAATAAAAATAAGAAATACCAGTGCCTTGTTTCCATTGGGCTGGAGTCTTTTTATATTATTCCTAACCTATTTCAAACTTTGAAAACCTGCTCTTCTTATACTTCAAAAGCAAATTGCGAATTCAAACTGCTCATACTACAAACTTAAGGAACTGCTTGAAGCATCAAGCTTATTTATTTACAACTCCCATTCTAATCATCTGCTTTCTTTTGATTAGGTAAAATCATGCTTCCAATGAAGCCATACAAATATTTGACTAACTGGTAAAACTTTTGATCTGCAGATGATGAATAAAGAAGCCCATGGAATATCAAAATTCATTTCAAAAGAAGAGAAAAGGAAACCTTCATTTGACAAAAACAATCTGACATTTGAGCTGCTCAAAGAATCCATATAATCAACAAATGGATCAATGAAGCTATACAGAAATACCTCTTGCTGCTGTTTAAGTTGAAAATCAAAATATCTCTGTATATCCTCTTCCTCATAATGGCTACCACTTTCAGCTACCTGCAAATCTAAACATGGCTGCAGAATGATTTTTTTGCTAATCATAGGTTGTTTGATATTTTTTGCAAATCCAGTTTGAAACATGATGAATGCGGGCCTACTGAATTGCAAATATGGCTGCTCAATGTCTTCTACGGATTCAGGATGGTTGATTTCCACACAATGTTGTTCCTCATCAAAATTTGATTCATAGTTGTCATACATCCATTGGCTGCTCCTCAAATCAACAAAAGGTGATGTAGGGATCTTCTCTTCTTCATCCGAATACTCATCATAGATTGGCATATCTTCAGAGTGAACCGGTTGATGCTGATCCCAATCTAGAACTTCAATGTCTTCATCATAAAATGGGGCATTTTGATCAATTTATAAAGATGAAGATTTCTGCTCTATGATGCTATCATCATCTTTAATATCAGAATTTTGAAAAATTTCTTGTTGTAAAACAGAATTATAGGAAGATAATAGATCTTCTTCCTTCTTCATAGCATAACCACCAGCTTCATCTTTACTACTAGAAGAATCTACTACTAAACCTTGGATATATAATGCATATCCCCTACAACAATGCTCAAAAAGACACTCATCTAGGTAAATCCTCTTACAATATGAATAAAAAGCATCATGAAAATATTTCAAAGAGGAAATACTAGAAGCAGGAAGAGTTCTGTACCATTGTCTTGCACAACCATCTAATGAATACATAAACATTTTCATCAATACATCTTCATGATGTATACTCAGCTGATCCATGCATTGATGAAATTTAATTACATGATCTGTCAGATTGTCCTCTTCCTTTTCTCTAAATCTCGAAAGAAAATCTTCCCATTCATCCATGATAAGTACTCTATTTGGAAATCCAAGAACAACTAAGAAATTAAGCGGAGCAAATCTCTGTGCCAAAATAGTATCAAAACCCTTTGACATCTTGGAATTGTAAAATTGCCTCTGGATTCTTCAAACATGGAGTCACCTGGTGAATAAATATGTAGTCAAACTAGTGTTCTGCTCCTGTCCACCTTCAAGCGCTGGATCTGATCATTGTCATTCTTTCCCGGGGAAGATATCTTCACTCCTCCGTCCCCGGCAACGACGCCAAAAGATGTTATCCCTAAAGTTGAACCTAGACTACAGGGGTTCAAGCTTAAAGAAATCTTTTGAAAATAATTCAATAAAATCAAAAATAAAAAACTGAATTGGTATATAATCAAAGATATAGGAAAAATCACATAACCATTTAAAGATCTGTATGACATAAAATAGAATACAAAATTCAATAACAAGGGAACTACGAGCACGAATTTATGGAATGAATTTGACTCTGTCACTAAAGGTTTGAAAGATAACTGTATTTCATTACAAGAATCATGTAGTGGATTGTATTTGACCACACACAGGATAAATCATAAAAAACACAATTCATAAAAATACAAAATCATCTTGTAACCATAATCATATCAAAGTAGAACATGTATTGAAGATGCAGAGAGTTTCATGTCATACAATATACATCAAAATTGTATTCCCATATCCGATTTCCACCCTCTTTCATATATAGTTGCTACCTCCTTATATACAAAACTTTTGATTTTTTGAGATAGTTATCAGATCCTATTTCTATGGATCAAATTCTTTCAAAAATAGTAAAATCGATCTTCTTAAAACAGTCTTAATAGAAGTGTAATAAAATAGAAATAAAAATAGACATCTATCAAGCCCTAATTGCTTTCAAAAGCCAACGTGTATGAGTTGGTGGGAGATGAACACCAAGCCATGGATTCAGTAGTAACAAACTTGATACATTTTCAAAAGTATGTCTAGAGGCCCTCCTTTATAGAACTTCATGAAACCCTTTTTTGAACTTGTCACTGATTTGGCGCAGCAATCCAACTAATGAGGTCAATTCATGAGCAGGCTTTGCAAATCTAGGTTCCAATATGTTTCCAATTGTGGCATTGATGTAAAACCCATGTGTATGTGTTGTAATGCAGTAACTACAACCTTCTAATGTCAACACATCTAGGTAAATTAAAACTCCAAGAAGCCTCCTGTAGCCTGGAGGATTGAATGAAGAAAATGCAATTCTTTCTACACATTTGATCTCTTGTGAAGATGGGCATACAACAAAATTCTCAAGAAAACTAGTGGCATCATCCATAAAACCCAATCCTTCAAGTTCAGGAACCTCTACAAGTGAATCAATGGTTACAAGATTATTAGTCGGTTCATCTAGCAATAGAAGATGAGGTAGTCTCCAAGCAAGCCACGCAAAAATTACATGACTTCTCCGCCAATCCGATAAATTATGCATAGGCATAATCTGTGCTTTTCCCATCAAACCAAATTTCCCAATTGCCACACGCATCTTCTCTTCTTCAATACCAGGATATTCATTCATCATGTATTGCAGTGCAAACATACTCAGCTCTAGTTTATCCGCCAGATGGTGATGAAACTGAGCAATACAAAGATGATTATGGCGCTTCACCATGCCATCCAATGGGGACAAATCTCCAGTCATTAGCTTCAATAACGTACTTTTTCCTGCTCCATTTGGACCAACCAAAGCTATTCTTGAATCCAGGTCCACCCCAAAATCTATACTCTTATATATAAGGCTGTCATGAGTGTACCCACGACTCATGGTCGGATCAAGGCCTGACTCAATTGAAGCGCTAAAAAGGTAAACAATACAGTACTGTATGCAGAAAAGGTCTTCAAACTACTTTAAAAATGAAACATCTGAACCAATATTCCTCAGGGTGAACCAAAGGTTCGGAAACACAACACAAAAACACTCTGTTATGCAGTTCTAGTCTCTACTCTGATCTATCCCTTCAGGCTTTAATCAAATTATTTTATTGTACAGATGGTGTTATTACCTCACAGGCACTTTCTCATAGGATGAAATTCTCGGCAATCCGCTCAAACACACAAATTGTAAACTTTTCTTCCACATGAGTGCCATCATGAGTGCTTTTTTATCTGGTCTCGGTAATCAAATTGAACCTGAGTAGTCATTTTGACATCTGGATGCTGCCAGAAACTAAAATCTTGTTGGAGCAGACCTGGTGACAACATGTTCTTTCTTTGTGCTCCCTCCCTTACTACAATCTACCTACTTACCTACTCTTGCATATGTCATGGATAGATAGATATGTTCTTGAATAGATAGACTGAACCATTATAGGCACTATGGGCATTCCAACTCAATTTCATTACATTATAGGAATTACATGCCCTGAAAGCAATATATAGGGAGAGGAGAGTTTGTTATTACATAAGTAAGATAACTTGTCTTTCATGGTGCATTTCACCTAGAGGGGTATATCTCCCTCTTACTATTGTGACTAGTCTCAATGACTATTCCTTTTGGGTACGCACTTATTGCTTCAAAATGATTTTATTTTCATTTCCAAATTCCAATAAGTTTGTGTACATTCGAAATTGACCATAAACTATAATAGACAAAAAAAAAATTACCTTTGGATATGAAAATAATAAAAGAGATGAATTACTTTAAAACACAAAAATGTTTTTTACCATAACTGAAATGATTTACATTGTTCAAAGTGATTCCTCTCTTCAATTATTGCACTATTCTTTAATTAAATCTAGGTTGAATTTTATTAAAAAAAGATTAGATAGCAATACAAGATTAAGTTGTAGTTGATTAATCTTAACGTATTATTTATTTTTATTAGAATTATAATTTAGGTTACTTTTTTACATTAAATATTTCCTAGGTTATGGCCAATAACTCACTAATTATTAAAAATTTCTCTTAAATTATTTTTTTATATAAAAATTTGTAGTATTTCTAGGTTAGAATTAGATATTGCATTTAGTTCTATATTTTATAAAAAATTAGGTTAAGTAATTCACAATTTATTCATTAAGAAAAATATTTGATATTAATAAATTTAATTTAGACTTATATTCTATTCTAAGTTTAGAATCATTTTAGCAATTTAGGGTGTTTGTTTTAATCACAACTTAGACTTCCTTATTATCTAGCTTAACATTTGTAGGGTTTTGGTTTGGTCAGTTATATAATGGAAATTATCTATTTCCTAGTTTTCTCTTGAAATGTGTTGTTAAAGATATATTAATAAATCTTTATTTGTTACTCAACTCGACTCATTGCCAACGATTACCTTGCATACCACTCCTCAAACCTATCAAACCAGAATTTAAGAGAAGAGATTGTAAATATGTTTTTTTGTCAAAATGACATTTTTGAATCATGTAAGGTTCACAAAGAGATTACAGTAACCTTTTTACATAAATTTAAGATGGAATTTTGAAAAGATAATTGTTGAAGCCCTCTCAAACTCCTTCTCGTGTGAGATCCAGATACTAGTAAGATCCACATTGAAGTTTGAAGGATACTTTTTCAATGTGTTTGAATAATAAGTATATGCACTGAGTTTTGAAGAGAGAAATGGGAATCCCTATCAATCCCTCTCATTTGACATCTAGATGTTAGTAGACTCAAGACTAAAGTTTGAAGGATAAATTTTCAAGTGTTCTAATACTTAGGTTTATTATGGTGAAGACAATGCTTAGGGATTAGGTGGAGTTTGAAATTGAATGGCTAGTTACTCACTAATTGGGTCCATATGGACAAATATATAAATTAGCTTTGTGATGGTATTTGTAACTTTTTTTGGCCGTTAATGAAAACGTGGATTGGAAAAAACTTCATGTAATGTAAAATGTCATGGAAAAGTTATTCTTCTATTTTTTTCACTTTTATGTTGTTTCTTTAAACCATTGGTTATGGTAATGATCAAGTGGTCACAACAAGGATCAACCATTTTAAATCTCATAGGGATGTACAATGTTAGAAGTATAATAGTTTTAGGAATATACCTTGGCACCCTACAAAAATCATCTTTTTAGTTTTTATTATTAATGTTAGGGATCTGATGATTGATCTCTTTTGGCCTTATAATATAGCACTTATAGTAGTGGAGCTCTTCTCAAAACAATTCTAGACACAAATAAGCTTTGGTACCTCATGAGGCTACTTTCATCCCAAATTTCATATTATGCATTCAGATAAGGTTGTTAGTAGTTCTCCACTACTCGAATCACTTTGGCATGATAGGAAAAAAACATTTCCTGTCACAAAATAAATAGGCCAAAAAAATGCAATACAAAAAACCAATACTCCTAATGGTTCTCGCTATGTTCACATTAATTAACAAAACAAGTGCACCAATCTCTTTCTAAATGGTCTTTTTTCCTTGATCTCATCTTTGATTACGGGTACATTTTCGTCACTCTCAACCTTTATTTTAGTCTCTCCTCCTCTAATCTAACTCTTGGACGGGATAAATCCCCCATAAAAAGAATTTGGACATGATAAATCATCATATACATGGTTTACCTCACTAATTCTATATAAATGTTGAATCACTTGGGATTTCTTCTTATTATCTTTTTTTGTTCTATACACTGTTCTTAATAATAATGAAATTTTGTTATACACTTTCGGTTTTAAATGAAAAAAATAACTTATTTTTACATGTCAACATTGAAAGGTTAAATTTCTTACAACCCTTGAAAGGTTAAATTTCTTACAACCCTTCAAAATGAAATGGGACCCTGCCCCTCAAATTTGATCCCTGCGGACTCCATCATCCTTCAAACTCTGACAGCCTCCCATCAAACTCTGACATCCTGACATCAGTTCGTATAGGGTACCCTCGAGCCATATCATGCCCATGTATATGGGTAATATGTATGCCATCCACCCTTTTTTCATACAACCATTTTTAAAATTTTGAATTCTATATAAACTGCAAATTTAAATTTGAATTTGTGAAACGATTCAAATTTCACTGCCTGAAAGGCACATTAGAAACACGTTACTTAATATCTTCTAGTGTCCACGTTCAATGCGAAACTCTATAGAATGCACCATGCTTCTTTGGATGCAAAAATTATGCATACTACTAATATATTTCATTAATGAAAATAATTGACTGCAATGAGTTTGCAAGGTATAAAATGTTACACATACTAGATCTAGAGGCTGGAAAGCAGTGTAGAACCTTCCTTGACCCGCAGTCGGAGTTTCTCGATAGATAAGTGAAAGTTAAAGAAGTTATGACTGACAAAATCCCTTAAATTATACGTCTCAGGAGATCGTCGATACTTGGATTTTAAAAAATGAAAAGTTTATGGTCTGAAGGATGTAAGCATATGTAATATTTGCATTGAAAGAGAATGGGTGAACGCATATGTAATATTTGCATTGAAACAGAGTGCAAGTTTTTGGTTGGAATATCAAAAAGTCTAGCAAATGAGAAATCAGGGTTTGACTTTTTTAGCCTATTGTAAATTGTTTCATACTATGCTATCAGAAAGTATTCATGAGATGGAAATTCATTTCTTTTATATTTTGTTAGACACATTACATTGAAAAAATGTGTTGTTACCTTAATAATTGGGTTTGCTTTTTAATATTGCATTACAGTTGGTATTTATTGGACAATCCATGTGCCACAGAATGAAATCAACGTGATTGTTATTATTTTTTTTTTAAAGTTGATTTTTTTAAGAAATTTTATTAAAATGGTAAGTATTAGTCTTGTATTTAGGTCTTTAGAATTTGGTATTCATTGGACAATTCATGGGCCACATGGGGTTGTAGTTTAGAATGAAATCAAGGTGATTGCCCATTTTTATTTTTACTTTTTTAGGTTGAGTTTTTTAATTTTTTTTAATTAAAATGGTAAGTATTAGTTTGTAATTTTTGAAAAAAAAAATTAAATATCATATCAATTATGAATTATTAAAATTATTATTTTCAATTTTAAATAAATTTAGAGATATAAAAATGATTTAAGATTGTTGTCTTTAATATTAAAATTGTAAATTGAGATTGTTAGTTTTAATAAAGATTTAGATTGTATCAAATGATACTTTAACTACTATATATAAGTAATAAAATTGGTTATGAGTTTATGGTAAAACCATTAATATTTTTAAGTATAGAATGTTTTATGTTGGAGAGAGATTGTTTGGATTAAAAATAATCTTAGAAACAAGCTTAAAATGTATATGATAATTAGAATTTATTCAATGAATTACACATTATTAGGGGGATTATTATTATAATTAAAAATAAATTCATTTTAATCTAAATTTATTAAAACTTAAATGTATCTAATTAAGCTTACTTTAATGAAGATGGAATTAATAAGGGTAAACAAAATTATAGTTATATAAAAATTATCTTCAAATATATTTATTAAAATTTTTTAGAAATTAAAAAAAATAAAAATTGGTTTACTTTATTGTTATATTTTTATTGATAGTTTATATCTCTTTAATTTAATAACGATATTTAACATTAGAGGGGAAAAAAATCATAGATTAAAGAAATTAAGATACTATAATATAAAGTTAGTTTGTTTTTAATACAAAGATGCACACTTATATGAATTTTGGTAAAGTTGACTATTTGATAGTAAACTTATGACATTTTGGTGAAGTGGAGCCTATTTTATGGTAGGTAAATTGTGGATGGTTCTTTTCTAGATTTTTTTTTTAATTTTTGAGTTTTTTTATCTATTTCGAATTGTAATTTTTTATTTTCTAAAAAATATCTTATCAAATTTACAATTACTTCAAAAAGAATAATTTTAACTTATAGAATTACTTCAAAAGAACTAATTTTAACTTATAGAATTACTTCAAAAATAAAAAATTTATTGTTTTTTTAAGATATAAGTTATTTTTATAAAACTAGATATTGGAATACATAACATTAATTTTGAGATCAACAAATCAATTATAATTTATAATTTGTATGATGCTTAATTATTATTATGTTTTTATCTACTCAACAGCAATGACCACTTTGATTTAGAATACCTAAGGACATAACACTTGTGGCTCTTGTTGTTATCTAAATATGTTATTTCTTAAATGTGGGATTTGTGTAATAAATTAGTTATTAATAGCAGAATGTGTGGGATTTGTATACTTATATGAATTTTTAATTACTTTTTTTTTCAGTTTATTTATATTAATTTTGAGTCTAGATTATCAAAGATATCAAGGTAAAGAAACTAAGTTTTCTAAGAGATTTCTCATTGTATAAAAGTTACATTATTTATCAAATTTTTATTATAGTAAATAAAAATGTAAAATAAATTTCATATATAAAGTTCAATTTCCAAAAGTTCATAACAAATAACTTAATGTTAAGACATATTTTTTAAACTCTTCCAATATTATCTTATTTAAATGATATACTTTATTATGATATATAAATAATTAATATTAAGATATGGTATTTTATAGGTTTAAATTATGATATATACTAGGCACCCATAATTTGGTAAAATGGTATTCCTTCTTCATGGGATTAGACTTTGGCATCCATAATGTCATAATTGTGGGGGATTTCCTTCTTGTAAAGAAGATATGATTGTGTAAAGAAGATATGTTCATTTCACAAACAAGAAAAATGGAGTGTAAAGAAGATATGATTGTGGGTAGAGTGCAATTATATTGTATTGTGGACCTCCTATGATGGATCAAAGCCCCAAAGTCACACGCTTTTGTTGGAATAATAACTCTGTGGATAATCATCTTGTAAATCAAGCCACTATTTTGGAGAGGGGTTCAAAATAGAGGCCACCATGAACACATGTGGCTCCCTTACTATTAATTTCAATGAGAATTCGATTAATGACTACTACGATTCATGCACTATGCATGAAGTCCACCCATTGAAATTACACTAACCAAGGCACTGGCGTTACTCTGTATTTAATCACACTCATGAGATAACTCTTGCAAAAGTCCTTCTATTTGGCGAGTTTGGCTTTGTGCTCAAGTTATATGATGGTCTCTAGTTTACAGGTGAATAATTATGGGTTTTTTTGGATGTGGTGTTTCGTCCTATCGATCATTGAGGCCACTTTGTGGTTGTTCTCTGAAGGATTCTCTATGAAGCTGTGTATATGCTTGATTGGGAGTTGGAATATAGATCCTTGATGGAGAGTTGATGCTTTGTTTGGCACTAGGTCTTTTCCTTACTGCATTCTCTTGAGGAATTTTTCTTGTAATCCTAGATGGGAGGTGTTTTGGAGCATCATTCCACCTTTGGAGATGAGTAATATAGCATTTTTAGACATGGAAGAGATGACTTGGGTTGCAAGTTTTGGGAAGGTCAAAGCAAAAATCCAGGACTTGAAGGTGATACTTCGTTGAGTGAACTTGTAGCTTGAAGGGGTAGTGGTTTCCATTTTATATTACAAATATGGAGCATGAAGACAACAACAGAGATAACTCTAGGTTGTGGGCTAAGTTAATTTTGTTTCTTGTCTTTAAATGTATGTCCATCTTGTGTTTTAACTAGGATTTTTTGGACAAAATGTTTGTATTATATTTTGAACATAACATACAAAGAACTAGAGTTAAGGCCCTCAAGACTTACCTTCCATTTTGTAAACCTTAGTTATAGAATTGAATCACAACATTATAATACAAATCCCTATGAAAAAATTACATTATCCTTAAACTTTTATGAAAGGGAATTTGAAATAAAATAAAATTGGTCAATTATCCAATAACAATAACAACCAATAAGAATAACACTTAAATTTATTTATCATTATTTATTTAATGATAATAAGCATGAACATATACTCTAATTAAATTAACACTTATAAAAATAAAATTTGGTGAAAACACCTATCATAACTCAATCTCAACATAGAATGAGAACAACTATCATTAATCTGTCATTGTTAACATGTTTATATTTCAACTCAACATTATCTACAAAATGTTAAATAAACATCTATACTTAATAAATATTTCAAATTAAAAATTAAAATTAAAAATAAATATTCCATTAAAAATAATTTAATTATATTCCATTAATTATATTTCATGTGATAATTTAACATCTATACTTAATAAATATTCAAATTAAAAATAATATTACTTTGTGTGTGATATTATTAAAATTGGTATTATTTTATGTCTTGTACATATAATGTCATTTTATGTGTAATATTATTAAACTTTGTATTATTTTATGTCATGTGCATTGAAGAGAATATGATAAAATTGGGTAACTTAGGTGTCATATTTGAGAGGTTGAATCTATTTTTTTTAAAAGTTATGATATAGTCATTTTCAAGTGTGAAATTTCATACCAGATCTCAAAATAGAGACTAAGTTGTCTAAAAATTATAATTATAAGAGAAAATTGCAATTAAAATTAAATGAAATCTAATTTGAAAAATCAATGGTTTTTATCAATCAAATTATTTTTCTTAAAATTTCAAGTAGTTCAACTTGTTTTTTTTTTTAATTCAAATCAAATTGTTTTTCTTAAAGTTTCAAAAATTTCAATTATTATTTTTTATTTTTCTTAAAATTTCAAGTAGTTCAACTTGTTTTTTTTTAATTTCAAATCAAATTGTTTTTCTTAAAGTTTCAAAAATTTCAATTATTATTTTTTATTTATTTCAATAACCATAAAACCCAAATCCATAAAAGTTTTAGAGTGTTTTTTTTCAAATTGCCTTATTGAATAAAACAAATTAGCAAAAAATTCAAAATCATCTAGAAAAACTTATCGAATTTCAAAATTATAACCTGCTTCAAATGAAATGTTTAAGGTGAGTTTCAAGGTTTTGAGTTTTACAAGGAAATGTAATTGGATATTGATTATGATGAGGTTGGACGTTATGTTTTGTAATAACTATTATATTAGTTTTTTTTAAGTATGATGTGTATTTATATTTAAAATTATCTTTCAAATTAAATAAAAAATACAATGTATCAATTTTTACAGTATTTTATACCATTTTTAAAGTTGGATTTGAAACAAAAAAAACATGTTTAAGTTTAAGAAATAATAAAGCATTCCTTTCTCACACTTACACCAATTCAATGTGTAAAGAGAGAAATTCAACTCAAAGTATATATGATAACAAACCAGACATGAATTAATCATCTAAATGCCATTAATACTTTTAAAACCCAGATGGTGAATACTATGAAGTTATATTCACAAAATTACAATATTAATAAAGGATATTGCAAAGATTTTCAGTGGGTGAACAAAAGTGAAAATGGTCGCTTGCGTCCATTTCGAGTATCTTTCCTCTATGGAGTATTCCTGTACTTTGGACAAAACAATCTGTCCATTCATTAACATGATAATGTTGCAACTTCTATTCTTATGGCACAGTAGAATACATATCCTATGTCTTATTCAAACACATTACACAGGCCTTACCTGGAATCAAATAAAGAGAAACTGAAAGGTAGGGCTACCGTTGTAGAGAAGGATTTTACATGATGAAGAACCACAGAAGAAGATGGTGATAGCTATATGCTTTCATAATTCGTAAAAAAAAATCCTCTTTCCACCATGTCAGCACATATATCATATAAATCAAACCCAATATAATCCAATTCATAAATTAAAAGAGTCTCAGCACCGGGAGTAATCTGCATCATAATGGCATCCATCTATTTGTTAATATAATTCTCAGTCAGACTAAAACTAAGTTCAAACTAATTGGTCTGCGTTTCATCCATTCTTGTCTCATAAATGGGATCAATTCTTTTCTCATAAAACTGCATACGATCAGTACTGTTTACCTATTTTTGTTAATTAACCAAGACCTCAATTTTCAGCAATTGAGGAAGAAATCTGGACGCTTTCCATGACGTCTCATCTAAATTATCCTTCTGGCTTCACCTCTTCTAAGACATCGAAATGTCTGGTAAATCGCGGACAAATTCAATTTAAATTTGCAGCCTATATAAAATTCAAAATTTTAAAACTTGTCTGTACAAAAAAGGAACGGATGGCATATGCATGGGCATTGCGCATGATATGGCGATAGAACCCTGTAAGAAGTACTTCGTGAGGCTGTCAGGGTTTGATCGAATGTTGTCAGAATTTGGTGGGATGTTACCAGAGTTTGAAGCCTTTCTGGGACGGACTGGGCCCAGACAGAGTTTAAACAAGGTGCCGGAAAGATGCGGGAGGGTGCTCGACGATTTCGCCGTCCGGGCGAAATAGTAGCATATGTAGACTACTCATACAACTCCTTTTTGGTCCCGACTCCTAATCTACTGGATATGACTGCACGTTTGCAATTTCTCATTTCCTTTCCCAATGTTTTTCTCTTGATTTTCTCTCTGAAAGTACTTCCAGTGTCGTCATGAGACTCGTGATCTTTTGAATGGCTTTACAATGGAAAATTAACCTATATGTACATTGTTCTCTGTGAGGTTTCCAATGTAATTCGAATGGGAAAATGGGCAAATTTCAAATGATTGTTTGAGTTCAATAGACATTGCTCTAAAGGACATTGGTGCATTCTACGAAATGCTCCATGAGATTTTGGTTAAAAAATATATGCTGGTTTCATACATATGACAACAATTACTAAGTTGCCTTAATCCTCAATGCAATCTTATGAACTCAAACGATTTCTGGGAAATTTAATCTTTGGAATTCTTAATTGTAATCGTATAGGTATTATCATCGCTGCCATTATTTTCTGTCAATGATGGTGTCCCTGGCTAACAATTACAAAGAGGTCGTGCTGGGTGGCTGGGTATATAACCTATTGTTTTCGCATACAAATTGAATATCTATTTAAACACAACAAACAAAAATAGGATGAATGAAAACAATTTCTCTTCCGTCTAAATGATAACACGATGGGAAATATTTGACCTGACTGAAGCACATGATGGAGGCATGATGGTGGCCTAGTTACGCCTCGCTAGGAATCCATGCACTAAGTCCATGTGTAAGGCAGAGTGGGATAATAGATAAGTATTCCAATATTTCACAAATATGAAAAATTAGGAAAATTAACCAGAAATATTATAAGTGGAAATACTTGCTGAAGCTTATCTGGGTGTCTCACATCGTTCAGTCTTTGGTGTCTCAGATCATTCACTCTTCCAGTCTTCCATCTGGACTCCTGAATTTTAGGTAGTTAGTATTAATAATTGTACAGTGGAGTGATTACATCAAGATCTTATATCAAGATCTATAGTTATTTATTTCATTACAATATATGAAAATGGTTTGTATAACTACTTAAGCATAAATGTATATTTGTAACAATAGATAAACTACTATTGTACTATTGAAGCGTTAATCTTCAACAAACCCTTTTAAAACTATAATTAAAAGAAAACTTGATTGACAATAATAAAACATAAAATAAAGAACTTCTTCTCAAGTAGATTTTATATTTTCTTCTGTACATATTCAGATTCGAGCATGTACTCCATCATGTTGTCTAATCACCCTCGTAAAGGTAGAATTCCCGAGTTCCGGGATTCCACCTCCCCAAACTCCTAAATCACAGATCTCTCAAAGTCAAAGTCAAAGTCAAAGTAAAACTACTAGACAATCCACATGTCTCGTAACCTCAGCAACTAGTGAGAGATCCTTCCCTAGACCACAAATCCCGAATTACTTGAACAACAATCCATATTGAGTTACACTATATTTACTCCTCCATGTAGCAAAGAAAGAACCTAACTATTTAGAATAACCCCTACTCCTTTGTGTTCTCATCACATTTTCCAATTTCATATTTAGATTCTGAGGGTTTTTCCACTATTAATGCCCTATTACGTTATTCTTTGTCTCTAATCTTTCCTTATAAAATACCATTTGCTCGAGTCCTACAATTCCATGCTATATGACCTAATTTTCCGCAATAGTGACATTCGATATTATTTCCTACCTTTTTGTTTACTTGATTTCTAGTAAATAATGCACTCTCAGAAGAAACAAAGTTTTCAATCTATTGTGCTCAATCTGTTATCTTAAGCCAAGAGCATTGATATCATATCATCTAAATATTGTGAAGACAATTTACTTAATGTAAAGACAACGTTCTGGTACTTTGAAGATAAGTTATTTAATAAGACATTTTTTTCATTTTCTTCCTCTACTTTAACACCAACTTCTGCCAATTGTTTTACAAGAGATTTTAATTCATTTATATGATTAGACATTGTTATGTGTGCAACTATCTTGAAACTAAAAAATTGGATCTTTAAAGAAAATCTAGCATTAACTGCTTTTGAACCAAATAATTTTTGTAATTCCTCCCATGTTTCTCTAGATGATTTATCTAAATCAATGTGATGAAGTTTTGAATCAGATAATGCAAGACCAATGATTGATTTGGCATGATTATCTCTATTCTTCCACTCAACCAGTTTAGTAAGCGGTTGTGTGGGTTTGGTTTTAGTACCTTTAACAATTCCCCAGATATTTTTACTCATTAAATGCAATTGAATCTTAACCTTCCAAGTATGAAAATTATGGCCATTAAATTTTTCAAGAGGAAATTCCATTTTTCTAAATCTCCTTATTACTCCAAAAATAAATACAAACTATGAAAAATATAGTCACCACAATGAAATTGACTCTACAACAAACTTACAATAGATAACAATTTCCCTTTGGCATGTGCAGAACAACGATCTTCCATTCTTTGCAATGGTCTGCAATGGCAAGGCACATAGCTATCGTGGCAACTTAAATAAAGTTTCGTTTCAGACTTTTCCTTGGTGGTAGATTCAAGCAAAAAGTGATAGCTCTTTTATTTGCTACAATATCTTTGAATGATGGTTTGAATATTGATCAGTTTGCAATTTTCCTCGACCCCTAAGCAAATAAAAATCAGCCTTGCGGCTTTGATACCATATTAATAAATCATGGATACAAGAAAATGAAGCATAAATATGATAAACACAAAATTTTAATAATTGCACAGTGCAACGATTACATGGAGACCTACACGTGTTTATTTCATTACAATATATGAAGAACGGTTTGCATAATTAATTAAGCATAACCATATAGTTGTAACAACACATAAACCATTATTGAAGCGTTAATCTTCAACAGTTAGTGTTAGAGTTTCTTAATAATTATAGCAGTATATCTTAATTGCATTTATCAATAAGATCACTAGAAGATAGACAAAGCCCATAACAATAACACAAGTATTTTTCACCTAAGAAACTCAATAGGGAGAAAACCGAACAACCTTCGTCTAGAGATAATAATTATGATATCAGAGTACAATGAAGAAAGGAAAAGAAAAATATGGAAATGCTTTCTAAAGATGAAACCCTAAAAACAGTTTTCTTCTGAGTTGTTGTGTAGCTACACCTCTGCCTAAAACTACACACTTCACTTGTGCTGTTGTGTTGTTGTTGTGTGTAATAATGAGGAGGAGCGCCTCCTATTTATACTGTTTTACCACCTAGAAATTAACTGGGGCCGACTTCACTTGGAGGAGCCGCATAATACATTTATATTTCATATTTCTATTTTATTCTTTTATTGTTGGCATTTCACCCCAAGGATTACATTGTTCTTTCTAGGGTTTAGATGAATTATTACAAAAATTTCAACTCCCGAAGGAGGACAATAAGAATAGCTTCTGAAGTTGCACAAATTCCAACACTCCCTCTCAACAAGGAAGGTATTCTTCGATCTTCATCAGCATCATGGTCATCAGGATTTCATCTGTACATCTATACTGTCTCCATCATCTCTAAACATACTAAAGGTTGTCTTTATGAATTTGTTCTATTAGGATTTCTGAGAGAGAATCTTCTGCTATCTATATGTCTCTACTACTAATGGAATACTTTCATACCTAGCTAGAGATCCCAGATGAGCACACATGCACGACCATCTACTACCTGTTCATCTCATCTACTGATGGGGTACTCCCATACCTGGATGAGAACCTGAACAAGTAGAGGTACATGTGTAATCACACGACCATCTACTACTTGTCTGACTCATCTACCGATGGGATTACTCCCATACCCTGCTGAGCACTTGGACAAGCAAGGGCACCTGCGTGCACCCGACCATCTACTATATGTCCGTCTCATCCACCGATGGGATTTTTTCCATATCTCGCTGAGAACCTAGACGAGCAGAGGTACCTAGGAAAGAGTATAGTGGGTGTCTATCAGTCATCTCTCTCTCTCTCTCAAGAAGGGATACATTCTCTTCTACTCCAAGTCTTTCGCGAAAGTATTCAAATTTCACCTTGGGAAGAGGTTTGGTGATAACGAGTCTGTAGGATGGTCATCGGTCGGAATATATTGTAGCTCGACTGCACCTTTTTGCACCATATTATGTATGAAGTGATACCGAATCTCTATGTGCTTCGACTTGTCATGCAATATAGGATTCACTGACATCTGCACACAAATCTGGTTATCACAGTGAATCATAGTTGGCTCTGGAATCTGGCCAAACAAACTTGCAAGAAGTTTACGAAGCCAAAATGCTTCTCGGGCTACTGAACTAGCAGCCATATACTCGACCTCTGCAGTACTGAGAGCTACTGAGTTCTGTTTCCTACTGCACTAGGAAATTGCTGCAGAACCTAGACTAAAACAATATCCTGAAGTGCTCTTCCTATCTGTAGTACATACGGCCCAATATAAGTCTGTAAACCCTTGCAATTTCAAGTCACATTCTAAATCATATCGTAGACCATATCCCATAATGCCACCGTAAGTATATGAGTACATGTTTTGCAGCGATCTAGTGAATTTGAATCGGTTCTCACATGAATTGACTGAGAGCATTCACAACAAAACAAATTTCTGGTCTGGTGTTTGTTAGATACATCAAGGACCCGACCAACTAGCGATACATGGTGGGATCAATCAAATTTGAATATGAAACAGAATCCCTCAGCTTCTTCAAATTTGCATCTATCGGAGTAGCTATGGACTTGCAGTCCAACATTCTGAATCTCTTCAGTATATCTATGGTGTGTTTTCCTTGTCCTAAGAAAATCTCTTTCTGCCTCTGTCATAGTTCTATCCCAAGAAGTAGTGCATTAATCCAAGATCCTTCATTTCGAACTCAAAGGCGAGTTTCTTCTTACACCATAAGATAAGTTTCTCACATTAGAGGAAATTTCAACTCAAAATGGGCCTTTTAACCATAATTCAAATTCCATGTCATCATGTGTTAGCCAATGAAATTGCTTTAAATTTGAAATACCGTATAGATCTTAAACAATTTTTTAATATAAATTTGGGGATAGGTATCATAAAAACTACTTTTTTGTTCGTATTTTCGACATATCTCCCTGTGTTTTTACTCAAATTTCGATTGGGAGAGCTCCTTGGATGCGACATTAAATTCTACATCCAACGAGTAGCCACTTGACATACTTTTGACGGACCCCACTACCCAAAACACAAGAAATATCTGAAAAAACGTGATGATGACATCCAACGAGTACCCACTCGGCATACTTTTGACAGACCCCGCTACCCCAAAAATAAGAAATACCTGAAAAAACGTGATGATGAACGAGTACCCACTCGGCATACTTTTGATGGATCCTACTACCCCCAAAAAACGTGATGATGATGTCATCATCACGTTTTTTCAGGTATTTCTTGTGTTTGGGGTAGCGGGGTCCATCAAAAGTATGCCGAGTGGGTACTCGTTGGATGCAAAATTTAATTTCGCATTCAGGGAGCTCTCCTGATCGAAATTTGAGTAAAAACACAGAGATATATGTTGAAAATACGAACAAAAAAGTAGTTTTTTTCTTTTCTTCCTCCAAAATTAATAAATATTATTTATTATTTTAACTATTATTTTATTATTTTTCTTAGGAGGCCCATTTTGAGTTGAGTTTCGGTAAGAAACAAGTCATCAACAACATATAGTACTAAAATCAATGGCTAATCATTCACAACCTTGTAGTAAAGGTTGGGGTTTGCATCACTCTTGGTGAATCCCATACTCACCAGAAATCTGTATATCCATCCATACCAAGCACTAGGTGTTTGCTTGAATCCATATAATGCCTTTTTTAGCTTGCATATGTGAGGCTCCTTTCCATGGACATGAAACCCTTCTGGTTGTTCAATATATACTTCTTCCTCAATAATACCATTGAGAAAAGCAGTTTGGACATCCATCTGATGCAACTTCCATCCCATAGCTGAAGCAATAGAAATGATCAATCTGATGGAAGTGTATCAAGCCACGGGAGAAAATGTCTCATCATAATCGACTCCCTCTTTCTTAGAGAATCCTTTGGCAATAAATCTATCCTTTTATCTGCTCCATGTGGAGTTTCATGCTCCTCTGCATTCTGCAAAATCTGTTCTGCCCATCTAGGTCTTTTTTTCCTTACTGCCATATCTGTCGGAGCATCATTTGGCTCAACTGGATCAATGGAACTTATTGGTTTATCCATTTCTCTAGACTCCCTCTTAATGTTTGGAGGGGGTAAATATCTCATCTCTTCATCGTCATTGATCTCCATATCTGATCCTCTTCCTTTTCGGATAGCCTTTTCTTCTTTAAAGGTTGCATCTTGCCTGACTTCGATTTGAATTGATCATGGGATGTATATTCTGTAATCCTTTGAAGACTTGCAATATCTAATGAATGCTTCCTTCTTTCCTGGAGGTTTTAACTTTGGCACGTGACTGCAGATTGGAAAGTGATTGTCCATCCTGGTGACGACCAGGTTCATCAAGGATCCTTCAATTGTCTTATTCGAGTCACGACATCAGTGTCGTCAGGTTTCTATCATATGTAATTGTATTTAAGGGATAACTCCCTTTGTCTATTAGAAGTTGATTGAGTAAATCTTGTTGAACCAACATATAAACTGACATTCGTAGAAGATTTCTGCCTCTAATCACCAAATATCTGCATGAGATTATTCTAGGTCTGAGATTCATAATACATGCATCTAGAGGCTTTCTGCTTCCATTCCATCCGTATATCAATGGGATCACTTGTCCTTATAGATCATGACATTCCCTATAAGTCAAATCCTGTCAGATGGTTAGCAATGCTTCATAATCAATGTATTAAAAAAATAATGTAGGTAACCTTTTAATCAATACTTTGACACAACACATGTAAGGCCATTATCCGGATGCTTATGGTCTCCATTATAGCATACCATTAAGAGTGTGTACTCCAGTATGTTATAAACTATTTGTCATCCTAGATGGGTTATAAAGCATGACAAGCTATTTAAACAATCATGTGTATAGCAAATACTAGACGAGCCTGCTTGTTAACCACCTGAATTTAGAAATGTAGATCTGTGTAAAACATATTTAAAAAAGCAACCAAATATAATATACTAGAGCATATAAAATCAAATACTTATTTTTATAGTTGTGTGGGTGGGCTCCTACAGTAAGAGTCCAGTGATCTTCATATGCTTGCTTGACGATCATCACAATTTGGATCTTCATATCATTTCTTAGAAGAAGAACTTCTAACAATCATCCTTCCTTGGATCCTTGTGAGGAGGGTCTTCTTATACATCAACAGTTAAAGCTTCATGCTTCCTTTTGATTGAACTTCGACTGCTACTATCATAATGACTATATTTCTTGCATTTGTAGCACTGTATATGAGATAAGTCCTTCTTCTCTTGTTTCTTCTGATCTAGGGGAGGACTTGATCTCATATCTTGGTGCTTTTGATTGAACGACTTCCTTCCCATTCCCTTGCCTTTCTTGGCATGAGATACGAACGCTTGATTTTCCTTAGGTTGAGTGCCATGAATTCTTTGGCGGGTTGCAATTATGGTTTCTTCCTGAGTGCATTTTTCACATAGTGTATCAAATTTGGGAAACTTGGTTTGACCACTTATAGTTTTGATGAAACACTCCCAAGATGGTGGGAGACCATTTAAGGTGATCATGACAAGATCATTTTCTTCAATATTGTCTCCACTAGACTCTAGTTTGTCCCAGAGCTTAGTGATCCTCATGAAATATGAGGCAACGTTCTTTGACTTCGTCATCTTTATATTCGATAGTTGATTCCTCAATGTGAGAGTCACATTGATGCTACTGTGTTCAAATAACTTCTTTAGGGTTTTGAACATCCTTCTTGCCATTGACTCTTTTTAGATCTAAGGAACCAAGTGATCTCTAACTGAGTCCACTAAAATCCTCCTTTCTTTGGCATCATCCTTTCTCTAGCGAGGTTTGTCTTCTTCAGCTTGTGGTTCTAGGACCTTTTCCTTTACAAGGTTTGTCTTATTCTAGTAGAAGAAGAACTTTAGACTTCCAAGGGATGAAATTGAAAGCCCCTTCAAAATGATCTTCAACCTTCATGTTGATCACCTTGATTGCAGATCTGGATCTAAGACCCGAGCAGAGGCTAGGTAAAAAATGAAAGTAGGAGTTTTGGAAAGCTGACTCCACAAGTAAGTGCGCCCTAGGGAGGCAAGTTGAGTAGAGGTAGAGTCGAGCCAAAACTGTGGATAAGGTAGGTCAAAACTAGAAACCCTAATTTATGATGCAGCTATAGAATTAGGTCAAAATTGAAACTTCTCAGAATTGAATTCTATCTTCACCAAAAGATGCGCCCTCCTTAGAGAAAAATTCCCAAGGCTCTTTTTCTACTAAAAGGTTGATTGAAGACCTTGAAAGATGAAACCCTAGTTTCGACAGGTTGCCGACACAGCTTCAGACATGGCTTCTTCTAGTACTGCTCTGGTACCATGTTTTTGTTTCTTAATAATTATAGCAATATATCTTAATTGCATTTATCAATAGGATCACTAGAAGATAGACAAAGCACAGAACAATAACACAAGTATTTTTCACCTGGGAAACCCAATAGGGAGAAATCCCAGCAACCTTCATCTAGAGATAATAATTATGAGATCAGAGTACAATGAAGAAAGAAAAAGAAAAATATGGAAATGCTTTCCATAGATGAAACCCTGAAAAACGGTCTTGTTCTGAGCTGCTGTGTAGCTGCACTTTTTCCAGAACTGCGCACTTCACTTGTGTTGTTGGGTTGTTGTTGTGTGTAATAATGAGGAGGGGCGCCTCCTATTTATACTGTTTTCCCACCCATAAATTAATTGGGGCTGACTTCACTTGGGGGAGCAATAATAATTTTATATTTCATAATTTTTATTTTATTCTTTTATTGTTGGATTTTCACCCCAAGGATTACATTGTTTTTTCTAGGGTTTAGATGAATTATTACAACAAGTTCAACTTCCGAAGGAGGACAATAAGAATAGCTTCTAAAGTTGCAAAAACTCCAACAATTAGAAGTTGACAAGTAAAAGACATGCATGATAGGGAAATTTATTTTTATAAATTCTGAAAGTTTTTCATTAATATCTAACACTGCTATTGTAATTCCAGTCGAAATTTTCTCTTCGATTAAACACTTTGGCCAGAGCTAAGATCAAATGAATAACCATCCTCATTAACACGTTCACTAAAAATTAAAGAGTAGTTCATCATGATTCCTCGTTTCCATCTTCCCAAGGCTAGAGAAACCTCAAGTTGACCAGGGATCATGACTCCATTTTTATGTGCATCAAGCATAGGCTAACGGCATGCAAAATTTTACACCATAGCGAATAGTTATCAAGCACACATGTTAATAACTTTATAGTAAGTTCAAAACTATCATAGATTCACCTCAAGGAAACTTTGTTGAAAATAGAAAATGAAGAATAATAAGCAATACTACATGAAAATACTTACTTTCTCTTCTGTTACACCCATTCAATCTGGAAATATTCTCAAAATTAACTAAACAAAGCCTAATTCCTAGTGTTTTCAGATTACAACATATTTTTCTAGTTTTTGCCAAATAAGCCATAATAAATAATGATTTGAGGACCGACAAAGCCTGCAAAATACCAAAAGTGCATTGCAGAACAAAACCAAGGCAAATGTACAGACAATTTTGTTTAAATACTGCAAAACAAACAAATTTAATGCAATTACCACAAGATATTTTCTTTTACAAAGATTTAAATTCACACATGACAAAAATAATAGAAAATTTCAGGTTCTTTTATCGAATTTGTTTCTTCAAATTGTCAATTTAATGGAAAATGTATCATATACAATGAAGATGATCTACTTTTCGTGCATTTACAAGAGCAACATAATGAATTCACGTTCATTTACATCATCAACATAAGGGACTCACATATCCATGAAACAAATAGCAAGGAAAATATTTACTCTCTCGAAATTAGTAAAGCAAGGCCAAATTCTTTGTCATGTTACACATTTATTTCAAATTTCAACATATTTCTAAAATTTTCACGAAATAAACCATGAAGTTATGGCTTAAAGAATGGCAAAGGCTGCGTGTAAAATGTTGCACTTCACTGCAAAAACAAAACAATGGAAATATAGTGAGCGTTTTGTGTAAACACTATGCAAAACAAACATATTTAATGTAGGTTGAGTTTTGTGTAAATACCTTGAAAAACAAAAATATTTAATCTAGGTTGTTCAGATTCACGATGATGAAAATAATTGAAAGCTAGTAGTTCTTTTATGGAATTTGTTCATAACTTCATTCATATATAGTCAATTAGAGGAAAATATAGAAGACCAACAAATCTCCTGTTTGTCTGTTGTTTGGCAAAGAAGGCTCAACAGAGCATGGGAATGCTCATGGATATGATTTCAATTGTGAAGATTCATCTGCTGTGTGTGATAAACCCTCCCATGGACTGGTGAGACAACACTTCAATTTCTGGTGCCAAGTTATCAAAGAAGCCTTGGCTCTTGCTTTTCGCCATGAAATCCCAAGGCAACATATTACTAGACTTCCCCTTAACGAGGTCCAGTCAGATAGCCCACAAGAAGGGTTGATTGCTCACCTCCAAATGCCATGAAAATTCTATCAACTCCTAGTCCGATATAAATGTAATACTCCCAAACCATACAAACACAAATAGTCGGGGACTAGAGCTAGAGCAAGCGCATGCTATGGTGGTTGTAGCTTAGTGGCATCATGGCAGGTAAATTAACTACAATAATTTATTGAGCCTCGATATGAGGCTAAAGAAGGCCTCAAAATTATTCATTGGCTGGAACAATATCTTTTCTTAAAAGCTTAGGATAAAAGTTTAACGAATAACCGCCATTACAAATTTCAATGGCCAGCTTGTCTAAGACATTAAATTTGACTGATGTCTGCTTACGACCTGGGTGGAAAACACAAAAGGAATTGCTGAACTAATGTCTCAACCGAATACTATATGTCAATAACATAATAAAAACCAGTTTGAAAAACATAACACACCGTAGGTTAAATTCTATTGACATATGAGTTCAGCTTTGACAACAAACTAGATTGAAAAATACAACAAATAGTAAGTTAAATTCTATTTAGATACCAACATAAATTCTATTGATGTTGTTTATTTTAGAAGAAGTAAATGATGTAAATTTCAATTTATTTTCATGTGAAAAAAATTTGCAGTTTTGACCATAAAACACACGGGATGCTAAATTCTATTTACGTCGTACCGGGGCAGCTTTGACAATAAACTAGTTTTAAAAACACAACACATCGTCCATGTGGATTTCATTTGTGTTGGAGGACTATAACCAGATGTCCTCCCTTCTTTCCATATTCCATGTGTTCACTTATTCTCCTCCCCAATGTTTCTCACAACCTCTCGAACAACACATCTATCATTTCTTCTCTAAAATGGTGTTTCATCAGGATTTGGATCACTGCTCTCAATTTCTTTGCAAGTTTTCTTCCATACACATCTTTTAGAGAGGCTGAGCGCCTTGTCATGGCTTCAATAACCACCTACCGCATTCATTCCTCTGTAACTCAATTACTCCTCCATGTGCTCACTCCTTCCTCTCCGCAGTGACAAAGTATTAATCAACATTCTCTTCACGTCATGGTTCAGTACCTAAGAACAGTAAAAAAATTTTTTTGTCATAATCTCTTTGAATTTCTCTGATGGTAGATGGAAGAAATTTCCAAACTCTATATTTTTTTTTGGAAGGGATGTATTGACTAGTAATTTAATATATTTTTTTGGAAGGGATGTTGTCACGTCCCCACCCTTCTACCGGCGAGAGGACGCGATTATAATGCTAACAATCCGGGCATTCTAGCCCCATGAACATAAAATAAAATGCATTGGAAATAAACATACATAGATGCATAAATCATTAACATACAACGGAAGCAAAATTTAGTCATTCACAGCATTTTAACATGTTCATATTAAATCATAATCACATATACAGATGTAGAGATAAAACAAACACAGTTGCAAGGATTTAAACACACGAATACTTATCTTAAGAGAAGCTTGTCCCGCAACCAGCTACGTTGCTGCGACGGTCCACCCAACCATAGGCCAGTGTGCTCATCAATCACTCAGCAACATTGCCACCCCTGAGCTGGGCATGATTCCACAAGGAATAAGGGGAACACTAGCAAGCTCACATGTAGCCAAGGGTACACAAAACTCATCCAAGTCAACATAGTTGGCTTTATCAGGATAACAGGGCGCTAGAAAGGTTGGCTGCTAAGCTAGTGAGCTCAATCCAAGAGATATGGACACCTGCACTAGAACTAGCCCAACTTCTAAAACATCCACACACACCCAACAAAAGGAAGAATTCCCTTCTCTGCTACACAGTCCCTCGGGCTATGCCTTCCCTTCCAGTGCTATTCAGGGGGTGTAAAGAAGAAATATAACCCTCTAGCTCTGTCTGTGAGGCTCCTGCACACACCATATTTTTCAAGCAAGCTCAGACCCCATTTCCACACCCAAAGACAATTCAATGGCCAACAAACGGTGTGCACACAGCAAAAACAGTTATGGACTGAAGGAAAAACACCATAGAGAACAAAATCGGGTATGGCAACTAGTTAGAAACAACTCAGGCTGAGCAACTCGAATTCCATAGTTGTTTATGGCCCTAACGTTGCCAAAACGACTTCAACAACACCCAAAATTTGTGGCTTGGTTCTCCCACTTGTTGGGAAACACTAAACAACAAAATTCCCCACCATGGGCATGTGGAAACGACACCAAAATGCCCAGCAGATATCGCAGCCACTAGAAGCTAACACGAACACTTCACGGCCATGGTAAAAACACATGAAACTGCAAAATCGTGAGTGGAAAATGCATCAGAAGCTCCAAAAACGCGAGGAAAACCAACCCAATTCATGGCATTACAAAAATGACCTCCCATCCATGGGAAAATGAAGCTAGCAACCAAAAATGTGGGATGAAAACACACACAGGAAGTAGTGGATGCCTGAGAGAGCTCACATGAAGGAAAAATGGCGAGGAAAACATGCCAATGTGAAAGCATGGTAGAATGGCCTACGTTTTTGGGTTTTTGCTTGCCCAAGGTGTCAAAACGTGTTTCCCAAAAACTTATGGCTTCTCCAATTCGAATTTGGGTTGTCATACCTTGCCCATCCAATGCAATAACCAACCCAACCAAATTCTGGCAGTGATAAATGATTGGGTGAATGAGACAAGAGAGGTAGTTGACAGTTTGATGGGTTCTCCCTCTAACATTTGGATTTTCCCCATTGGCCCAAAGGTTTGAATATCCCCCCCGTTATCCTTAGGAAATCATGCCCCTTCTCATTAATGTTGCATTGACATAGCTGGTTGTGGTTTTTTAATTAATTGCATATTTACATGATGATTTAAAATCATAACATGCTCGGCTAGCACAAAATACCATCGGCACCGATTTAATCATTGGAACATAAAATGATAATCCATGGTGGGGTTTTTTCCTGTAGCTCCACACCATGATTAATTACAATATATACATCATATACATTTAATGCAAATGGGGTCAAAATCGGGGTGTTACAGATGTATTGACTAGTAATTTAATACAATATGATATGATGATAAAAAATGACAAAAAGTGTTGGGTAAAAGTACCAGACAAAGTATGCTTCTCTTGGTTCTGCAAATTTCATGACTATTCTACTGTAGCTGTTGTAGCAACAAGTTTATGTGTTTATGTTTAGTAATTGTTGTATCAGGTGCTTGAAGGAGTTATATATCATCATTTTTTCCTTTAGAATGCATGACTATGTTTTTGTCATTAATATCTCAAATATAACTCAGAGATACCTTATCTTTTCTTTCATTGTTGTTTTTTTTTATGTTCTCTATTTTTCTCTGCCTCTCCCCTTCAATTATGTTGTTTAATGCAATAATTCACGCAATACATTGTGGAAAAAGAGGATTGTGTAGTCAATAGAAGTGGAGCTAAACATCAGGTTGAATTGGGATTGTTTTTAAATATTTTTTCTCCGTAAGGGCCAAACAAAACATGCGTGTTTTGACCTCCATTATGCTTATGTCATGTTTGTGCATACATCCACTTTTAATGATAACGCTTATCATTAATGATATCTTAATGAAGAAAGTTAATGAAGAAAGCTATGAACATTTGCAATGTGAATTGAATTCGTGTCTTGTCATACTTTTGGGTTACTCTCCTTTGAAGGTGCAAGTAAATAGGAGTAGATTCTTATGAAAAAAGATGAATTGCAAGGTGTTTTTTTACTTAATGAGTTTTATAAAAATTAAATGTGGAGAACTTTTGATATGTTATGTGTTCATTTATATTTTTATATCTAATCTATAAAACAATTGGTATCATAACATTTTCTAGAGAACAAAAAAATAGAGAACATTTTCTTTCATTTTCATTTTGCAAATTTTCAAAGAAAAAGGAAGGTTGTCACACTTAGATCAACTTATAAGCATTTTTTTTATGAACTTGGATAATATTTCATAAAAAAAATAAAATGATTAGTCAAAGGAGGATTGTGGTAAGTAGACTTAGGCATTCATATTTGGCCATGATCACCTTCATATCCATCTCTTGCCAACTTTGATCTATATTTACACTTGTGCCATGCAATTTTCATACCAGGAGGTAGGGCATTTGGCTCCCAAAGTTAGTTCTTTAGTGCTTCATCAAAGATTGATGCTCCTCCTTCATGGGAGAATCCCAACATGGTTTGCCTGCAGCTTCTGAAAAGGATTATGGATCTCCTATACTAACCATGTAACTATGAATGTGAATCAAGGGGTCTGCAACAATGAATGGATGTAGAGCACTTTGATAATGTGAGTGGGTCCACCATGTACATGTTCGATCTCCTACTAGATCACCTATTGCATGAAGAGTTTGTTGTGCCCAAAGTGGTATAGCTATTGAATCTACAACAATGTGTTCATCAATGTCAACAACTTCTTCATTGGGATTTGTAGAAGGTTCTTCCTCATATGAATGGATGATTTGAATCGATGCATATCCCAAGATGGTCGGGTTGGTGCATGCCTCCAAGAAATGAGTGATGTCCTCTCATGAGGCCATATGATTCAAATATTTTGAATCAAGGACCCATGAGGGTGAGGGTGAGGGTGATCAAATATAGCATCAAGTGCATGACCAGCATCTTGTAACTTTTCAAATCTTTTCGCCGACTTTTTGAGATAGTCAAGAGTTTTAATATTTCCTTACCAAATATGATGTTTCAGTTAATCATTCTCTTTCCTCAAGTATTCGTGTTCTTCATGATTGCGTTTCTTGTAGTAAGCACATATAATGTTGTATTTCTTAGTCTTCCAATATTTGGAGGGGTGTGTCTCCTATGTCTGCTCCTTCTCATTTCCCTTATTTATAGAAAAGGCATGTACCTTTGATTTCATTAGGGGACCCATTTGAATGATTTCATCTTGATCATGGGTAAGAGAGGTGGCAAAAGAATCCCATGTCGGCTTCTTTCAAGCAATTCCAATTGTCAATTTGGTAACATGGAAGGTAGAAACAAAAGTTGAATATTTAGAACTCAATTTGCATAAGGTTGAGAGAATTGGTTGGTCATCATTTGTATCTATTCCACATAATTGAATTTCAACAAAAATAATTTGAATTTTATGAATGTTGGGTATGTGTTATATTATTTGAATGTGGCTTTCTTTATATTCTTTGCACTTACTTAGAGGGAGTTGTTTGTTGGGGTCGATGGGTGGGCGAGGAGGGGCATCAACACCTTGCCTCTACTGCACGATGTAGACTTAAGGGCAACACCGTAATTTTTTTTCTATTTTATCAAAAAATATGTAATTAATCTCAATTAATCCAGGTTAACGAATTAGGGTTTTGGATGTTGCCGAATACCTAAATATTGTATTGTGAATGATTAACAAATACAATGAGAAATATAGAGGTGCAACTCTATGTTTTGTTGGTTTTCCCCGTTAAGGGGTTCCATGGTAAATCTTTGTATATTGTGTGTGTGCTATTTTTTAATATTTATTTTGCTTAAGAATCCGATATGCATTGCTTCACTTTACAAGTTTGAAACTTACATCAAGCAACTCCAATTGTTAGTTTGGTAGCATGGAAGGTAGAAACAAACATTGAATATTTATAACTCAATTTGGATAAGATTGAGAGAATTAGTTGGTCATCACTTTTATCTATTCCACAAAATTTGAAATACAAAAATATTAATTTAAATTTTGTGAAGAAATCTTCAATAAGTTATATCAAGTTACTTGCACTCAAACTTATAAGATCAATCTCCAGTTGATGTCCTCTCATCTCATCCTGCTTCCTAAAGAGTCCTTCCAACTTGGTCCAAACTTCATTAGGAGATGTTGCACCATGAATGTGATATAGGAGGTTAGGATAAATCAAGAGACATATCAATCCAAAAGCTTCATCCATCAGTTAAACCATCTTTCCTTTTCCATAGTGAAGATTGGTATCCAGTTTCAATCCCCATAGTGATTCTATGCAAGCCTTTGCTCTATAAGATGATCAATAAATGTGACTTTCATTCATAGTAGTTGAATGGAGTGAGGATTATCTATTGAGACTAATCAATGGTGACCATTGTGTTATACTTTGTGTCTTCCACCTATAAACATGTATGCAACATCTTTAGAATCACCAAGGCTTTGATATCATGTGATATTTTGAACCAATGGATCTAAAAGTTACAACTAACCATCCATAAAAGGGAAGAAGAAGGAATTGGAGTAACATAATCTTCAATAACTGAACAAAGAGAGTTAATCATAGATGAGACTTCAATACAATTACATAGAAATCAAGTAAATATGTAAGCTAATTAGTCTATGTTAATCAATTGACTGCTCAATAGAATAATCAATGAATGAATTAGAAGTGATTGATCAATGAGATGCAAGCTTAGACATATATGTAATTGAGTTAGGATTAAGCACATGCACAAGTATGAAAGTTAAACTTAAGAGAAAATGGAGTTACTTTGGCCATGCAAGTGTCCTTAGGGTTTAGCTATGCTTAGAACTAATAAGTGAGGTGCTTTTGTGCCAATATTAGAGAAGTGTACTCTAGTTAAGAAATAAAGTAGATCATGCATGTGAGTTATCGCTCTTAAAAATAAACTCAAGTAGGAGTCCACTTTTCTCTTAGAAATCCAAAAGAGATGCAAAATAAGTGTACATATACACTAAAAATTGATCCATATTAAATTTTACAGCTCCATATTAAAGAAATTTTACAATTATTTTCATAATATATTAACCCAATTTAATATTATACAAAAATAAAAACAAAGTATAATTAAAATAGTGCTCAATAATATTTGAATCTCTTTAATATTTTTTTTATTGATGAATTTGTCCATTATTAACATTGCATTGAGTAATTGTATCTTTCAGAAGAGATGTGGCGACTACGCTCACTCGTGACAAGCTGAATACAAAAGGAGGCCGAAGGGCCTTTTAGCATAAAGCCTTGGACAGGTAGAAAACCCTAAACCAAACTCTAGGAGATGAATCATCATGAAGTTTGCGGCCACAAGGTAGTTAGTTGAACATCCAACTTCTCGGGGTCATAACTTTTACATACAATCTCCGTTTGGGGAGCTCGATAGCCCGTTGGAAAGGTCTATTTGAGCTTTACAAATTTTAACTAGGGCCAAATGCATGCCAAAGGAAACCATTTGGCCACTTGAATCGCCACAAAACATCGTTTAGGGTTTCAAAACTGCCACAAACGTTTGGGACACGAAATACTGTTGAAAATTACTAGAAAATTGTCAACATGAGAAACTATTTTGAGCCAATGGAATAGGTGGGTGGCCACCTATACCCATGTGGATCGTTAATTAAATTAGGCTTAAGTACATGCACAAGTATGAAAGACACTTAAACTTAAGAAAAAATAAAGTTACTTTGGTAATGCAAATGTCCTTAGGGTTTAAGTATGCTTAAAACTAATAAGTAAGGTGCTTTTGTGCCAATATTAGACAAATGCACCGCACCCTGGTTAAGAAGTAAAATAGGTCATGCATGTGAGCTATTGCCCTTACAGCGATTTATTCCGTGTAGGCCAGCCTTTGGGTGTCGCTACAGCAGCATTCGGTAGATTATGAAGAAGTGTTAACGCATGAAAATCGCTGGAAGTGTTAATCGTTGATTCGTTGGAATTCAAAATAACAAGAGATTGAAAGCGATTTACTTACATGGCTACCCAAAATGTATAAATTATATTCCAACAGATTCGATTATCAACAATAATGAAGGCGTTCTTCCAGAATGTTTAGATTGGAGTGGGTTAAACGTTTTATTATTTGGATTTTTCTATGTAGTTTTTGTTTCCAATTTTAAAATTTTTGATAAAATCGTTTTTTTTTAAATTTAATTATAATTTTTTTTTATTGAATAGTGTTTATTTAAATTGTATTTTTTTATTAAAAATTGAATTATATATAACCAAATTCAAATTCAAATATAAAATATTTGATAAATCATCTTTTCATTATTGAAATTGAATTTTTATAAAAATAAATTTTATATATACTATTTCAACTCCAATTTGATCCAATAAAACAAAAAAAATTGTATGTTTATAAAAATAAATTTTATATATACCATTTTTATTAGACATAATAACAAACTGAAATGGGGTGAATCAGTGTGTCACCACTTTTAGCTAATTTCAATTTCTTAAAACTTAAACACAGATCATCAATTGCTTATTACAAAATGCATCAACATTAACCAATCAAATCGTCAACACAAATTATAAGAGGCACATTACAAGATAAGTTTTGTAAACTTTATTATATCTTATTTGATATTGGTTACAATGGAGGAAACAATCTTTGGGTTAGCATCAGCTTCAACTAATTAAGAAGCACCAATTTCTATTCCGAAACCGAGCTTGGTTTTTCTTAGATCCAACTAAGGAAGGGGTTGCAAGACCCAACTTGCAATTGCATATAGAGATATGTCATATCACATTTCATATGCCACTTGTCATTGACTATGTCATATCAATTTGCTCTGTCAAATCATCTTTTGCTCATATCTTTAAAGTCTACTTATGCCATCAATGTATGGTCATGTCCACAAAGTTTGCTCATGAAAGTTTGCACATCAAAGTTTGCTCATGACATCAAAGTATACTCATGTCTAAGTATGCTCATGTCCACAAAAGAATTTGCACATTCCAACTATCAAGATCTTCCCATCATTAAGATTTGTTCTATTTACAACCTGCTCTTAGTTGTTCATGCCAACCTATCAGAGGTATGCTCATGTATCAATGTTTCCCATGTATTCAAGGTCTGCTTAAATCCTCAAGTGTCTTCACTTGTTGCGTCAAGCACTTGTCACTGTAAATATTTTCACCGCCTGTTGTATTGTCAAGTCAACTTAAACAACCAATTTATCACATCAAAGGAAAGCCTTCTCAAGAAATACCCCAGTCATAATCAGTCCAAAAGATTATACAAACAGTTACAACCCAACTTCAAGTAATTAAAAAAAATCATAGTTTAGTTCATAAGGGTAAAGACACATTAAAACCCCAAGAGTCCACTCTAACTAGCAGTCACTTCATCTCTAACTCAAGACTTTTGACATGCCCGAATTTCCTCAGTAGCTTCCTCAGTCAACCCGAAGGATCAAAGAAAAAGAAAAAGGAAAGACTTCATAAAATTGCAGTTGCCATAGACTGTAACCAAAAAAATCTTTACTGTAGCTCTATCAGCATATACACTCCTTTATTTAACTGTGGTTGCCTCAATTTTCTCACCCAAAATCAGAGCTACATCTCCATCGAAATCCTCACTTACAAATAAGAGCATTGGATCCTATTTATATACCCTTTTCATTAATATTTTTATGGAGTTTACTTGTCCCATTTTGCATTTTTTATTTTCTTTTGAATTAGTTGTGGAGCCGACTTGTCATATTTTATTAATTAATTTTTATTTATTAGGACGACTGGTATATATGCACATATAATTTTTCGTGCTTGAACAAGCTTCCAAATGTGTCTAAGTGCCATCATACCACAAAAATGATTGTACATCATATATGTCATTTAATATATGATCAAGATGTTTTTCATTGACTTCAAGCCCATCAACAAATGGTAGCATGGACCATCATCAAGGGTTCCAATAGTTCCGCCAAGTCTAGGGTTTGAGTGATTTTTTCCTTTTTAGTTGAAGTGTGTTATTCTATGGTCTGACTGCTATCATTTACAATTATATGATCAGATTGTTTATTTCACTCAAATTGCATTTAGTTGCATCTAGTTTTTGAATTTTTTGAAAAAGAAAAGACAAAAAACATTTTTGTGTTTTTTGCATTAGTTGTTCTTTTCACTATTTTTTCAGAAAAAAACAAATTTTTTAAGTCTTGTAGTTTCTCATGTTGTTTAAAATTTCATTACCTTTCATTTACAAAGAAAAAGAAAAGAAAATTTGCATTGTAAATTGCATTCACTTTGAAAATTTTATACATCGTTTTCTTTCATTTTGCTGAGTCTATAAAACCATTCACTCTTATTCTACTACCTTTGACTAATACATCCCATTAAAAAGAACGTTTAATTAAAATTTATTAGTAAGTTTATTTTTATAGGTTCATACATCAACTAGCTTAGGCTAGGTTATTGGTCTAGGAGTTTAAACTGTCCAAAAGCATTTGATTTCAAATGTAGTGGCCTTTCATTAAGTAAATCATCTACTACAAGAGACAATATGGAAATCTCCTCTCACACAGGAGTTAAGCACGAGGTTGCGTGAGAGCTAGGTTGAGGAGATACCCCCCCACTTCCTTGTTTGATCGTTCACCGGGATTTTTATGTGTTTTGGGATCTTGTCAATACCACCTCTTGGGCCCCATGTGGTGTCAGTGTTGATAGGTTTTTAGGATTAGCTACCATGTCCATGCATAAGGATTAGGCTTGTGACTATTCCGTCGGACTCTCGGCATAGATTTGGTAGCCTTAGTCTCCAAACACTAGGATCTTACACTGGTGGTATTGGAAGGATATTTCCACTACTCCTAGGATGGACTTGGAAGGTAACCTCGGTAGACAATTTGGGAGGGCAGTTGGGTGATTCTAGCGCTTGCACCCAGAAACATCTTCACAAGACGCCAAGTAACCATCCCGTTAACACTCCATTTTTAACAGTTGATTTAAGGGCCTGATAGGAGTTCAATGAGGGTCTCATTCGCGAATTTCATATGAACACCCCTTAAGGTTATTAGAAGTGTAAGGCAAAGAAGAAAATGGTAGGTGTGCTGAAGGCATTGAACGGGACTCAAAATCAAAGGCTGAGATTGATCGGAGGTGGATCAATGGCTCCAAACCGTTTCACGCAAGTGGACATGCTTGGCCAAGGCCGCAATTTCAAATTATGAAATGGGTTAAAGGTCGAAAACCTTCTACGGCGAAGATGACATCTGAGTTAGATCTACGGCCTCAATCAATTTTGCAAGCCATACTTGTGCGGGTAAAGCCACAATTTCAAATCGCAAAAGAGGGGTAGCGGTTGCAAAGATCAACGGTCGCGATAAGAAAGGAAAGAAATCTACGGCCACTGTTTATTTCGCAATGTGGACTAGCACAAATGAATACCATGGTTTCTCATTGTGAAAGATAATGGAGCCCACTCAGATCTACGGCTGCATGAAGGGTTGGTCGCAATTGACGTTTGAGAAAATGTCACGATCCAGAATTGCTTGCAGTGTTCAGAGGAGAAAAGTTGGCGGCACAAAGAATGGAACTTGGATGGTGGACATGAAATATTCCTCAAATCAGATGGCTTAGAAGGCTCCCAGGGTACAGGTTTCACATCCAATGTAGGGATGACAGTGGAGGAGACGTTCACATGTGTAATCTACATCCTTGCGGATTGACTGATGTCTCTGATGCCATTTGTAGCACGCGTAATGGTGGAATCATCCCTTTGGCAGAGTCATGTCATGTAAAGAGAGGTGGCTTTTTGTGTAAGTTGGCTCGCGGAAGTAAGGAGAATAACCGGCGAATCCACTACTCACACGAAGCAAAACCAATATAGCGCGGGAGACCATTCTGTTTTTTACATCATAAGCATGAGGAAACGTGGGAGTGTCCAACTCATGAAATTTGTAGCATGGATCAATTGTACTGAATGGAATCCACAAATAATTCTTGCAGTAGACGGTAAGGTGCCACGATCGACGAAACAACGTGGCTAGGTCCCCAGCAAGTAAAGGATCACTTGGCTCACGCTGTCACACATGCAGATGCCAAATACACTTGATGACAGAGTGCAGGAATGTTGACCAGCCATTGCGGGGGTCAGTCTCAAAGCCTTATATATACTGCTTTCAGATTAATAGGAGTGAACTAACATATCTCTAGAACCCAAGTTCTACTTCTCCATGAATCTGCAAAGGCCCAAAGAGTTTGACGATGAAGATTTGGTTAGAGAATCTTGTCCGCCTGGGGGTGCTAATGGTTAGTGAGAAGTTTCCACACTCATCCATCAACTTGGTATTTGCATGCCAATAGTGACACTAGCCATTGGGGCCTAGACGTGATACCTGCGTCTTCAACGATGGGAAGCCTGGGCACTTGCTCCCCATAAGTGTTTTTCCAGGAACCCTTGATAGCATCGCTGCCACCAAAGCCTCCGCAAAAGGAGACAATCATTGACTGCTCCCTGTATAAGTATTTGTTCGGATGGGAGCGTCGGGGGTCTAAAGCTCGCGTAGCCCTGTTTTCCAGGTCCACTTTCTAAGGGTGATGGGGCTGGTGTAGATATGCTACACCCTATTGCCTATGGGGGAGCTCACCTCACTGGAGGTGAGAAGTACAAGAATGACAAGCCACCCCACAGGTTTGTCTCAACCAGAAGCAATGTGGCACTTCTTCCATAGCCCATAGCTAACAGTCCTACCCGGAGAGGAAGGAGGTGGAGGATGTGATTGAACTGGGGAAAGATGCAAACTACCTTGCCAATGTGTGCCCATGCAGAAAGTTACATTTGAACACGATGGAAGAGCACGCTTCAGGCAGAAAAGGAGGCATCATACTCATAATCCATCATGGCGGCCAAGCGCGTCAAACTGTTACTCGGGCTGAAGGTGACCACCAATGCCATAATGTTTAGGTGTGTGAGTCAAATTTATAGTTGTGGGGGACCAACCTCTTTGTAGGTTAAGAAGGTTAAAAAACCTTCCTCCATCTGTTACAGTGGATCCCCCACCACCACCCCAAAGGCAGAGACTAAACACTGACGGTTATTTTGAGCCAGTAGGTGTTAGTGAAGTTCCAGGTGAGCCAAAACTTAGGATTAACTATGAAGAACCATCAACAATAGAGATAGAAGACTTGTAGGTTGACGAGTTTGCAAGAAATTTTAATCCACCTCTAACTGATATGAACTATCTTGTGATAGTCCAGGTCCTCCCTTTTAGTTCACCTATTATTGGTGTTCCTTTGAGTAGAGTTATGTCTAGCTCAGGAGAAGGTGTTTCTATCCCAACTTCAGCCATCTTGGCTGGTGGAATCCCACCTCCCCCACTAGGTGCACCAAGACCTAGTGCATCTAATGCACCCCTTTCACCAAGTGCTCGAGTGGTTCAACCCTCAACTCCCTCTAATGTAGTAGATCTATCTAGTGGGGTGGTCACTGGGATTCCTAGTGCACCTTTTGCGTCTCCTTCCTTTATGCAAAGTTCTTAGAGCAGTCCAAGTGAATCCTCCTCGTTCGTCCAGAGTTTTCCATGGAATGGGGGACATATACCTCCATCCACTTCTTATGTAGGTCCTTCACCTGCATATGTGGACATGTCTTCTGGAAACACAAATTATTTTGGTCATAATTTTTAGACACCTAATCAGGTCCCGACCCCTTTCATGAGCTCTTCCTTTTCAGTTTTTAGTGGAGGGATAACTTCTCCTGTGTTTAAAACTCCATCTTTTCCTAGAGCAGCTCAAACCACATATCATGCACCACAAACTAGTAATCCATTGGCTTTTGGGTGGAATCCTTTTCATATTTATCCAACTACATCACAACCAGTGGTTGGGGGAAACCCCACCTTTTTGTTTGGGAGTCAGGGGGAAGGCCCTTCTACATCCCAAACTCCTTATTATCAAACCCTAGTTAGGCCAAAGCTTCCTTTTCTGGCAATGTTAAACTTCCCATATTTGTCAAAGTTAATGAATGACCTCGTGCGGCATAGGGTGGCATGGCCACCTATACCTATTAAACTTCCCTCAGACATTCCTAAGTTTGAAGGAAAAGATGGTGAATATCGAGGTGCACACGTTACCACTTTCCACCTTTGGTTCTCTTCGAACTCACTGAACGATGAATTCGTTCAGTTGAGCCTCTTTCAAAGAACGTTGACTCATGTGATAGCAAAATGGCACATGCAACTTCCCTTTGCTGCATATGATAGTTTTCTGGATTTAGAGATCATGTTTCTTAACCACTTTCAACTTCATGTCCGGTATGATGTCAACATAGATATGTGGTCGAATTTTCAGCAGAACAAGGCCACACATATTTCCAATCATATTCAAGAGTGTCGAAGACAAAAGAGGATTATAAAATCCACTATACCTCTCGAGTTTCTATTAGATTGGTTCTTAAAATATTTACTTCCTTATATCTCTAAGGATGTATCCACTTCGGGGGTGACAACAAAAGAAGAGGAAATCCTTAGGGCCTAGCAGTTAGACTTGATATATGCTCAGTCTAGGATTTTGTATGAAATTATCCTTGAGGTAGTGAGGTCCACAAATAATAATGAGAAACCCAATCTTGGACCCCATGCCAATGGAGTGGTTGGTTCGGTTAGTTCTCTTACTATAGAATCATTGTCTAAGCAACTCCATGCGTTGTCATTGAATCAATCTGCAGCTAAGGTTTCCACCCCCTCACCAAAAAATGTAAGTTTTTTTTCATAGTCTTCTCAAAAAGGAAATCAGAATCCTGGTGGGAAAAAGAAGAAAGGGAAGAAGGGTGAGGGTAATCAAAACAAGCAAAAGCTCACAAACAATGCAGATGGGGGGGGAAGACAAGAAAAAGTTCAACTTTCCTTGTAATTTGTTCCAGGTAGACCACCTTACTTATCGATGCCTCTTATGGAATAATCTCGGAATTTGTTGAAGAATCAATAACACACTGTCTTGAAGGATCCATTTTCCCAAGGACATAATGCAACTTTTGTTTTGAATGTAGTCAGGGGCACTTCTAGTGCTCCTATTGGTAAAAACTATGTCAATATGGTATGATCTAGCAATTTATTCCAAACAAGAAATAAGAATTATGAATCGAAGGCTCTAGAGAAGGGAAAGCCTACTGGTGAAACTTCAAACCCTCTCGTTATTGAAAAACCAGCTGATCCAATGCCCAAGATATCAAAAGGTGTCTTTAAGAAAGCATTTCACAAACCTAACGCTAGGACTACTTCCAACTACTCCGTAGTTGAAGATTTATCTCAAACTCCTTATGCGATGTCGGCATTGGAGGTGTTACGGAGTTGTCTTGATCGACGTGATGCCCTCTTAAAAGCCATAGGTAGCATGGATTCATCGAGCCTGCTAGTGAAATTTAATCTATCTAGTGTTAAAATCCTTCTATCGTACCGTGTGGCTTTGTCAATTGATGTTTTCCATGTAGGTAAAACTATTGGATGCATAGTGGTTGATGAAGGTGCTTCCACGTGCATAATGTCGATTTCTTGTTGGAAATCCTTATGATCCCCAGAGCTAGTTCCATTGAACAATCTACTTATTGCTTTCGATGAAAGGTCTTTCCATTCACATGGTATCCTACAAGATTTTGAAATAAAGTTGGAAGGGAAAGAAGTGGATGTTGAGGTGGAAGTGATCGATTCCCCATTGGATTATAACTTGTTGTTGGGGAGAAGTTGGACTAACACTATGTGTGCGATCGCCTAGGTCATTCTCCTAGTTGTATTGTTTCCACATGAAGGGAAGTTGGTTACAATTGACCAAATCAGTTTCACTCGAAATGGTCGTTTGGAGACTAATGAGTCCATAGTACCTTTGATAGATCAGACCAAACTAGATAATGAGAGCTTGGTGGTTGGAATGTATGCATCTTTGATGGGCACATTTGATATTCCATCCCTTATTAATTACTTAGGTTCTACAAGTCTAGGGAAGTATATCATGACGATTGTCGATATAACTGATCCTTGGTTCCTTCCTTACCATCATGAGCCTCAAGTGCCCTTATTTGCAGTGGAAGCAGCTTACCAAGTTGTTTTTAATGCCACGGTTGATTCCATTATGACTCGTTCTACAGTATCAGAGGAGTCAGATGAAGTTTATCAAACTGCCTGGGTGGAGAACTCTTTGTATTCATATGATTGCTTATACATGGTTTTTCCTTCAGATGAATCCATTTTGGAAGCTATGAGTGGATGAGAAAATACTTGTGCCCTTCACCATAAGTCCTTCTTTCTTCCAAAGTTGAGCAGAATTGAGAATCAAGAGTTTCATGTGAGACTGGAAGAGGGTGTTGATTCATCGATTAATACTTTACCAAAAGAGGGAGTTTTTCCTGAGGGGAATATGGAAAACATCTCTACTACCATTCCAATCAACAACTCTGTAAACCCCAATGTCGTTGAAAATGTGCATATTGGTGCAAACTGCTCTCCGGAGGAGATTGCCATATATACTTCCTTGTTTAAGGAATTTTGTGACGTCTTTTCCTTGTCATATGAGGAAATACCATGCATAGATCCATTTATCATTGAACATGAAATCAACACCTACCCTGATGCTAAACATGTTCGATAAAAAATTTGACCTGTCAATCCGCAGAAAGTGACAACTGTTAAGGCTAAAGTGGAGAAACTGTTGAAAGCATTGTTCATTTACCCAATTGCACAGATGAAATGGGTATCCAATCCCATTCATGTTGATAAAAAACAAGGGACCATACATGTGTGTACTGTTTTATGTGACTTAAATAAAGCATGTCCCAAGGAAAACTACCCCACTCCCTTCATCGATCAGATTATTAATGCTTGTGTGGGTAGAGAGGTATTCTCGTTTATGGGTGGATTTTCCGGGTATAACCAAATTCAAAATAAGTCAAAAGAACAACATAAAATGGCATTCATCTGTCCTTGGGGGACCTTCGTGTACAAGAAAATCCCCTTTGGTTTGAAAAATGCAGTAGCCACCTTTCAGTAGGAAATGAATTTTTCCTTCCATGATATCATAAATATTGTTGAACCTTACTTGGATGATCTTCCTGCCCATTCTCTCAAGAGGAAGGAACATCCAAATCATCTTCATATGATATTTGAATGGTGTAAACATTATAAGATATGCTTTAATCCCCACAAGTGTGTTTTCTGCATCAATTTAGGGAGGTTACTAGGGTTCATTGTGTCAAACAGAGGAATACAGGTGGATCCTTTGAATGTCGAGGCTATTGTAAATTCGTCTCCTCCTCATTCCATCAGGAAAATTTGGATCCTACAAGGGAAATCCAATTTCATTCAGTGTTTCATAGTCAATTATACCAATATAACTAAGGGTTTCATGCATTTGTTTAAGTAGGACACCCCATTCCTGTGGGATGAAACCACACAACTTGCATTTGAGGCATTAAAGAAGGCTTTGTTGTCGGATCCTTTACTACATCCACCAGATTACACCAAAGATTTTATATTGTATATGACTACATCAGAGTCGACAGTAGGAGTAGTTTTAGTTCAGGAGGATGATAAGCTCCAAGAGCATGTCATCTATTATCTCATTCGTGCATTAGCTGGCCCTGAACTTAGGTACTCTCACATCGAGAAGTTGGCTTTTGCAGTTGTGTATGTCATTCAAAGACTCAAACACTATATCTTACTGAGGACCACCACAGTGGCGGAATATGTAAATCCTTTCCAATACGTTTTATCCTGACGTATAATCAAGGGAAAATTCAATAAGTGGATAGTCATTCTCCAAGAGTTTGACTTGGATTTTCAATCTACTAAGTCAAAAAGTCCTTGGTTTTTGCAGAACTGGTTGTGGAATTCCCTATGGAAGAGACCATAGTGGTACAAGAAGACTCATTCCCATATGAGTATATCTTTCTAATATCAACAGCTGATCCCCAGTATGGAGATATCTTAGTATATCTCTATACTCTGAAGTATCATGCATCCTTCTTATGGGAAGATCGATGCAAGTTGTGATTCAATGCTAAAAAATACCTTATCATCGGTGACACCTTATATCGAAGATGGTAGATTCTATTTTGTGTCGGTGCCTCACCCACTAGGAGGCAGAGCTTGTCCTGAATGATTACCACAGCAGAGCATGTGGGGGTCATTTATCTGGGCTAGCAACAACCCAAAAGATTCTACGTGCTGGCTATTTCTGGCCCACTATCTTCAAATATTGTGTGGAAGCTATAAACAATTGTCATCCTTGTCATATTTATACTAGAAATGCAGTCGCATCCTTCTCCTTTGTTTCCCGCCATCGCGGTGGGTACCTTCACCAAGTGGGGGGTAGATTACATGATGTGTAATCTAGTTTTTGTTGGGGGTCACAAATATATCATTGTCATTGTAAAATAATTCACGAAGTGAGAAGAGGCAATTCCTACCTTCAAATTTGATGGCGAAATGACATCTTACTTTGTATTCAACCAAATCATTGCTCATTTCCGTATACCAAAGCAGGTTGTCACTGACCATGGTAGTCATTTTCAAAATAGGATGATGACCGAGTTGAAAATAATGCTAGGGTTTAGGTAAGATCATTCATATTCCTTTTACCCTCAAGTGAATGGACAAGTAGAGGAAAGTAACTGTTGTTAGGAATTTTGTTACACCTTCTGCGGATAGAAGTTGTTCCTCTATTCTGAATGTTCAGATCCAGAACAAATAGTTCACAACAAGGTTGAGAAACTTCTCCTAGAAACTATAGAAATCTATAATGCAATCTTCAATGGAATGATGTGGCTCTTCACCTATGATGAAAGATCTCCAAAAAAATACCTACATAAACACATCAAAGCACAAAAGATCAAAAGTACAAGAATATCATCTATAGATCTATATCGATGACTAAGGAATTCGATAATAAACATGCAAGATTACACATAACAAGTATGGGGAAGAAAACTAAGTTTGCATTGATAAATAATGAAAGAGTTTATAACCTGTGCCTTAGTGTTGATCCACTCCTCCACAAAACCAATATCTTATCCCCAATATCTCCAACTTGCTCCTCTATGCTCACTCTTAACGAATCAGGCCAAAATGTCAAAATGGCAGCATGGCTTTGCTCTCTCCCAACCATGGGGTATGAGCCTATTTTTATAGGCCTCAAATGGATAGAGATGGTTGAGATTTTGGTGGGTGAGGTGGACATGAGAGCCCCAAAGCATGTATCTCGAGCTCAGCTGACCTAGGTGAATAGGGATAAGGTTTGCCATCAATATTTTGATCTAGAAGCTTCATGAAGGATCTCTTTTTCACTTTTTACCAAGGGCACCACTCCTACTCCTTGACGATAGAGTGGTTCTATGGTAAACCGCTCTTCAAACAAAGAGAAAATGAGGTGCCACCGCCTATCTTCAATACTACTCAGGCAGTTTTGAAGAAGGTGTGGCTCCTAAACTTAAGGGTAGAAGAAGTGCTAGGTTTTTATGTGCAAGTTTGACATTTGGATCAGATATTTCACTTCAAGATTTGGAAATGAGGGAAAAATGGATGTTTAGGATCTTATCACATGTTGATGACAAGATTTGGGTGTAACAGAATGCCCCCCAAAGCATGAGGATAGAGGGATACAATAGGCAAGAGCTTTGATAGAGCAAGTTATCACTTTTGAGGAAAGAATCATCTTGATTAGAGATCAACATCAACCATGCATCTTCAATACATAAATACTTTTGACTCATGAGAAAATGTGTCTTCACCATGGCTGCAGACCAATACAAGGTAGATCCATAGGAGAGAATAATGAACATGGGTACTAGAATACAACGTACATCCATGTGATAGAGGACTCAAAATTGGAGATAGCAACCAGACATACAACATAGATCTATGTCATACAGACGCAAATATGAGCATAGCCATGACCATACTAATGTGGATCCATGTTGGTACTTCATACAATATACTCCATCACAAACTAGGGAGAAATATATGAGTGCTTTCAAACAGACACCCAGAGTCTTCGTTTCATCTTCCACAAAGTATGATTCTATCCATGTGATTACAATGATCTGAAGTCGAACATGGTAGAAACCACTTGATTACCAGTCAATGATGTGAACAATTAACAAGTGCAAGGGAGATCACCATTGATGTTAATGATTCCCAGGGTACCCTAGTACAATCTATTGAGTGTGAATAGATGTTTTCATGTCGAACACCCAATAGAATCTGTCGACCAAAGGTCAATGATGTGAACCTTTGTCAAGAGCGAGAGAATTTGTCATTGAGGCATACAAATCTCAAGGTACTAAACTTGTTTCTAAGACTAATTCCTATATAATGAGTTGATGTCGATAGGAATAGTCTCGTTGAAGGAGGCCCATGATGAATCCCACATTGATGACACGAAACTCGAAAAAAAGTTCTAGAATGTTGTAGATAGTGTAACCATAGGACTGACTCAAAATTACTGACACAAAATTTATTTTAACTACAGAGGTAAACTTCTTACTCCCTTTGAACATCGGGCAAGAAGACAAAAGACTTGGCAGCATGACTGAACCAGACAGACACACCATATGACAATGGACAATGCATTCTTTTGAAAGACTCAAAGGAGTGATGTGACTCATGAAAATAGATCGACCTGCATGTTAGCTGAATAACCAATTGTTTGAATGATATGTAGACAAGTTCCATGTTCAAAGGTGACAAACAAATGCCATTTATTTGCAAAATGAACTGATTGCCTTCCCTTAATTCCCCCATCATGATTGATGAGTGCCTATTTTCATTTTTACGAGTCCAAAGAGGGTAGCAAACACTCGTTTTAGCTCATCCAAAGACAAGTCCATTCTCATATGTTTTACGAACCTAAGAAAGGAGGGGCTCGTTCCGTGAACAGGTATCTTAGTGTTTAGTTTAACAAGTCCAATGAAAGAAAACTAGATACCGTTCATGTTTAGAGAGTTTGAACGAAGACATAAGAATATTCTAGAGGGTTATTTTTCGTATGATTTAGTCTCCAATGCCTGAAAAAGTAAAAAATAATACCCAAGAGAAATATTCTAGTCATGATTGGCTGTATTGTTCCTTTGTCGTAAATAGTCTTTCTGGATCGAAAAAGAAATAACCTACAGTCGAAGAGAGGACTCTTCAAATATTTTTGTGAGTATGAAGAAGACAAGTACTCGATAATCTTTTCATATTTAAGGAGTCCAAAAAGAGTTTAAAGGATACTCCATTAGGTTTCTTTTCACGATGAGAAGTTTTTACGAGTCCGAAAAGAATCAGAAAAATACTCAAAACTTTGATACTGAGTTCGAAGAGCGTGACCAAAGTGTCAAAACAAACGCTCAGGGACTTTTTCCATTTTCTGGAAGTCTGAAAAAGTCAAAATAAACTCCTCCAGAGGCATTATTGTTTATCTTTTTATCCCTGCAAGACTTTAAAAATTCCATTAGTCTCTTAAACACTTGCATAAATGACTTTATAAACTATATTAAAGGGCATTTTTCATATCAAACTGATTTTAAAATATTAATAATAATGTAAAAATTCCTAAGAATATATTTAAAAGCCAATTTGAATAGTAAAAACAAGTTATTTTACTATTTACCAATTTGTGAGAGCATCTGGTAGACTTTTGGAGCTAGATCTTCAGTCGGAGATTGTAAGGTTTGGCATTACACCAAAACCTATAGATGTTGGTGAACATTTGAAACCCAGCACAAGGCCCTATCACCAGGATTGGTGGTTAAACCACTAGTTTTATATTCCCAGAGGTGTGGCGGTTATACCATGTCCAACACCCCACCTTCGGTGTAGCTCGGGGGAATTGAACCTGAGACCTCAGCTCTGATACCATGTTAGGGTACATAGGGTACTCCCAAAGGACCGAACACCAAGAAAAACCACTTCACACAAATAGATCACAGATCAATACACCAATGTTTGTCACGTGGTTAAAACCCTTGAGAGGGAAATAGTCCACGGCCCCAGCCAAATAGCTACTTGGAGCAATTTATTATGCAAAAGAAAGAAAGTTAC
>LPNX010988783.1:0-14255 GCA_001517045.1 Pseudotsuga menziesii
TCCATCAGTTTATAAAGAAACTTCATCCCAATAAAATAACACAGTATGACAGTCAAAACGCTGAGAGGATGGTACCCATGATTTCTGGAAATGATGGCAGCAAGGTATCTTCCTATGTGGCCACATCTCAGTCCATGAAATTCTGTAACAGCTTGTATATAAAAAAAATGAGAAGACTACTGAGATTATGCCCTTCCTCAACAAGTAACCACTACAAGGCTCTCACAACTCACCAATAAATGGTGACAGTTTCCTCTGCAATTTCAGACACTCTCCATAGATGACAGTCTACCCAAGTCTACCCGAGTCTATCTTGCTTCCACAATTACAGTTGGCTCAAGTAAGCTATTTACTTTTCCTCGAGAACTATAAATTGTAACGTGTAACCCTCTAACCATGAAATATTTTCTTTGGATTTAAGAATTTATGAATTTATCTATAAAATTTAATTAAGATATCTTAATCTTGGCTCTAAGAATTTATGAATTTATCTATAAGATTCTTCAAGGATGGATATTTCAATGCTTGAGAAATTGCATTCCTGAGAATAATGGAGAAAATATTTTCTCAATTGAACACTTGTCCTATGGTAACTACATTATGGGATAGGAGAGTCCATTTCAATTTAAAATATTAACAATTTTCTACACCATAAAACCTACACAACATAGAAACGAGTAGCTTGTATGATTCTATGAGAAGATAGATAGGGTATTTCTTGTTAGGTCTCAGTATGAATATTTATGGGTCTTCCATCCAAGTCTTGATGAGAATATCTGCCTCGTACTTCTTCTCAAAATCTCTTATGAAATAGTGTTTCAGTAGTTGTTGAGGGGTTTTTTAAGAATATATATTTTTTCCAAAAGTATCTGGATTGAAAGTAGCATAGGGAATCTTATTTGAATCTATGAAATTGTTGGTAGGGTTCAGGCTTCAAATTTGAAGGCTTCAGTGCCCGTCAAAGGCCTGTTTACCTGTCATAGAGGGCCTTGACGAAATTTGTCCTACAAAAAATATTCGGTTTCATGGACTGCCCGTCAAAAATGAAATGAAGCAGAACTGTGTACATTGACAATGGAAGGGCAACCCCAAAATTTTGCCCTTGCTGGGTTTTCAATGGGCTGTGGGAGTTTGGAAGATTCGGATGGGTGACAGGTCACGGTGGACCTTAGTTGTAATTGACGAATTGGTAGTGACAGGGTGGAAGCCCTTTGGGCTCAGTGAGTAGGTGGTCACAGTAAAGTCTGGACGTGAGGTGACTCAGTTACGAACCAGGGTGTCACTGTCAATCGGCCTGCCTAGTCTGATCGCTGCCAACAAGTGCTCGGTGCATTTATGTGAACTTTGAATGGAACTGGGCCACTGGTCCTCTGGGAGTCGTGGTTTTGGTTTCACGGTGTGGCTGTTGTACCCACGGGCCAACTTTTCAATCTCAGGGTCATTCATTCCTCTCACCCACTACGCATTACCCACTTCACACTCTGCTCATTCCCACGTCTCAACGATGATGAAGACCATGCTCTCCATTATGACCATTCCTAAACTGGAGTTAAAAGTAAAGTACTAATTTGAATCTGTCCAAAGGTATACAGAGAGAACAGATTTGAATGGGCAGGTCACAGATTGGAAATTTCGATCTCTACTGGCAAATTACAATGCCAATTTAATGTTGCATTCATCGTTCACTGGCTGCAGTTCCTTGGTGTTAATGTGGAATGGTGGATTTTGTATAGTTGGGTGGTCCAATTTTTTTTGCATGGCAACCTTGGTAATTTCGGCATGTTGAATGGTGGATTTTGTATAGTTGGGTGGTTCAAATTTTTTTTCATGGCAACCTTGGTAATTTCGGCATGTTGAATGGTGGATTTTGTATAGTTGGGTGGTTCAATTTTTTTTTCATGGCAACCTTGGTAATTTCGGTATGGCAACTCGAGGTAAACTATTTTGTTGTAGTTTTCTTTTAAGAGTTTTTTATCTTGGATATTTTAGGGTTTGGTTTGATTTGGGCATTTGAAGGTATGGTTGTTACTGGGGTGAGGGTTCATTTTTCTTCAGGGATGTGTTTTAAGCTATCTTGCTTCCACAATTACAGTTGGCTCAAGTAAGCTGTTTACTTTTCCTCGAGAACTATAAATTGTAACGTGTAACCCTCTAACCATGAAATATTTTCTTTGGCTTTAAGAATTTATGAATTTATCTATAAAATTTAATTAAGATATCTTAATCTTGGCTCTAAGAATTTATGAATTTATCTATAAAATTTAACTAAGATAAAATCTTGATTACTAGATAAGTTTGATTTTTTTTTTTAGATTACAACTTTAATAACATTTAATAAAAATCCATTAAAAACATAATGACCCATGGATTTACTATTACATTTTCAAATGAAAAGAATGATTTATTTTTGCATATCAGCATTGAAGGGCTCGCTATCTACTAACCCTTCAAAGCGAAATGGGACCCTGCACTTCAAATTTGATCCCTGGTAGGGTTGTATACACAATCCATCATCCATTTTACCGAATTGATGAAGGGCATAATGGTTGGTCGTGCAACAATGGCATGTAGGTGAGACTTGTTGATATTCTGGCAAGTTGGGGGCTTCTTCCTTGAACTATGAGAATTCATCATTATAAAAGATATTGTAGATTCTAACCCAGTACAAGAACACAATATCATAACCTTTTACAGTCTCTCTTTGAAAGCAGAACCTTTTACTACTCGATGATTCAAATTTTCGGCATCACAATGGTAAAGTGGGTTTTTAAAAGTTTTTCTAAGTATGATATTTATTATAAATAAATCCACTTACCATTAATTACGAATAAATTGGTCATATATTGGTGGTTATGCATTACTACTACTGCATTCGCAAGTTGAACAGGTGATATAGGTTATGGATATTTAATATATTAAAAAAAAAAAAAAATTCACTGCCGTCGCTTAAGCGACAGCTCTATCTGTCGACAATGCGACGCTTCTTGTTAATACGCATCGCTTAAGCGACGGTTCCTGGCTGGATATTCAAGGTTTTTAAAAAAAAATCAGATCTCACTGTCGCAAATGCGACGCTTCTTGTTAATACGCGTCGCTTAAGAGACAGTTTCTGGCTGGATATTTAAGGTTTTAAAAAAAAAAATCAGATCTAGCTGTCGAAAATGCGACGATTCTTCTTCATATCTGTCGCTTAAGCGACAGCTCTTAATGTCATTTTTGCGACGCCTTGTCTTGATATCCGTCGCTTAAGCGACATATCTATCTGTCGTTTATGCGATGCTTACTCTTTAGAGCCATGGTTTAAGCGATGGTTATACCTGTCGCTTATCCGACGGTGGACATTTAACCGACGGTTAGTTAAGTGTCGCTTAACCGACGGGTACTTAAGTGCCGGATAACCGACGCCAAGTTTCCGACGCTTAAGAAAAAATCAAAGTGTCGTACATGCGACAGGAAAGTGTCGAAAATCCGACATGACGGCCGTCGGATTTTTGGTCGAAATGTAGTAGTGGTTAGCTACTCTAAACCCCTCCATCTCTTTATCTTTCTTAAAAAATTGAACCCCTCCACTTCCCAATTATCAATTATAGGAAATATTCCAATCCTCTTTACATATCACTACAGTGTATGACATTTCTTATACATTTTTACACATGTTTTTCTACTGAGATCACTATGGACACTTTTTTAAACATGTGATTTTTTTACTACATTTGCATTTTTCTGTGGTGTTGCATCCATTTGCTTGGGTTTGTATTAAATCATTTACATATATTTTTGAGTAATTTCTTATACCCTCATGCAATTAGTTCACGTCGGGGACATTGCCACCTCGTGGCTCTTGTTTATCTAGTTTAGAGTTATATGAATTTCAATTAATATGAGAATTAAATATTTGTAATAAAATTAGATCTCATGTAATATATCATTCATAATCAAGATTAGGGGTATCTGTCTCTATTGGATTCATTGACATCACTTATTTTTACAAGATTTGAAAGTGCCAAATCTAATCCTTTAATTGCTATGGGTTAGGTGTATGATATATCCACCCCGAATTTTTTTATGTGGTGATATTCCCATTATGAGTCTTTGGTCCATTTTTTTCTTTGTGAGTTATAGGAGCATAATCTCTTGCTGAAAATCCAAATTAAATGGAATCCCAACCACCTCATGGCTAACATAAAATTAAAACCCTTTGTATCATTTATGAGTAATAAACTTCAATGGAATGGGGAGGTAGGTGTGGGTAGGATATTTTTTTATCCCAAAGGAAATATAGTCACTACCTTTGCTTGGGGAATTGGAAGGAAGTCAAACAACGAAGCTGAATGGATTGCTTTATACCTTGGCCTAAAACTAGTCAGAAATAATAACATAAAAAAGTCATTGTCTTTGGGGACTCAAAAAAGGTCACCCAAAAAATGAGGAAAGGCTACAATCATGGTACAACCAACTGCAAAAGATTGTATGAGTGTATCTGCTGAAATAACTCAGCTCTTCATGCCACTTATTACCACATCCTGAGGAAGAACAACACTTTGGCGGATAAAATGGCAAATAAAAGAAATAAGAACAACTTGGGAATTGCTCAATAAGGGGCCAACAACATCATAAGTATGTCGCCTATGTAATGTCCCAAATTTATATTGGGTCACAATAGACAAATCACATTTTCCATATTCATGGAATTTTTCAAAGGGATGCTAAAAGTCAAATAATTGCCAAGGGATGCTAAAAGTCAAATAATTGCCAAGGTGGAAAATCACTAGTTTCCTAGCTTGGGGGTGGAATCTTTGAGATTTGGAATAAGGGGGATAATAAATGATGTTTAAACATTAGAAGATGATAAATATTTAATAATGTAGCTTTTTAAATAAATACAAGAGAAAAATGAAATGACTGAGGATAATAGAGACAAATGGAGACTATGGGGCCCACTCAAGCTAGAATTTCTATGTTAAATGGCATCCTCCTCTTGTAATTTCAAATCTATGGGAAGCCTAATGTTTTGGTATGGATTATGAAGTTAATATAATGGTCCATATACTTCATAGGTCGAACTTGGGATGGATTGTAACTTACATGGGAGAGGAAGAGCCAAATGGGAGTTTCATGGACATGGACACTTGGTTAGATTTCCCTTACATTTATGACATCTATGACACCAATGATGGAGATTCTATGACATTTATGACACAAGTCAGATCTGAAGGCTAACATACTGACATACTAACATGTTAGGACTGAATATAGCATCTTAGAGGTCGAATTTGGGAGTTGGAGAAGGCCAAGAGGCTCCTACTTAAATTTGGGAGAAGAGGGAGGGTGAAGAGAGAGGCCACATGGCATAGCATGAGAAGCCACACCAATTCGACTTGGATTTGGTTTATGGATGGATTTGGAACCTTACAAGACTAATAATTTTTATAAAATACATGGATCAGCCATGAGAAGAAACTTTTGATCATTTGTGAAATTGTCATTTGTGAATTGTGAGAGCTAGTGGATGACTAGTTTTCTTGCTTAAGCCAATTTCAAGGGTGAAAGATTCCCATCCTAGTTGGTGTTTGGAAAAGCCACTCAGGTATTTCATGGATATTTAATGGAGTCTTATTTGCAGGTGTAAGCTACAGGAAAGCATGTGGATTCTTCTATGGTAGCACCTTCTCTCAACTATTTCCAATTTTCACACCATATTTATGCCAATGGAGGGATTGCGCTTTGGGTGAGCTATTGATATATTTGGGGAATATTATAGTGCCAATTATATTATGTGATGATTTATATTCTCTGTATTTCATGTTCAGAAGACTCTCAAGTCGAAATACCCAAAATAATTCATGTAAAAATTTTGAACAATGAAGAAATAGTGCCATTGTAATGCTGATGATTTTGAATTGGGAGAGCCTTTCATTGTCCATTTATGATTGTAATCAGTTCAATATTATATTTTCTTTATTCTCAGAAAGTTTCAAGTCAAAATTCCCAATATTTGTATGTCAAAATGACTTTTAATGAGCAAACAATGACCATTTCCACTCCATTTTGATATATGCCATGGTAATGCTTATTATTTCGAATGGAGGAATGTATATATTATAAATTTATGATGGATGGAATATAATTAATGTGTATTTCAAGTCTCATGTTCAGTACTTAAGCATTGGAATCCATTTTACTCATTTTTATTGCATTGGGAGAAGATTTGGTGCATTTTCCCCAAGGGTCGAAATTGTGACTTGGGAGTTGTTTTGGAAAGAGTCGTAACAGCCCATGTAAACTAAAAAATGATGCATATGAGACTTTGAAAATGTCCCTTACACATACCCAGCCTCTGTTCATAAATTCAAGTGATTTTGGGATCATTTGTGAAGCCATTTTTGGCAATTACCCAGGGGGAATTAGAGCCCCAAATTGCTAGTAAAGACTCCTAATTTGAACAGAACATTAAACAAGTTTGCAGAAGTAATTGGGAGGTAAAAAAATATAGATGAACATAATATTTAATTTATATTATCAGTCATGTACCTTTAGAAAAAATTTGAAAGCATTTGGGTCAATTTGGAGGTCTAGACATCAAAATTAGTTAAGGTCAAAATTGGGGAAAAAGTGAAATAATTGGTCATTTAGAAAAAATTCAAAAAAGGGAAATTACACCCTAGGTCCCATGTTCTTTGGGGGTCATCTAGGCCATGTCCTAATAGCACCATCGATGATCTCTCTCTTTGCATGTTGTACACGCATCCCTTGACGCGATGGTATTGGAAATATGGTGGTCATTGCCATGTGAAGGTTTTAATGAGCATTCATTTTTCTCTGTGCAAAAAAATCCCCTATAAATCTCTCGCATGCTTCTTAGACTTGGAGAACACCATTACCTCCCCCCTTTCTCTTAACCTTCTTGTGAACCGGAGTTGCGTTCTTTCTGCACCATTTATCTAGAAAGAGACTTATCCTCCCTCTTTGCAAATTTGCTCAGCACTCAGGTTGGTCATGACTTGGTTTACCTTCCCATTAGTGACTGCGTAGAAGTTGAAACATTGTGGATAACACATGACTAACATTCTTCCACCTCGGATTCGCACAGAACCGTTTCGAATTAACCCCATAGTGTAGGAATCCCTTCTTGGACACATCCTGTAGCGCAGGTTGAGGATTTCATGGCTACCTGAAAGGATATTGAAGAAATCAAAGCTTCTCTTTCAAAAATATAAAATGGAATTAGTTGGATATTTAAAATGGTAGGAACAGGAGTAAACGAGAGTAGGGAGGAAGCAGCAAATGCGAGATACATTTCAAACCAGCTGGGATGTCATGAATCCAGAATTGATGACAATACCCAAGACCTGCATTAGCTAATGGGGAAAGCTGACAATATAAAGGATGAGGTTCAAAAGCTAACCAGCATGACACAATGTATCCATTTCCAGGAATCTCCAACTGCTGGTGACTATCAGATGGAAGAGCCCTTGGTCGCTCAGTCGACCCACGGGATTAAAGCTTAGAGGAAATAGGGTTTCTTCTCATGTTTATCAATGTTTTTTGTATATTGCTGAACAATCAGTTTGTTAGGAAGTACCCTTCTATGGTTCTAAAATGCTTCAGCAAAAAGTCTAGAATTGTCTACTTTTCAGCCAATAGTATAGAAACTTTTGTCTATCTTTACACACACACACTTTTGGGTATTGTTTATTTAAAAAAAATTAATGACAAATGGATCTTGAACATTTCATATTTTTTTTGGTGATATGACAATATGGTATAGAAGGAAGGTTAAAACAATTGGACCTTGATATGAAAAGGAAACTGATAGAAAATATGATTACGGAATGGATGTCAAGGCCAAACAAAATAAGAAATGACTTTGCCAAGTCCTACTTAGCCTCTTTTACCAAATAATCTTGATGGTCGGTGATTATTTATTCTACAATTGTACTCCTTTGCAATCAATACAACAAGGCCTTTTGAAGAACTAGAAAGGATGTGGAAAGCATTGAGGGAGGAATACAAACATAATAATCTTGCAAGAATTCCCCAAAATAGATAAATAAAAATTATGGCATAAATGCCTGGACAATTAGGAAGAATGAAGGTAGAGGGGGAAAACAAAGGAATTTGGATTGACCTCAATGAAATAAACTCCGAGCTATTGGAAATAGTGAGGATATTGCAACCTAAACTTTAAAGTTACCATACAGACAATGAAATTTTATTAAAAATTCAAGAAGAACAACAACAACTAAAAGCTTTGCTGTTACAAGATTTATCCAATAGAAGAAGAGACAGACCCCTAGACAAACCTCCAACCATACTAATGGGGAAAATCCAAATAAAGGAAGTTTGGACACAACTAGAAGTATGGAGGAAGAGAATAAAAGAAGGGCTAATAGTACTAAATATTCAGAAGAGGATTAAATTCCACCACCGAAGAAACATAAAACTAGAGATGAAATTCAAGGATAATTTAAAAATATTTAACCCCCTACCTTCGATGGTGAGATAAAATATGGACATGAGGATTAAACCTAGAAGTTAGCAATGAAAAATTATTTCCAACTGTATAATTATTCTAGTAGCTTGTAGGTGAAAATGGCAATTTATAGCCTAATGGGAAAAACATCTATACAACGGAAATATTTGGAGGAAGTCAAGAATATTAAAGATAGAAGAGTGGAATGGAAGCAATTCAAGAAATATTTAAAAAAAATACATTTCAGAACAACTTTATGATCGAAAGGAAAAGGAATTTTTCGAGCTGAAACCAAGACAAATGACGATGGAAGGATTTGTAAATAAGTACATGGAAAGTTGAATTATGTACAATATATTATATATGTATAGCAATAATGTTGTACAAAAATTGTCATGTCACATGGCCATAATACAAAATAGTGGATCAAAAAGTACATTTGTGTGTACATATGAACAAAAAGTTACATCTATGTATGTCCCCTATACATTTTTTCTAGTTATCCCTCATTTTGCTGCCACTGCCAGAGTCTTCGGAGAAGTGTAGCTTTCTTTTGTGACTGGTCACTAGTGATCCCCATCACTGAACAAGAGGGATAGGTCTCATCAATGGAGACTGCAGAACATTTGTTCAAATTCCAAAACCAAAATAACATTTCTACTTACTGTACGTGAGTAAGTAATCACGGGTCCTGGTGCCTCACTAACAACGACCCTGATTGGGTTCTCTTCTTGCACCACTTGCTCACTATCAAGCTGTGTGTGTATATATATATATATATATATATATATATATATATATATTCCAATGTCAACAAATATACATGTACCTTGGGGGGGGAGAGGGTCACCAATTTGGGTCTCTTCAAGCACCAAATCATAGAAAGATATGTACACAAACGTACAAAGAAAGTGATCTACATAAACATACCTGCTGGCTCGTCAAAGGTGGGCCACCTGTTTGGTGCTCTTCACGCACCGGTGCCTCACTAGGGGCCTGCATATAAAGTAACATATATATGTCAATTTCATATAAAATAGTGAATCCGAGACATATATACTACCTGGAAGGAAAATGATGAAGTACCAAAGAAAGCGAAACATACATACCTAGCTAGGGGAAAGAGGTGGGTTGACAGCAACCTAGCTTTTGTGCTCTTCAAGCACCACTGTCATAATAGGTTCCTGCATAAAGTAACATATGTCAAAGCGATCCAAGTTACAAAATGATTTTTCCAAAGAAAGCGAAACATAATTAAAAGCATATTTCAAATAATACCTGTGTCTGTGAATCTACCTCTGCATGAGAGGGAATAGGCTGCAATACAATATACTCATATTGGTCAACTTGCATAAAACATGTTGTATCAAAATTAGGATACATATTGAATGTTACAATCTATACTATAAATGTGTAAATAAAGTTGACAATTTAACAAGTATAGTTCTTACCCCTATTGGTAAAGAACCAAACCCATAAGCAATATTGACAGCAGCATCAATGTTCTCAACGTTGATCGGCGGACTATGCGACTGTGGTGTGCCATGTGACACCAGCTATATATTTGTTCACATAATTTGTTAGATAATTAAATAGAAATAAATTGTGAAACAATTGAACATTTTGACATGAAACAAAATATAATATGAAAATAATGAGTTTTACTTACAAAGCGAAGTGATCCATCGTCTTGAAAGTCGGAAGTAGGGCCATAGCATATGCCTCCACATGATGTGCAAGGGTGTGGAGTAACATGACGCTCTGAAGTGCTAGCCCCTTGGGCTACATTGCCTTGGACATCAGTCCCATGCTCAAGCAATGTATCTACCATGTCAAATAATGCCTCTTCTGTATACTCAGTCATAGGACCTACAGGAGGATATACCCAAGGGGGGTTTGGTGTGTGTGGTGGGCGTGGCACATGGTTAGGATCTGTCCTGGCACCTTCCCTATCTTGGGGCATCCTATGACCAACACCCTGGTTTCCTAAGAGATCAAAGTAGTTAACATGTTTCCCTAGGATGAATTTCGCATACAACTTCCTAAGGAAATAAAATGGGATGTCCATATTCCCATGGGGGTCTTCATCGAAGACCATATACCAACGATCCATCCAATTGGCCTTTATATTTGGTTCAATGCACCAGTCTATGGAAATGTGTGCTCAACTGGTAGGTGGAACCAATCTGGTGCTAGGGTCCCAAAATAATGAAAACAACTAGTCTTTTGTAATTTTAAGGTCTTTGATGTCTTTATGAGTCAATCCATCGGAGTAGTATTGCCTCCTGGATTCTCTGTATGAGGTAATGTTGTAGAGAGCTCCTTGGGCATCGAAAATTGTGTTTGTTATTGTGTCCAAGGAATTAGCTAAAGACTCTCTCAAAAAATCCCCCCCTCTAATAGATGAGCTAAGGCGCCTCAATGATGCCAAGCACGCAATAATCTATGCGTTTTTATCTTGTTCCCCCTCCGGGTTTGGGTTTGGGTTTGGGTTAGGTTGTGGGTTAGGTTGTTGTGGGTTATTAGAGGGTGGGTTTTCCACATTTTGTTGTTCATTTGTGTTGTGTGTTAAGATTTAAACAAAAAACTACAAGTTATTTTACTTTTAATCATTATTTGATTGAACATTCAATTTTTTTTAAAATTTGTTTAAAATAATTATAAAAACAATGAAATTGTGGAAAAAATTAAATAATGGAAGACTAAGTGAAAAGGATAATCTAGCATTTACCTGCCATTGGAGCAATCCACCTCGAACTCGACCTCGAAAAGCTAAAATGCAAATCACACTTGCACTATTTCGCCCTTGTAGTTTTTCGCCCTTGCAGTTTTTCGCTGTTCAGATCCTGTGCAAATGAAATTTGAGGGGCTTGCGGCCTCTGTTTTATATTTTTTTTTGCTTTTCAATATCGCATATGCGATATGTCGCACTTGAGATATATATCGCATATGCGATATTGAAAAGTAAGAAACACTATATTGCATGTTTTTTTATCAAGGGTAATATGTGGTATCATTTGTGTATATTTTCTAGGCATGATGTGGAGATCCATTATTAGCCATATGTACTATGCAATGTTAACATACTACTTTGTGGAGATAATATCACTATTTTGTTATTATTTAATAGCATTGATCATTATTTCCCTTTGCACATATTGCTTTCAACTTACAAGCACTAAATATCTTATGGTATGTAAGAAACATTTCTGAGTCGTCTTACATTCCTTGTTCTATCCGGATATAATTTAATTGGAAGAATTCATGATACAATACCAAATGGATTATTGTGTATTAATAGCTCATATGTTAATGAAGAAAAATTTAGGCTTGCCTATCTACTAGTTGATGGAAGGTTGGAAAGAGTAGGAAGGATGAAAAGAGTGTCATTCAAAGCTCATTATACTATGGAGGCTATGAGAAATTATATGATTGATCTTGTTCCTTTTGAGATTACAATATTGGCACAAACATTCTATTCAAACAAACTCGAATAGAACAATATATATATAATTCACATTTTTCATTTATGCCATATTGTTTTGTATGAACAATAAATTCTAGGAAAATCTATAGATATGTTTTGGACCTTGCTATAGTAGTCCATCCAATGCAAATATCAAAATGAAATTGATTGATTGGGTGTTGTTGGAAGTAGGAAACCTTCATTGGGAAGGTAGTGGAAGAAGAGAGCGATATGGAAGGGTTGTTGAATGGTTACTCTAAAATTATGGCTTTCGATCTCTACATTTCGAATATCTTTAGATCGTATATCCTCCACAATGGTTTCTTCATAAAACCTAAAAAATCCACCCTACTCATATCTATAGATATGTTTTGGACCTTGCTATTGTAGTCCATCCAATGCAAATATCAATATGAAATTGATTGATTGGGTGTTGTTGGAAGTAGGAAACCTTCATTGGGAAGGTAGTGGAAGAAGAGAGTGAGATGGAAGGGTTCTTGAATGGTTACTCTAAAATCATGGCTTTCAATCTCTACATTTCGAATATCTTTAGATCATATATCCTCCACAATGATTTCATCAGTCCCTCTACTTTTTTGGCACGTGTTCTGTTTTACTTTAAAAGACGAATCTTGGGCCATCTGGGATGAGACTATCAGCCTTCTGATCATGCTCATTGATTTATAAGATTGTCTGTCAAATCTCTTTGTCTCAGAGATCACATCTTTGCTTGAACTGTTTTTTGGTTTTGCTTAGAGCCTAGATTCTTGTGGGCTCATGAAATGCCTTTTGGTTATCTGCTAAGAATGCACTTGTTTCATTTCTCCATGATAGAAGTAAAGAATTCTTGGTTAGTATAGGGACCCTCCTTTGGCTTATTCCCAGCCTAGAAGCCTAATCAGATTGGTTGACATGTATAAGATGTCCTTTGATTCTCTTTGAATAACGAGGTCTGGTGCATTTTTTCTGCTGATTAAAAAAAAAAAGACAATCTTATTTAATATTTGGTTAAATAATATTGTGTGAGTTGCAATAGTTGTGTTTTTTTCATGTTCTAAGTCTTTAATACTAGGAAATATAAATTTGTTGTGTCGAAGTGAAAGTTGATGCCACACGCAACTTACCTAAATCATGTGGCAGTAAAAGCCATTAAAATCAAGCCTGTCTAGGTAAAAGTGTGTTCGATGAAAATGCCATGCATGCAAGATCATAATGAGAGCATGATTTAAGTGAATCCAATGCATAAAACATCATAATTATACTGTCGAATACCAACAAAAACATAAATAGACAACCATATAAATATATAGAAACAACAATCTTCAAAAATTATAAGATAAAATGCTTTTTAACGTTGTCTAAAACACTCTTAGTGCATCAAAATTTACAATTGTTCTAGACATTCAAACATGAAAGATCAGTCATTCCAACCAGTGACGAAAAGGCTTAAATACAAGAATGAACGAAGCAAACATATTTGATTTGTATTCAACTTGAATAATTACATAATATTCTTTCACTAAAATAGTCGAAAATCTGAAACAAGATCAATAATGATCTCTGATTACAAGTTTTCAAAGCTTTGACAAGCAAAAGTTAGAAATTCTACAGCATACCCAGAAATCAATATCGTAGCACCTTCTTCTCTTTAATTTCAAATACAAATGAAATAAAAATTACACAAGCGAATGATCAATTCTTCAAGCTCCATGGAGAGCTCCCTCCTCATGAGCAATTGACTTGTTGTTCCTTTTATAGGTGAAAGAGACCAATTTCTGCTTATTGTTAGCCAAACAATCGATTGCTTAAGATCTGGAGTTATACTTGCAACCTGGTGCAACAACTTTCTTTGTTGGCGAATAGATCTTATCTAGCTGTTCATGATTTTACGACAGTAAATATTGAAGATAAGAAGAAGACTGCTCTGGCTGAATTTTGTTCTCGACTTTTCAAGCCACAGAGGAAGGCCTTACTCTTAGGAAGTCTCTCCTGGTTAATTTTGTTCCAAAAAATAGCTTACTAATAAGTGTAAATTTTTTTAGGTTTTGGACCATCGTGTTCTCCATCTCTTTATATTTTTGATGAGTTGATGAGGTCATTTCGTCATATCTCCACTTTTAAACCTCTCCACTTTTAAAACAGTACATTAAAGTATAAAATACCAATAAAAAATCATGGAAACAAATATTAATCATGGAGATAGAAAGAAAATTCATGAATAATATAACTGTTCTAAATAATAAAAATAAATAAATCCTTCGTTTTCTACTTCAATAATTCACCGCAAGCTCACATTTTCTGACATGATTGTCGTTG
>LPNX010988783.1:14446-26653 GCA_001517045.1 Pseudotsuga menziesii
AGTGTAATTTTAAAATTGTAAGTTTTAATTGGAATTTTTATAAAAATTGCAAATGTATGTTTAGAATTGTATAATTTTAGTCAGTTCCATAAAAATAATTGGAAAGATTTAAAACTTGGGACTTTTTACCAACTTTTTGGTAACAATTAATCAACTTCTTTGTTTGTTTTATGAAACTGGATCCAGGGTTAAACCACCTTGGATTCTTTATCCTTCATGATCACAGAGGTTAAAGTTTTAAACTAGCATACACACAGAACATTGGCGTTATCAAATCCATAACAATTGAATTTCAAATTACAAGTTTTTAGAACACAATTTCAGATTAGGTTTAGATGGGTTAAGTTTTGATTTGGTAAATTAGTATTCTTCATTATTGCATTATACCTGAGTGTAATAATAGTTTGTTGTAGAATTGATCTGCAATGAAAATGAAAGAAAAGAAGCAGAATCTGCTACATTCTAAGTCTCACTATCACAACAAATTAACAGAGTAATCTATTACTGGGCGGAGTCAAGTAAGCCTTGCTGCAAATGGTCAGGTAGATAGCTTACTCCACATGATTGTCATTGAACCCTTCTGGAATATTGTGATCTTTTCAATGAGCAAAATTGTGACCTTTTGACTGGTGCTTTTCGCTGTAATTGGGTGAAACTTTCCACAATATGTTCTTTTAAGATTCAATGTGATCTGGTGCATAGTAGATAAGAAGAGTGAATCGATCTTCTCCTTTTTAGACTAGTGGGTTCATTAACCTTTTGTCATGTAGCACGTCTCTTTAAATGCAGTCTGGTAAAGTGTTATCGAGGGGGAATGTGTTGTTTTATACTTGCGAACTGAATGCTTTAGCAAAATATCTTGATGCGGGTCTTCCTCCCTACGATTTTTGTTTGGAATGAATGGTTGTATTTTACCAAGAAAACGAAGGCCCTTAATTGCTTAAAATAAAATTGTGTTACATCTTTATGAAAGATGTTTATATATAAAGGTATGATTTTCTTTTTTAAAAAGTGGTTCACTATTTTTTATAGAACTATTTTAAAGAAAATGCTAATGTACTATTCAAATATGAATTAAAATATGACTTAATTGCATTATCAACATATTTATTACAAGGTAAGAAAAATATATCACTTACCTAAATAATAAAACTTGGATGAGAAAAAAACATTCAAACCTTCCATCCAACTAAACTATATTTCTTAAAAAAACCAAAAATTTTGCTTTTAAAGTTGCGCTTTAATATAATCAATATAAATTTTGTGCTTTGGTTTAAAAAATGAATCCACGTGCTTGACTTAATAAAATGTATTATGATTTGTTTCCTTCACTAGCGAATGAAAGTATCTCTTCATCATGGCTATTAACTGACAACATGACCTTGTGATATTTAATTTGATATAGTGACTGATGAAATGCATGTTCTTTTGCGGATGGATGCCATCTAATTTCACAATTATAATCACTTTAAAATAATAAATATCTTATGGAAATTTGATGGTAGGAAATTATAATAATAATAAAAAATAATAAATTACCACGCTTGTTGTCGAAATGGTAGGAGTTTTGGGATTTAGTATTCTTGAACTCTTCAAGAAAGGAAAACCAGCTCACTGGATCTCGCAGGGCCTCACTTCAAAGAACATACAATTGAGCAATGGGACCTCTCGACACTCTGGATGTTACAGAAGAAGAATATTCCACAAAGAGACAACAATACTTATTGTCATCCGTCTCTCCTCCTTCACTATTTCGAGACCGACAACCTAACGGGATGGAACAACCAAATAACTGCTCTTGGAAAGCACTTCGATCTCTTCATCCCGGACCTCGTAATCTTTAGAAATTCCACCATCATGAGATCTGAGAGGTTTGAGATATTCCAAGCAGATTGCATGAAGAGCATAGCTGAATATCTCAGGGAAGAGAGAGTGATCATGGTCAGGCACAGCTACGATAGCGTGATGGCCTTCTAGATGGCGCAAAAATACCCTCAATTGGTCTTTGTCGTGGTTCTGATCAACTCTGAAATTTGGGTAACGCCGTTGGCTAAGGGTTTGTTGCTTAAAGTGTTTGGTTCCTCCAGCATCAAGGACATTCTCCTTCCCACTGATGTCAAACAATTGCAGATAATCATGAATATTCCTATATACAATATGCCATGGCTTCTTGGTTTTATCTACAAAGAATTGATGCATGTAGGGTATATTGTGAATATACCAATACTTCTCGTTGTTTCCTTCGTATGTTAAAACATTATTTTAACACTAGGATGGTTTGAATTTGAATGCAGGGTAGACTATAGGGAAAAATAGAGAGGAGAGGGAAGAGCTTGTTGATGCAATGGTCATTGGTTCATAGAATTCTCGGCCATTACCTATAAATAGAGAGGAGAGGGAAGAGCTTGTTGATGCAATGGTCATTGGTTCATAGAATTCTCGGCCATTACCTATGGTAAACCAGGTTGCTTTCTTTGCAGTCTATTACATTTTATAATGTTGATTAACCTCTTAATATTTGGAAACTACTTATTGAAATTTGAGTTTCCTATATTATTTATTTGATGGTAACGTGAGCTCATATCTATCTTAGAGAAAACTTTGGCTCCAAGAACTTGGTCAAACAAGTCATCAATTCTTGGTATTTATGATACTTGTTTTTTTTATTCATTTGTTTAATTGTCTATTGTCTATAGTCAATGCACAACCCCTGAAGGCACCATCTTTTTTTTTCACAAATACACTCATGTGATGTAATTTTTGCTTAAGAGATCTTGGATATGCATTTTTAGTCCCGTTAACACATGTATATATTCATTCTATAAGGTTATTTTGAAACATGAAGAGATACTTGTATCAGATTGATTGAAAGAATGCTGGAAAATGTAATTACTCGGAGATCCGTAAGTGACTCTCAGCTGACTCTGTTAGAGTCTGTATCAATCAAGATCTTGTCAGTCAGTCTGACAAGAGGGAAGAGTCCACGATTTGGCAATGTAATCTAGTCAAATTTATTCCTAAAGCTAAGTTGTTAGGTAGATAGTTATTACAGTCTTTAATGGTGAGTCAGTCGATTCACAATCTTGTCGGTCACTCTGACAAGAGGGAAGAGTCCACAATTTGGCAATGTAATCTAGTCAAATTTATTTCTGAAGCTAAGTTGTTAGGCAGATAGTTATTACAGTCTTTAATGGTGAGTCAGTCAATTCATATAGAAGCAATTTTCAGGTTACCTATAAATAGAAGAAGAAAATTTTAAATCAAGTTAGATAGCAGAACTCACGAGAGAACTCCAGAGTGAGAAAAGTGAAGTTGAAGCTCAAGCTTCTGTGTATGTGATTCAGTCGAAGAGTTGAAGCTCTGTAGCCGACAAGTCTAGACAGACAAGTTTGTAATATCTTTGTTATTTCTGCATAGTTATATATATGAAATAGTTTATGGTTTTGTAATATCTTTGTTATTTCCGCATAGTTATATATATGAAATAGTTTATAGTTGAATGCATGTTAATTTTTCACTGCGTGAAAGTTCCAGGTTTGACGGCACATTGGTAGACTCAAGTCTTCCTACATATTTGGGTATATGTTTTTATAAGTTCTTTGGATTTGTTAATATGTTCATTTTTACTTCACCTTACTCACACGTGAAAAGCATTTGTAATTTCTTAAGTCTTTTAGACTAAGAAAAATACTACGTAGATTTCGACCAAAGTAAGTGAACTGACAAGGTCGGTTGAGTGAGCCAACTTGAGAGGTCGAAGAGGTCAGCCAACTTAGAAGTTGAAGTCGGTAGAACCGACAAGTCGAAGTAAATTAGTCGAGCCTAGTCCGGTCGAAAAGCCCAACAAAAGTTGATAGACTTGTCTAGTCGGGAGATAAATGTGAAAAATATTTAATTTTAATATTAATTGAGCAGTAAACTCAAATTTAATCGGCTTGGTTTTGGCTAACTGGTATCAAAGTAAGTTTTATATTAGAGCAAGGTTTAGGAAAGAAATCTTGTCTTAAAAAGTGGAAAATTAATTTTCTAAGGAAAGTCAATTAAAAATTAAAAATGGCTTCCATTTCTTGTTCATTGAAAACTCCAATTTTTACAAGAAAGAATTATGAATATTGGTCTTTAACAATGAAGGATTTATTCAGAAGTTAAGATGTCTGGGAGATAGTCTAGCATGGTTATGCAGAACCAGCAAACATGACGACATATAACAATCTCACATAGGCTGAGAAAGATGTCTTGAGGGAACATAGGAAGAAAGATGGAAAATCTCTATTTTACATACATCAAGCTATGCATGAAAGCATACTCACAAGAGTAGCATAAAAAACTAATGCTAAGAAAGTATGGGATACATTGGAAACCACCTATTAAGGTTTGGATAAGGTAAGGACTTCCAAGTTGCAGATTCAAAGAAGAGATTTTGAATTTTTGTCCATGAAAGATTTAGAGACTGTAGACACATTCTACACCAAAGTTGTTGGTTTAATAAACCAACTGAAATCTCATGGAGAAGCCATAGAAGACCAAAGGCTGGTTGAAAAAATTCTCAAAAGTATTTCCCCTAGATTTGAAAACTTGGTTGTGACCTTGGAAGAACACACAGACATGTAGACATTTACCGTTGATGAGTTGCAAGCTTCACTCATCAATCATGAACACATACTCAACAAAACACAAACATCATTGGAAGGTGCATTCGCAACATAATCATCCATAAGTCGTGGTAGAGGCAGGGGGAGAAACAACTTCAAAGGTAGAGGAAGAAGTTCTTCAAGAGGAGGACGAGGCAGAAGTCCTGCAAATGTTGGTGGCAGAGGAGATAATCAGAACCCAAGTCAGCCAAGTGACTAGAGATTTGATAAATAAAAAATTCAATGTCATTATTGTAATAAGTTTGGTCATTATGCATATGAATGCAAGAATAAGCAATATGACCAAGGAAGGCAAAGCCCAAGTCAGTCAACCAGCACTAGCACTTCGACAAGTGCAATGTTAATGGCATCGACATCTCCACTTGAATGCAATACTGTTCAAGAAATTCCACATGACATATGGTACTTAGATTCAGGATGCAGCAACCACATGACTGGTAATTTAAACTTGTTTTCTAGTCTAGACAATTCAGTTCAAACTGATGTTACACTTGGAAACAATGTCCAAGTTACTGTCTTAGGAAAATGCACTTTTGATATCCTAACCAAACAGGGGGAGAGTAAGTATGTCCCTGATGTCTATCATGTCGAAGGTCTAAAACATAATTTGTTAAGCATTGGAAAACTGATACAAAAAGGCTACAGAGTCTACATGGAAGATGATCACTGTGTGATTAAAGACAAGCGTCCAAGTGACCAGCTAATAGCAAAAGTGCCAATGACAAGAAATTGCTTGTTTCCATTGAGGATAATTCCCGACACAAAAGGGAAGACAAACACAGGAGCTGCATTCAAGGAAGAAAGTGAAGAAACAGTTGAGCTCCTTGACAAGTGAGAAAATGGCAACGCTAATTTGCAAGCTACATTTCATACAGAAGTTCAAGATGAATCCTCGTTGTGGCATTTTAGATTTGGACATCTGAATTTTGGTGGGCTAAAGCTACTGCACACAAAGAATATGGCGAAAGGATTGCCATTGATCGACAGACAAGAAAGCGTTTGTGAGGGATGCATTTTTGGAAAGAAGCACAGAGAGACTTTTCTAGTCAGAAAGTCATATAGAGCACGCACACCACTTGAAATTGTGCACTCTGACATTTGTATTCCAATGCAAACATCATCCATTGGTGGGTGCAAGTATTTTCTAACTTTTATTGATGACTAAAGAAAAACATGGGTATATTTTTCGAAACATAAATCTGATGCATTTAGTTATTTTCAGTAGTTCAAGGCACTCGTGGTGAATCAGAGTGGACACCACATCAAGATCTTAAGGACCAACAGAGGAGGTGAATATGTTTCAAATGAATTTTTAAATTTTTGCAAGGCCCATGGCATACAGAAACAATTCCTTGCATGGTATACACCTCAGCAGAATGGTATTGTCGAAAGAAAGAACAGAACCATGATGGAGATGGCACGTAGTATTTTGGTAGCCAAGTATTTTCCAAATGAATATTGGGGTGAAGCAATCGCAACTGTTGTATACATTATGAACCGTTGTCCGAAAAAGAGTGTGAAGAACAAAGTTCCCCAAGAAGCATGGATAGGTATGAATCATAGTGTTTCACATTTAAAAGTTTTTGGTTGTGTTGCATATGCTCATGTTCCAGATGAGCTGAGAAGGAAGCTAGACAAGAAAGGATAGAAATGTATTTTTGTCGGTTATTCAGAAGACACAAAAGCATACAAGTTGTATGATCCTGTCACAAGGAAAGTGATAATCAGTTGAGATGTTCAATTTGTCAAAAATGAATCATGGGATGGAACCGTCGACATAAATGTTAAGATTGTGTCGAATGTCGACAATGATGATATGGAAGAGAAAGTGGTTCAAACACCACATGTAATTCAACCGGTTGTAGCATCGTCGACTCCCATGACACCACAACATGGTTCAACACAAGGACCATCGACACAAGTGGCGGCTCAAGCTACACCGACAAGTACACCAAGAGGACAGCAGACTCCATCAAGCATTTCGTCAAGGTCGACATCAACAGAACTGGTGAAGACAAGAAGTCTGCAAGAGATATATGAAGCTGGTACACCAAATTCATTCTCTCTCTTTGCATTATTTTCTCCTATATATGATCCACTAACATTTGAAGAAGTTGTTGAAGAAGAAGTATGGGCACAAGCCATGGATGAAGAAATAGAATGCATTGAGAAGAACTAGACATGGGAACTGGTTGATGTACCAAAAGACAAAGATGTAATCAGCGTCAAATGGATTTATAAGACAAAGCAAGATTCTGATAGGAATGTGCAAAAGCGCAAGGCAAGAATGGTAGCAAGAGGGTTCACTCAGAAACCAGGCATCGAATTCAATGAAACATTTGCACTTGTTGCACGCATGGATATAGTCAGAACAGTCTTGGCCATTGTTGCACAAAACAAATGGCATGTTCATCAAATGGATGTCAAGTCGGCATTCTTAAATGGCTATGTAGAAAAGGAAGTATATGTGGAACAACCACAATGGTATGAAGTTTCAAGTCAAGAGCATAAAGTTTACAAGCTAAAAAAGACACTATATGGGTTGAAGCAAGCTCCTAGAGCTTGGTACAGTCGGATTGATTCCTATCTCACTGAAAATGGATTTCACAGAAGTGAAAGTGAGCCGACATTGTACACCAAAGTGAATGAGCAAGGTAAGACGTTAATTGTCTTCTTGTATGTATATGATTTAATATTTACTAGTGATTTTGGCATAACATATTTTAAAACAGTCATGGAAAGTGAATTTGAAATGACCGATCTAGGGCATATGAAGTTTTTTCTAGGCATTGAAGTTCAAGAGTCTGAAAGTGGTATTTTTATATCATAGAAAAAGTATGCAAGTGAAGTTTTAAAAATATTTAACATGTCTAATTGCAAGACAACTCCAACATCAATGATAACATCTTTAAAATTGAGCAAGGATGATGAAGGATCCACTGTCGATCCTACGTTGTTCAAAAGGCTTGTTAGCAGCCTTATGTATTTGAAAATGATAAGACCAGACATCATGTATGGAGTAAGTCTAATCTCAAGGTTCATGGAGTCAACAAAAGACTCACATTGGCCAGCAGGTAAAAGAATTCCGAGGTATGTAAGTGGCACAAAAGACCTTGGTATTATGTATTCAACCTCAAAAAATTTTAAACTCATTGGTTACACTGATAGTGACAATGGAGGCGGCATAGATGACAGGAAAAGCACATATAGGTACACATTTCATTTTGGTATAGGTGTTGTTTCATGGGCTTCAAAGAAACAACCCATAGTAACTTTGTCTTCAGCTGAAGCAGAGTATGTTGCAATGACAAGTGTTACATGTCAAGCTGTCTGGATGAGGAGAGTATTAAAAGACTTGTCACAGAACCATCAAGAACCGACAACCATCTTCTGTGACAATAATTCATCCATAGCATTATAAAAAAATCATGTGTTTCACAAGAGAACTAAGCACATCGACATAAGGTTTCATTTCATAAGAGAGTTGGTGAACAACAAGGAAATTTATTTGGAATTTTGCAGGTCTGAAGATCAACTTGCAGACATCTTTACAAAACCATTGGCAAAGGATACATTCCAGTATCTACATAGTTACCTTGGAATGACAAGTTCTCCACAGTGAACTCTGTCATAAACAGATAATGTCTAAGCTCTGAAACATTTTTGTAAATTTTGTTTTAAAAAAAAAATCCCCATATACTCATAATTAAGGGGGAGTGCTGGAAAATGTAATTACTCGCAGATCTGTACCTGACTCTCAGTCGATTCTGTCAGATTCTATATCAGTCAAGATCTTGTCGGTCAGTCTGACAAGTGGGAAGAGTCCACGATTCGATAATGTAATCTAGTCGAATTTATTTCTGAAGCTAAGTTGATAGGTAGATAGTTATTACAGTCTTTAATGGTGAGTCAGTCGATTCATGTAGAATCAATTTTCAGGTTGCCTATAAATAGAAGAAGGAAATTGTAAATCAAGTTAGATAGCATAACTCACGAGAGAACTCTAGAGTGAGAAAAGAGAATTTGAAGCTCAATCTTCTGTGTATGTGATTCAGTTGAAGAGCCAAACTCTGTAAAAGGATCAGTCGGTGAGCCGACAAGTCTGGACAGACAAGTTTGTAATATCTTTGTTATTTCCGCATAGTTATATATATGAAATAGTTTATGATTGAACGCATGTTTATTTGGCCGCACAATATTTCCATATTTACTTGTGTAAATGTTGTTTACATTTACCAGTTAAGTGAAAGATCAAAGAACCCATAAATTTCTCACCGCGTGAAAGTTCCAGGTTTTACAGCACATTGGCTGACTCAAGTCTTCCTACATATTTTGGTATATGTTTTTATAAGTTCTTTGGATTTGTTAATGTGTTCATTTTTACTTCATATTATTCACAGGTGAAAAGCATTTTTAATTTCTTAAGTCTTTTATACTAAGAAAAGTACTCTGTAGATTTTGACCAATGTAAGTGAATCGACAAGGTCAGTTGAGTGAGCCGACTTGAGAGGTCAAAGAGGTCAAACGACTTAGATTTTGAAGAGGTCAGCCGACTTAGAGGTCGAAATCAGTAGAACCGACAAGTCGAAGTAAATTAGTCGGGTCGAAAGGCCGACCAAAAGTTGATAGACTTATCTAGTCGAGAGATAAACCAGTTTCACACGACAAGAAAAAAAAATGAAAAAGAGGTCGGCGTGAAAAATATTTAATTTTAATATTAACTGAGCAATAAACTCAAGTTTAGTTGGCTTGGTTTTGACTAACAAGAAATACTTCCCAGAATTCCCTAAGGACTACTAGATCTTCTATGGATTTCCTAGGTTCACTTAAAGCATTCAAAACATGGATAGCATATAACTTACAACCCTTCCTAACACTCTTCTTTAGCCGGACTCTAGATATTTGTTGCGTTGAAATTGTCCATGGAATACCAAAGATTGTGTTACAGTTTCCTTCACCATCCATACAAGTAAATTTTTTGTCTAAGCAGTTTAAGATCACCTTATGTTTTTCTAGCCAGTCCATTCTGATTAATATATCATACAATCCTAATGGAAGCACATTCAAATTTGTTTGTGTCTCCATTTCATTTATTTTTAGGCTACAATTTTCTATTATTTTTGTCATTTTACATTTTTTCCCCTATAGCTAATTGGACCAGACAAGGATTTTTATGTTTAGATTTAACCAATGTACATTTTTACATTTGTCAGATATATTGGGAGACACATAACTTAAACTAGATCCTAGATTAATTAACACACATACATAATAGTTTTGGACTTTACCTTCCACCTCAACCATAGATGGTCAGTGATCAACTTTACGATTATCGAGTGCAACACCAATTTATGGAATCTTGGCTAGGTCATCTAGTGATGCACCCTCGTAAGTATTGTATTGTTCTCTAATATTCCCTTCCTTGTGTGGACAATATTTGAAATAATTGGGTCCATTACATTCCCAACATTTAATTCCTCCCTGACTGCTTTCTTTACTGCCTGATCTGTCGACTTCATTTCACTTGGTTCGATCCAATTTCCTTGACTATTGGGCTTATAATTATTCTATGCAACATGATTATTTTGATTACCAGGTCTTCTATAATTGTTTCCTTGATATTCTCTCACTTTATTTTTGTTATGAGATGGTTTGGACCCTTTTTTCCTCTGCTGACTTTTCTCATAGATTTTATCTCTCCATTACCTGGCTGATCTGCTTATTTATTCATCCAATTGTACCGACACTCATATTTTCATGCATATTCTTCGAGATTTTTTGGTTCAATGATCTCAATTTTATTCTTGTAAACATGGGGTAGACAACTTAAGAATCACTAAATTATTTCATTTTCATTTATCATATCAGGGTTACCAAGGTATGAGATGGAACTAGGGTTCGGTGAGCAATTTGCAAGTTAAGAGAGGGAACTAGAAACACATGATCACAAATACTTGCATGCACCAACTAGGCTTTCATGAACAACAATTTGCATGCTCCAACTAGGGTTGAGAAGGTATGGGATGGAACTAGGGTTCGGTGAGCAATTTGCAAGTTAAGAGAGGGAACTAGAAACACATGATCACCAATATGTGCATGCACCAACTAGGGTTTACTTCAACCAATTTAGGGTTTGTAGGGTACATGATGTATGTTAGTATGGTATGATGAACTAGTATCATAGGGTATTGTAGGGTATGATATGGTATATATTACACATGCATGCATGACTTAGTGTTAAATGGTACATATTGTTAGTATGTTATGTTATGGTACATGTTATTGTATCATAGTATAGTATGATGTTAGTGTCGTAGGGTAATGTAGAGTATGTTATTGTGTGTATGTTAGAATTGTATGATATTAAAAAGTTGATGAGTCATTTAAATTCTTCCTTTAAGTATTGGAAATTCATTTAAGTTAGCACACATGCACGAACCACACATATCATGTTCCAAGACCAAGTCAACCATGATATCATGTTCCAAGATCAAGTCAACCATATATATGTATAAATTTGAACCTTGCTTTAGGGTGATTCCATGAAGATGGGTAACACTTTTTGGCCAAATTTGGCGATGAAAACCTGATTTTTTACTCATGTGCTAGATAGAAGCCCTCAAAACGCATACATGCCATGTGAATTTTGACTTGCAGTAAAAAAAAATTGTAGAATATTATGTTGGATTCATAGTGATATTTTTTAAAAAATATTCCGATGTCATTTAATGTGTGAATTTTTGCATTTAATGAACTGTGTGACCTTAAAAATTTGAAGAAGCTAATAAGTGGCTCGTGTCCACGTAGAGTAATTCAATATTGCATTAATAATTTAAAAAAAAAAATATATGAGCATGATCTACATAAAATGCAATATGATGTGCATATTTTTTTGTTAATTTTTTTCGCATTATACAATTATTTATTATTTTTCAAAAGTGACCACATTCGATTTCAGCATCGTTTTAAACACATATTTGTCCACGCAAAGGAATTTTTTCTATTTTTTCAAAAATTGAAAAACCAAAGATACCTTTTTGAAGAGGACACGTCGATATGTGATGTGTGGATTTTTAAGAATTTTTTCGCTGTGTATTTTTAACTCTGCAGATTTTTCTTTGAGCTGCTTCGAAGTTGCAGTGTCGTTTTCTAAGTATAAGTTTTAGAAGTAATAAAAAAATAAATTTCATACGAATGCCAAAATGCTTGTATGATACTTCAATGGATAGAATATTCATTGGTGAATTTATTGGTATCAACTCCACTCAGTTATGTGCTAGGAATGGCAGGGTTTACACCTCTGCAAGGCACAAGAAAATTTTCATTTGTTTGAATGTGGGCTAAGTCTGTTTTTTTAAGCCCTCGACCGAGGTATTTAAATACCTCGACCGAGGTCTTAACGAACCCTTGACCGAGGGTTTGTTAAGACCTCGACCGAGAGTTTGTTAAACCCTTAGTCGAGGGTTTGTTAAGACCTCGGTCGAGGTATTAGCTCGGTCGAGGTCCTAGTCAATCTTAAGGGTTATAAAAATGGGTCTTGGAGTAGTAGGAGTAT
>LPNX010988790.1:0-19864 GCA_001517045.1 Pseudotsuga menziesii
AAATTAATAAAAAGACATTATAGCTCTCTTTTTGTCATGTAATGTATATGGTGGTTAGTATTGGAAAGTCTTCTCTTTACATTTTGATGGAGGTAGCTCATACGAGAGGTACTTGGGGAAGGATATTCCCCTATTCTACTCTTTCTTTGGAGGATGGTGTAAAATACCCGGCCTATGTAATTAAAGAAAACTATAAGGGTAAAGAGTATTGGTTATGGATTATCTTTAAGATTGAGAAAAAGGTGTTCAGGTCGTGTAACCAATGGCTTTATAGGGATGGATCATTTTGATTAAGTTTGTTTTGGAGGAAATTCTCATGTACTAGCATTTGATGGCCCATATTATAAAGGGGACCATTGCTAAGATTCATAAGATCTAATTTAACTACTTATGGAAGGGGAATTATGAGTATTAGGGTCTCATCTAGCAAATTGGAAGGTCGCCACTTTTTTTAATAAGAAAGAGGGATGGGGTATTAAAAATATTTATACATTTAAATAAGCTCTTGGATCAAATTCATGTGATCCCTTTTTTTTATTACTTAGAGATCAAGGTTATCCCAAAATTATTTATTGTTCAAGGATAAATAAGTCCTTCCTTTTAAGGTATCCTCTGAATCTCTTGCTCTCCTCAAGTGTTTATTTATTTATTTATTTTCTAAATGCATAACTATATCTAGATGATCAAATACATTGGGGAACCACCTATTGACTGCTGAGTAGCATGATCCTAACACTGATGGACCCAAGCATAATCGAACCCACAACCTCATGATAAAGGGTCGGCTTTGGCTAGGGTGATTCGACTAGTGGGGATACCCATTAGCGCTATCTCTCCTCAGATATTATGGTCAAGTCTAGGAGAAAATTAAGCAGTGATTAATCGAACCCTTGAATGTCAACAAGGAAATCAATCATGTATCATGTGAGTTGAATGCTAGTGTGGGCTCCCTCTTGAAGGAGGCTCTACTCTTGGTTCCAGGTAAATTACATATGGATGAGTTTGAGGCCAAGTAGATGGTCTCCTCCCGACTTTCTGATATCATATTATAATTTTTTGTCTGTAGAGAAATATTACTACCTAGAGGGGTGGAGTTGAAGATATAGCTGTAAAATTGAGCACANATAAAATTGAGCACAAAGATCTCTAAACCAACACACAAATCACAAGAAATATCACACAATTTTACTCAGAAATTGAAGTGAAACAGTGCAAAAATGGCTTGCAACTATGAAAGCTTTCATTAATCAAAAGTAATTAGATAATNGTGCGAAAATGGCTTGCAACTATGAAAGCTTTCATTAATCAAAAGTAATTAGATAATTAATTACAATGAAGTACAATGGATATATAGCCACATGCAATTCGAATCCATGTGAGGAAATTTGAATTGGTTGGACTCTACTTGAATGAATGGTAAACTTACCTTGTGGATCCCACAGCAATACCAATAAACAAGATGCAAATATTATAACCACATTACAAGAGAGACACATATATGACGTGGTTCACCCAAGATGGGATACATCTACACAAAAATGGCCANTTGAACTCAACCGATGCAGGTTGGTATCGACACTCCCAGTGGCTCCTAATTTGTAGAGATTGATCTAGGAGGATCCTAAATGGATGCATGCAAGTGCAATCAGTGGCAGTTGGACTCAATTAGTGCTCCCCACACTTTAGTAACTAGTGCATGTGCCCCAATTAGGCCAAGTGGACCCAATGGTGCTGGTGACTAAAAATAGACTAAAAGGACTCCCGATTTAGACATGACTCCTAATTTAGACATAATGACCAAATTCGACAAGGGAGGATTATAATCCTAACACTAGCAACCCATTGTGGTGTTTCTTATTAATGTTTTGTAACATGTTTGGTTGTATATCATCTTAAAATTAGTGCTACGATACCTAAGGTTTGTATTCTGAGTGCTTCTTGAATAGATAATAACTTTTTTTCTTTATTTGTAAAAAGGTGTGTGTGACAATAAAAAATACACAATGGATTACAACAAGTTTAATAATTATGTTCAAAATAGTTAAATAAAAAAGCCAAAATCCTTACTTGAGAATGTCACAATCTTAAATTTACTATATGTAACAATTTAAAGAAATAAGAATGGATAATTTTAACTAAACATGCTCATCGAAATGCAAAGCCAAATATGTAGCAATACCTAAGTGAGACAATCCACATAATGCATATTAATTATTAATTGAAACCTACAACAACACACTCAACAATAAGATGCAATAATAAAATTTGTAAATTTAATAAAAAAACACATGCTAATTATTAGTTGAAACATACACCAACACTCTCAAGAATAAGATGTAATAATGAAAATTTTCAAATTCAATAACACCAATCAATTCCAATCCAAGATGAAAGCTTCAATTTATTAGAGATTACATATAAAATCCTTGCATTTACATCAATAAGCATGTAACGTTGTATTGACAACATCAACCATATAAATTAATTACAAAGCAAATGACAATAAACAAGCATTCAAGATGCACTCATAAATGTTTCACGCATGCACAATAGTATTAATTATTACACTAAACTCTTATTATGGCTCAAAATTCCAACATCCCTGCATTGTGAGCTAAATTAGTAATGAACTTGATATTACTTATGCATAACGATATTGATTATTACACTAGACTCTTGTTATCGCACAAAATTCTAACAACCCTGCATTATGAGCTAAATTAGTAATGAGCTTGATATTACTTGGTAACATAAAAAAAATGATCTCAAGTGTGAATTGATTCAATGTTTCAATATAACAATGACAACTCAATCAAGTCACCATCACAACACCAATGGCATAACATTTCATAGTTAACGAGCTTTTCTTTACCTCTTTAATTTAGATTTAGTCGAAATTTGTTTATGAATTGTCAACATAGGGTTCCAGAACTTATGATCCACTCAACAAAGTTTATGTCAAACAATACAACTTGGATGATATTTAACACAAAGGAAATCAATGGATTGGTAGAGCTAGATTAAAATTCAACTGTGTGGTGAATGGCTTTTTTAACAAAATTACTTCTACAAGGAAGTATTCTAATCAATCAAAGTGGAAGCATTTTCTATTGATTACAGCTAGTTATCTCTCTGTGCTATGAAAGGAAATTCACTAACACAATCTAAATTAGCAACCCAGAAACTTTGCATAAAATGAAATCAATAGCTACAATGATTTAATTGAAATGAACTAATTGAAGTTTAACATGCTTGATCACTACCAGCTAACAACAAAATTCCAAGAAGTGTCTAATGTGACCTGTCACCATAGAGTTATCCTCTTAGATCCCACATTTACAATCCACACATTCCTTTGCATTCTATAATGATTAAAAACAATTGTACCACGTAATAATATCACAAGTTAAGAACTCCCGCTTGGCTATGATCAATAATCTAATTTATAAATGCACACAACAATTCAATTATCACATTGCATGCACAAAGACAATCCTAACTACACCATCAATTGCCATTGGAAGGGGGCCATGCCTTCAGGGACAGGAGTTGAACAAGCCAATCACTCACACAAAATTGACCAACACATCCGAAATCAGGGAAATAACAGATTTTATATATAATAGAGTCTGATTACAACACCGTTCAATAGATATGTGTAAGATGATGGACAACTCCCATCGGAGAGGATTCAAAGTTTTTTTATACATCAACACCCATAAAGAAAATTATGAAGAAGTGTACAGTTACAACCAATTTCCAAATCAGGGTCATCGTGTTTAGTTTCAAAAGATCTCATGAGCCAATCCAGGGCTGGTACCGTGAAGAGTGGAGGGGGTTCTAAAAGCATCTTGGAGCAAGCAAACATATCCGTCGAATGACCCAACATATCATAGATCATTGAAGGGTTCCAAAATTGTTAGGTTGGCTACAGAATCATAGATCCCCAGATTGGTTACAGAACCATGAATACGTTCATTAGGTTGAACAAAATGATATATAATGACCAGCATGATCTCATTTAATTAATCAAGAGTCTTGATCGAACCATACAATGGAACTACTTGTCTCAAATTAATCTTTGCTTGTGTAATATAAATAAACTCGAGACTTATCTACAAGTCTTCCATCCCTCGACAATTACTTCATTCTACAACCTGAGATTGTGACATCAATGAACCTAAAACACCACTTCTTTAGTAGACAATTATGGCAACAAACTTTATCCAAATCATTAACAAATGACAAATAACAAGAAAAACATAACCAATCCTTACCAAATCTAAAACCTTGCAAAATGTGGTCAAGAGAGCTCATGGTGACATAGGAATAGATCGGAAAGTTAATCAATGAGGCAAAAAGAAGAGAAAAAAAGCATCATATACACAACCCTTCATCTCCCCCAACCAAAATGTTTGCATGTCCTCATGCAAACTAGGAATTTGTTCAACTAACATGGGTATTTGGAGAGTTGCTGAAACATTCATCACTCCACTTATAAGAGGAATACCCCCCTTCAGTTATAGTGTAAAATCCTCTCTACTCAGTAACAATTTTCCATAATTCATTGTCCACTCCATCCACCACAAGGCACCAAAGTATAGGAAAATGAAGTCGAAGCTCAACCCATTTGGGTTTATGCACATCCTGACAGTTAAGGTAATCCCAAACTCTGTCTAGGGCCCGATCAAACATTTTAATACATAAGGGATCCTTCCTTTTCCACTTAGGACTTAAGGCATTAACCCTTCTTTGTAGAGATAGTAAGGATTCCAACATGTGGAAAGGAATCCAATTCCTGTACTCCAGAACAATCTTAAATTGAGTGGTTTTCAGAAGTGTAACAAATGCTTGATCTTGCATAACTTGGTTTCTAGCTGTAAACAATTTTTCAGGTGAGGGGGATCCTCTTACCCAGAGAGCATCTTCCCATTCAGTATTTTCCACAAAAATTGTAGTAGTATTCCACCTCAATTGATTTCTCATGAAGGACATGATACCCTCAACTAAAATCCCCCCACATGAGGGTTTGGATCCCAATCCTCATAATCTATCATGATCAAATTATGCATATATAACTCACATAGAAAATCATGTTCTTCATTCTCACTCTTGGGAAAGGAAACAATAAACTGGTCCTCTGTCTCAATGTGATCATTATATCCCATGGTTACCATTGACAACCTCAAGGATATAAGTTGTTCTTTTAAAAACATAGAATAAAGATTCAAAATAGGTCTTATATTTCTCATAGAATGGGCCAAGTAATTCATCTATTCTTTTTCAAATTTCAAATTTTCCGCTTCTTGGATAAGCCTCCTCATGGCCAAGGCATAATCATGTTTATGTAGCTACTCTGTAAATGTTTCCCGTGTTTCCCCCTTTCTCTGGTCTTTGGTGAAATTTAGTTGTTCCTCCAATTCACCTATTTTTTATTGTAGCTGGGCTACCATCTCCTCTAGTTTTTGTATTCAGGATTCTTCATATGGGGTATCTTTGTAAGCCTCTTGATTTTCTACTTCTTCTGCTTCAACTTCCTCCTTTGGCTCTATGTCCTTTCCCCACTTGCTAATCTATGCTCCCTCATCACTAAATGTCTCTCTTACCTCTTCATTTTTTTCCCCTGCCAATGCCATGACCTCCGATAGGGTATCCAATTTATGTCCTTCTAATTTCTACAGTTTTTCTTTCAGGGCTATCATTTCTTCTGTTTGTTTCTGATAAGACCTCCTTAATTTCCATTAATCCTTCCTTAGCTCGCCATATGCTCTCCGATATTTTCCCAATAACACATGTTGAAATTCCTTCAGCCTATTACCTTGTGTCCCTTTGAATGTAGTTGTTTTCCATTTCCCTTTTTATTGTTTTTCTCCCATGTTTCGTGGCTCAACTTTCCTTTCCTGACTCTTATTGGTGCTTTCTGGTGTACTCAATTCTCCCACAATTGTATCAAGCTCATCATTCTAACTGAATGATTTTTATTGATATTGTTGGCCCCTTTTTATCCCCTGATCTTGACCTGGTTCAGGGCCTTTACATTGAGCTAGTTGGGGTTTTGGCTTGCAAAACCCTCTTGCTTTCCTTATGCTCGGATTTCTTTCTTAGGGTTTCAGGGGTATTCTCCAATGTGCTCCTTCTCTTCCTTGATGTCTTCCTAGTGTTTGGAGATACCCTGATGAATGATTCCCAGATCTGACTTATTTTTTTTAGAGTGTCTTCCGCCAACAGCCTAAGCATTCCATGATATGCTAGGCTGGTGTCTGGATTCTTACTGTTCTTAACCATTCTACACATCAAATCTAAGGATTTCCAAAGGAAATAAAACATATTGATATACTTTTGATGTCTTAGATGGTTCAAAAATTTAAAATGGTAAGCAAATAGAAAACTAAACCGACCTTCACATGCAATGAACTTGAGCACGTAGAGTGCCACCTCGCCCCATGGAGTCGGCAATGAAACCCATCGTGCCCCCTTATATGTTACTTTCACTACTTAACTAGGTTCCAAGAACTCATCTATGTGTGGCTTCATTGGCATTCGTCTTTCAAACCATCTTTCACCTATCTATGGTAACCCAGAGACTCTTTCAATTGTCAATCATATCTGCCTAAACTTTTAACCCTTGTACATCTGCAACTGCATTGTCATATGTGCACATGAATTCCATTGCAATTACAACATCTCCCCCCTTCATTATGTCAAAATAATTTGTCCAACCTTCTTGTTGAAAAATTGTTTTCACTTGTTTGTATCTATAGACCATGTCTGTATTCTCGGGTTCACTTCGAATTGCTCCCCTCATTATACTTCGTTCTTTGTTTACCCACCAATTCTTGTAACACTTCAAGTCTTTTTTTTTGTTTATTTTACAAGGAAAATAAATGGTCTAGACCATCAGAAGATGAGTTATTATGGTATCACAAGGTGGCACAGTGGTGTTCTCAGTAATGGTCTGATTGGTAGCTCATGGATGGTGGAGTTAATAACTAGATGAAATAGGTAAGTTTCCTCAGCCCACTTAATTCTCTTAGCAGTGGTTGCTTATATTTAGAGTTACCTCTAAATTCCCACCCCCCCAACCAATTCTACGCACGACCCTGTGTCGAACTAACGGCTTGGCAAGTCATGATTATTCGTATTTTACTTATCAAAATCTAATGAAGGATAGTTATGTACCTTCCTTACCTGAGAAGAGATGCAAGGGGTTCAATGGTTGGTTTCTTATGGTAGTGAAAATTATGGTGAAAGGCTCCCCACTCACTGTGTTGATGAGGTATACTGTACTGGGAAAAAATTTCCTTTGTGGGTTGACGATCTAAAATGATGTCTCGGGGTGGAGTCAAATCTGGTAAGAGTAGATGGGACCCAGGTTAGCTACTGAAATGTTGTGGATTCATGATACGTGTGATGTCGATCCTACACATGTTGATGACTGTGATGATGTTGGGCCCATGCAAAAAGAAAGGTTCTGTTGCGTGGAGGAAGGAATTTTGTGATATGCAAAGTGAATGCAATGTGACCCGTAGGAATTTTCGCAACGTGATAGAAGGGCATGCTGTGACATGAAAGAAAAGGTCATAGCGTTGCAATGGAAAAATGTTTTGTAGTGTTTCGGAAAGGGGTTCCGTAACATTGCAGAAAGGGTGTGTGGAACGGATTAGAAAGTGGTTCCATAACGTTGTGGAAAGGGTGTGTGGAGCATAATAGAAAGGAGTTTTGTAATGTTGTAGAAAGAGTGTGTGGAGCAGAATAGAAAGAGGATATGTAACGTTGCAGAAAGGGCTTGTGGAGCAGAACGAAAATGGTTCTATAACGTTGCAGAAAGTGACATATGAAATTCTTATGAATAGTCTTTGAAAGTGTGTACAATTGTGGGAGAATAGACATTAATGACCAAATGAAACCAAGAAGGGGATGAAAATTAATGGGATATTGTAGGTGTATAGAATAAGGAAAAAGACAAAGTGTATGTAGAATGTCCTTGGAGAGAAGTACAGATCAATTTCTTAGTATAAAAACAACAAAACTTTCTTATTTTTATTTTTATTTTTTTTAGAACTGTGTCCCAAAGGGATTTTCACAGTCCATTTTTTTTGAATTTTTATTTTTCATATGTTGAGATTAGTATCTTGAAATATTTGGTACACCAACATGCGACAATGTTGCGAATGTACGCCTCTTTGGACAATGGTTTCTTATATGTCCTTAATCAATGCCCATTGGCCATAAGGAGCGACCCTTCATCATCAATAGTGTTTAGTTGTATTGTGCCATTATTATAAATTGTTTCGATCTCATATGGTCCCCGCCAACGAGTGCGAAGTTTTCCTTTGAACGTTTTAAATATGGATTCATAGAGGAGATCCCATTCACCTTCTTTAAAATACTTTCTTCTAATGCATTGATCATGCCACTTAGCTCTTTGTTTTTGAACGATGTTTGTACGTTCTATGGTAGCCAATCATAATTCATTAAGCTCATTAATATGCTGCAGGTGGTTATGTTGAGCCTATGATATATCCATACATAATTGAAATGCAGTTCTTAATGTTTTAATTTCAACTTCTATCGGTAGGGTGACTTGCTTACCATAGACCAACTCATACTAGAGTCAAACCTGTGGTTCTTCTCCATGATGTTTTGTAGGCCCATAAGGATTTGGATAGCCTATAATCCCAGTGCCTTTGATGAAGATGGAAAGTTTTTGTGAGTATGGATTCCAATATTCTATTTATACCTTCCACTTTCTCGTTAGCCTGGGGGTGAAGTTACCATGTTCTTGATATGATACCTTTTGGTAATAGCTTTAATGAGTCTTGATGTAAATTGTGGTCCTCCATCAGTAACGATATCCTTGGGAACTCCAAACCTGGTTGTTAGAATATAATCCGTCAGGATTATTGTAAATAAATAGGAATTTGAATAGTTGCATGGGAAGGTGAAAAGGCTGGTTCTCAACCGCCTCATTGTAATGTATAAATTAATGTTTTAGCCATGAATAGAATTGAATCAGGATTTATTACCAACAAGTGGTATCAGAGCCAAGTTCATAACTCTTGCCTACATGCCTGCCATTCTGTCTTCCTGCTACCAGCCTGCTCAGTCAGTCTGCCCCTGTGCACATTCATTATGTGCATTTTTTGCTCATACGTTTGATGTATAATGAAGAGCCTAACCCTAAGTTGTAACCACGCTCTCCATTCATCTTCTGTTGTGTATGCTGCGATATATGTCTACGTTTTTATGAAGAGACTGTGAAATTGTTGCTGGTTGTCTCTCGGCCACAGTCCCGAGTGCTGAGTCTCAGCAATAATGTCTGGCCTCTGTTGTCTCTGCCTGCTTGCCGTTTAACTTTTCAAACAACTTTCTGAGGCACCAATTTTGTCTTGCAGTTCTATCTCACGTGGCTGTCATAGTCCCGGACCTTTCATTCTTTATACGCTTTCATATTCTCTCAATTCAAGTCATATTGCAGTGCTGCAGCCTCATCTCTTATCCACCATGGCTGACTCGACTCCAACATTCAGACTCCTTCTGAAACAAAAACCCTAAATTAACCCTAGTTCGTGTATCTCTCTCTTTTGTGATCCCATTGCCAGTTGGAACCGCGTGCTTTGACAGAGAAGAGAGCTTATGATATGATATCTTTTTGCTCGTTTGCAAAAATGTGAATCTGGTTTATAATCAAGAAGGGCGATCGGTTTCTGAAGATTACGAGTTTACTGCCACAGCTGCCATTGCCTCTGCGCTATGCGATTTCGATTCCCTCCCAGCTTCGTCATACGCTTGGCACGGAATTGCTCGATGTAAATACCAGGTCGGGACCGATTGGTATTCGGCCTCTTTTGTTGCCGGTTCCTCACGTAGGATTCGAGCTGAAGCATGTGATCGAATGGAGGACTGGAATATAATACATGGTATGACTGCTGGGATATCATTTCCTTGAATTTGGTGTACTGAAACCCTAAACTCATGTCTCCTGCTGTGAGTATTTTCATGTGCCACTCCCAGCACAAGCTGCAACCTCCGTTATTACCTCAGTTATGCGTGGAGACTGCTTGGTGCTGCGTTGAAGACTGCCTGGTGCTGCACGTTCCATGTTGAGTTCATTCTTGTGACTGCCTGCGTGAAGAGCCTAAGAGCCTACGTTAGAGATTGAATAATGCACTGTGAAGACTGCGAAGTATTCTTGCTGAGCCATGATCGTTGATGAGTCGTGCATGCTAAGTATGGTGCGTTGAAGCACTCCTTTGATGCTGCGTTGAAGTGGTGTGTTTGATTGTATATATGCTGCGTGAATATTGAAGTGAACCCTAATTTTTTGAGGTCTACATTATTAGGTGGTGCCATATAACAGTTGTTATTACTATTCTGAGCGTGAGTGGTAGAGTAGGCTTGATATTTTGATATCTGGTATGTATTATTTCATAATGCATAGTATCGACCTATTAGTCAATACTGAAGGATTGATGTGATTGAAGCACTAGAATGCAAAAGTGCAGTGGAAGTTATTTGCAGTTACGAAAATAGTGTCTATTCATTTTAATTTTGTACTATATACATCCCACTTGACATTTGTATTTGGAGAAAAATCCTGAGCAGCTTTTCGGATTGCACAATCGCTGGTATGGTAAGAAAATAAGGCCTGATATAAAACAAGAAGAATTTTGGCTCGACTTCATGATAGCACCCATGTACCCACTCATCTCACATTGAACCCACATCTTTTGTTGAGTTGAACATACCAAGAATAGCGCTCTTCTTTGTTTACATTTGGCACTCCAGTGACAATGATGAATACATTGTTCACAAGCTTCAATTCTTACAATCGAGAGCCCGTGTAAATTCTGAATACTGAGATTGATATATTGCATTGTGATACTGAGACTGATATTGCATAGTGAATGATATATTTTGTATATTGAAGAAGCTTGTGTATGCTCGCCTGAAGCTTGCATTGTATTCACCTTACACTAACAGTTGTAAAGATGCACTCTTTGGCATCTAGTATTGGTGCTGCCCTAGCTGGCAAAGACCAATCCAAAGACCCTTCCAAGGGAGATTGCAGCAAGAGAGGACGAGGAAGAACAAACTTCAGAGGCAGAGGGGGCAGAAACACCTCCAACAAAAGATCAAAGTTGCAGTGCAAGCGTTGTGGAAATACGGAGCATCAGATCAGTGTTGGGCTTCATGGGACTCCATCAAAGACAAGCATAACCAGAAGAAAGATGACCAAGATGCTAGTAAATATTCTGATTCTTGTATTGTTGCACATTGTAATCTTGGATTTAATGAAATTACTTCACTTTCATCTTACAAATATTGTTGGCTGCTTGATACTGGTGCAACATCACACATGACATTTAGAAAACATTGTTTTGAAGAACTAAATGAAACAATAGATGGCATAGTTTACTTTGCAGATAAGTCAAGTATTAAACCAAAGGGAATGGGCACCATTCGACTGAAGATGCCTGGATTCCTTGATTTCTTGTTGAAGAACGTTCTCTATCTTCCAGAGTTGCAAAGAAGCCTGCTGTCCTTGGTGGAGATTCGACAGCAAGGCCATTTCATCCAGTCAAGAAGCCTGCTGTCCTTGGAACAATGAGAGCTATATATCATCCATAAAGAAAGATTTGAAAAAGATCTTTGAAATGACAGATATGGGACATCTCCACTATTACTTAGGAATTGAAGTAACTCAACATCCTAAGTACATATTCCTATCTCAGAAAAAATATGTTGGAGAACTACTAAACAAATTTTGCATGACAGAATGCAATCCTATATCTACTCCAATGGAACAGAAAATGAAGCTCACATCAAGCGAAGGAAAAGAATTTGAGGATGCGACCAAGTATCGACAACTTGTAGGAATTCTTATCTACCTTAGAACAACTAGACCAGATATTTCTTATGTTGTTGGCATAATTTCAAGGTTCATGCATAAACCTTGTGAAGGACACTGGTCAGCTGCAAAAAGAGTTCTAAGATACTTGAAGGGGACTCAAGACGTTGGACTCAAGTACTCTAAAGTGGATGACTTCAAACTTATTGGATACTCAAATTCAGATTTTGATGGCGATAAGGAGACAGGAGTATCAACTTTTGGATACACTATGAGTCTTGGATCAGCAGCTGTTTCATGGAGATCACGCAAACAGTCAGTTCTAGCAGATTCAACAACAAAAGCAGAATATGTGGCTGCAGCTGAAGCAACGAAAGAAATAGTATGGCTCAGGAAGATACTTGAAGATTTGTAAGAAAAACAAGAGAACTCCACTCCATTTTTGGTCGACAATACTTCTGTAATCAAGCTGGCTAAGAATCCTAGATTCCATGATCGAGCCAAACACATCAACACAAAGTATCATTTGATTCGACATCATGTGGAGGCCAAGACAGTCCATCTTCGACATTGTTCCACAAATGATCAAGTTGCAGACATCTTCACCAAAGCGCTTGGACGAGAAAAGTTTGAAAGATTCAGAAACATGCTTGGACTTACGAACACCCCTTCGGATTAAGAGGGGGATTGTTAGAATATAATCTGTCAGGATTATTGTAAATAAATAGGAATTTGAATAGTTGCATGGGAAGGTGAAAAGGCTGGTTCTCAATCGCCTCATTGTAATGTATACATTAATGTTTTAGCCATGAATAGAATTGAATCGGGAGTTATTACCAACACTGGTGAAGATCTCTGCATATAATAAGTATGAAAGTGCATGTTCTGTTGCTCGTGGAAGTGCCCTTGGCTCTACCCATTTTGTCACATAGTCTGTGCAAACTAGAATGTATGATTTCTACCTGGATTGAGGTTTGATGGGACCAACAAAGTATAATGCCCAATTCTTAAATGGTTCCACAACAAGCTGAGTCTGAAGTGGCATTTCTTCCGACTGCAATGGCTTCCCCATTCTTTGGCAACTATCACACCTCCGGACATACTCTCGGACATATTTAAATATGTAGGCCAATAATAGCCCAATCGAAAATATTGTGGATTGGTCATTTGTATGCAGAGTGTCCTCCACATGGTCCATCATGACAGGTTCACATAATTGGGTAAATTTAATCATCACGAACACATTGTCGGATCACCAAGTCAGGTCTTTTATAAAATAGATACCCATTTATCCAGGAAAATTTGCTGCTGCGCTGAGCAATTCTCTACTTTTCCTTGGTGTCATATGCCCTGGGAATTTTCTTGGAACCAAATAATCTACTGCATATGAAAACTAAGGTACATTAGTGGATATGGAAAACAAATGTTCATATGGAAAAGCATCATCAACCTGTAGAGATTTGTTAGTGCTAATTATTCTAGAAATAAAATCAGCAACCAAGTTATTTTTACCTAGTCTATCCATTACTGAAATATCGAATTCCTGTAACAGCAGCAACCACCGAGTGACTATGCCATTTGTAATGGGTTTGGTCAGGAGGTTTTTAATAATAGTGTAGTCAATGTGCATAGTTATTGGATATCTGGTAATGTAGTGGTAGAATTTGTTTATAGCATAAATGAAAGCTAGGAATTATTTTTCAGTGACTATATAGTTCTGCAGCAGTCAGATTTTTACTAATGAAATATATGGCATATGGTTTATGGTCTTCTTGTTGGCCCAATATTACTCCTATGGCGGTATGAAGCATCTATTGAGATTAGGAAGGGTAGGGACCAGTTAGGTCCTTGTAGGATGGGTGTTGTGGAGACTTTTTGTTTCAAAGTTTCCCAAGCTAGTTAACAGGAATCTGACCATTCAAATTGTTTGCTTTTGGACAGGAGCAGAAATAAAGGACTAGCAATCTTTGAAAAAAATTGAACAAATATTTTGTAATAAACTGCATATTCAATGAAAGTGCATACCTTTTTTTGTGTGTATGGGACTAGTAAATTAACGATTACCTCATTTTTTGTTGGATCTGCTTTGATGCCATCTGGCGATATAAGATGATCTAGAACAACACCTTGCGTGAGCATCATTCTGCATTTTTCGTTGCTGAGACAAAGGTTGACTTCCTTACATTGTGTAAGTACTTTTTCCAGGTTATTTAAAGCTTCTTCAAAATATTCACCATGAGAGGTAAAATCGTACATAAAAGATTCCATGGTTTCATGGATAAGATTTGTAAAAATGTTGAGAACAACATGCTGAAATGTGGTCAGGTTGTTGCATAATATGAAAGGTAACACTCGGTATGAAAAGGTTCCCCATGGACATGTAAATGTCGTTTTCTCTTGATCCTTCAGTGCTATACTAATCTGGTTGTAGCCACTGAATCCATCCATGAAGGAGAAATACTTTTTGACTGCAAGTGTGTCCAAAACCTGATCAATGAAAGGTAACAAAAAATGGTCCTTATGTGTGGCCTTATTCAGCTCTCTATAATCAACACAAATGCACCATTTACCGTTCTTCTTAGGAACTATGACCAGCGGGGACACCCATTTGCTATTATAGATAGGGTAAATAAAATTTGCAGCCAACAAATTTTGAAGTTCGTCCTTGACCACCTCTCTTAATGCAGGATTCAGTCTACGCTGCGGTTGTCTGATAGGTCTGCAATTGTCTCTTGTATAAATATGATGTGTACACAAATAAGGGTGGAGCCCCTTCATGTTATTGCAATCTCAGGAAATGGAATTCTATGTTTCTTTAATATAGAGATAAGCATCTTTGATTGCTTATCTCACAGTGTGGAGTTGATTTTTAATGTCTACCTAGGTTCTACTTCCACTTCTTTGATTGCAGAATCAGTAAGGCTCTTGGAATTAACATCAGGGGTCATAGATGAAATTGAGGCAATGTCAATTTGTTGGGTAGCGCATACTAAACTGAACAACTCTATAAAATCTAAATAAGGGTTGGAATTTGTCATAAACTGTCTAATCAGTTCATCTTCAGTTGGTTTTTTTGCTGCAAGAGATTGCTCATTCATGTAAATTTGTAAATGCTTGTCTGCATGCTCGAATTCTTCCTTGCATGAACACAAGGGAAGCTCTTGTTGTATGGATGGCTTTGAAAGAGGATACAATCTGAGTTCCTTGGAAACATTACCATGGGATATACGCATGTTTCCTGATTGACAATCGATATAGGCATCAATAGTGGCCAGCCATGGTCATCCCAGAATCAAAGGATAGGCTCCCAAGTTTGATTTTGTCGTATTCCCATGAAACCACTGAAATGACAACATCTTCTATAATTCCTTTCGGTCTTATAGAAGATTGGTAAGCCAAGTGTAAAACAGTAGTAGTTTGTTGAAGATTTGTGAGGCCTAGTCTCTCCATTGTCTATTTAGTCATGGAATCAATGGTTGCTTCCAAGTCTATCCGTGTGTTGGAGAGAGAAATGCCATTAATTTGTACTATGACAATGAGACTACCAAGTTCAGAGTACTTAAAAACAAGAGTGTTCCCCAGCATCAATTATGCCAAATATCCTGTCACATGGACTATTGGGGTATCCTTCCTCTTTATTCCCAGTTTCTTTAAACATAATTCTCTAACAACTTTGGAATAAATGGGAATATCTAGAATAGCTTGGAATAGTGGAATCTTGAAACAAACATTGTGTAATTCACCTAGGAGATGAAATTACGATTGAGGCATTAATTTGTCTATACTTAAGCGCTCAAGGTATGGTGGATGTTGTTTTTTCTCGATTTCCCGTGGTTTCTTGGGTGGTATGGGTGGGAGATTATCTATAGATTGAACTGGTGAGGCCTCTGGAGCTTCTTTGTTTTCTTCTCCTGTAATTATGGGAGAAATAGTTTTATTAATATTCCTGCCAAGGCACAATTGGATGTCATGGAAGTATACCATAGAGATCGAATAGGTTGGATGATTAGGTAATTTGGAAACCATTACAGGTTGTCCAACCTTATTATTGAGGTTAGAGTAGGCTGTGCAGGAAGAAGTGGTCTAGGAGGTGGATTGTTCAATGGTAGTGTTAATTGGGGTTGTGGGGGAGGTTGCATTAATGGTTGTACTGATGCAAATTGGAATTGGGGGTTTTTCATTTGAGGAGGTTGTGATTGGAATTTTTTTTTATTCCCAAATCCTGTATTTATCCAGTTTGGTTTCCAGGGGTTTTTTTGTGAGTATGGAGGTGCCCAGGGTTGTTGTGGCATAGGTGGATACCAAGGTTAGGAGTTTTGTGGAACTTGCGGAGCTTGTGAGACTTGTGATTGATGTATTTGAGCATTATTCCAATAAGGATATAATGATTGCATAGGATCCAGCATTGTACCCGGGGGTTGAGGTTTCCATGGGCGCTTTTGAGGTATAAAACAAACAGGTTTTGCATCTGTCCCTGCTTCCACATATATAGCCTTAAGTCCTGGAAGCAAAGGGAAATATTTCATAGGATGCACCTAGTCGCATAGAAGGTAGATTTCCACTTTGTTTAGTGGACAACTCTTGAGAGGGTGCCTTTTTATGCATTTAGGGAAAAAATGGCTAAATATCGATCTTCCTATTCTTTCTGTTTCTTTTCCTGAAGTGCATCCAGCTAAGAACACAAAGAGCTGAGTATATTAGTTTTAAAATTCTTCAGGAGATTGCCAATCTCCATCCTTGAAACTCCTTCCCTTGAATTCTTGGTGGTTATGGTTACTACGTCTCTAATCCCTTTTCCTGGCCTAGATGCACTCCTTGAATATCTTCTATAGAGGTCACAGATTTCTGCATATCTAAGAAGGGATACATTGCCTACACCCATTGAGTTTAGAGGTTCAATGTAATCATCCCTGATTCCTCGTAAGAGAATAAATTTCAACGTATCATCATTTAACACATTCTGTCTTGATCTTTGCAAATTATATTGAAATATCTCCACATAGTCCTCCAAGTTTTTGTCCTTCTTGCCTGGTCATTTTGAAAATTGCTTCCTTCTGATATTTATCCATGGAGAATTTCTTCATCTAGGCCCAGTTTGCAATGCTATCCCTTCCCAACCCCATAAAACACCAAAGTGCCAGGTTATTCAATCTGCCTGGAAAAAGTTTTAGTTTATGTCGATCCATAATGTAATCATAGCTCCCATAGAGGACATCAAATTCGAACAGGAATGTGTCCAGGTCCTCACTTTCCATACCATGGAAATTCAACAACGTCAAATGTGGTATGTTCTTCATTTGGTTTGTATGTGTGGCCCCTAAAATTTGGATCAAGAATTCGAAGGGTATTCATTCTGATGCTTGATTCTTCTCTATTTGTCTCTCCTTGGTTTGGCTCCTCCTTGTTTGGAATGTACTCTCCCTTTCCATCCATATTTACCCATAAACCTTCAAATGTATCCAATCTAGATGATAATGGGGAGTCAGTAAATGGTTGCTCCTCGCTCAACTGACTCTCAACACTTAGTTGATGGGAAATCTCTCCTTCCTAGATAGATTCTTCTTCCTGAGCAAATTTTGTCACTAGAAAATTTTCATCAACATGGGTTGGTAAGACAGTCATGTCGGTGGTAGAATGCTCAGGCCTTTATTGCTTTGGAATGCTGTTAGAAGGTGGCCTCCTTCGAGTATGTACTCCTCTTATTGAGCTTCCTACACTTCCTACACAGTTAGTGCCTGGGGGGTATCATATGCATATACAAGCCTACCTATACTATCTCTTATTCTAGACATGAATAATTGGCATGATTTAGAATCATATGGACCTGCGACGGACAATATTCTAGTGGAATTTTCTGTGTGTCTTACTCGTCCCTCCTCAGAAATCACGCAAGACTATTTTTCAGAAAAGATCATGCACAACATGCTCAACGAAAAAAATAGAAAAAAATCGCACCCACATAATTAAAACAATAAACTAAAAACGCAATGTCCTTAGCAGCTCCTCGACAATGACGCCAAAATGACGAGATTTTCTTTACCTCTTTAATTTAGATTTAGTCGAAAGTTGTTCATGAATTGTTAACCTGGGGTTCCAAAAGCTTATGAGCCACCCAACAAAGTTTATGTCGAACAATGTAACTTGGATGATATTTAACACATAGCAAATCAATGGATTGGTAGAGCTAGATTAAAATTAAAGTGTGTGGTGAATGGCCTTTCTAATAAAATTACTGCTATAAGGAAGTATTCTAATCACTCAAACTGGAAGCATTGTCTATTGATTACAACTAGTTATCTCTCTGTTCTATAAAAGGAAATTCACTAATAGAATCTAAATTAACAACCCAAAAACTTTGCAGAAAATGAAATCTATGAAATCAACAACTACAACGATTTAATTGAAATGAACTAACTGAAGTTTAACATGCTTAATCACTACTAGCTAACAACAAAATTATGAGAAGTGTCTAATGTGACCTATCACCACAGAGTTATCCTCTTAGATCCCACATTTGCAGTCCACACGTTCCTCTGCATTCTATAATGATTAAAAACAATTGCACCACTTAATCATATCACAAGTTAAGAACTCACGCTTCGCTATGATCAATACTCTAATTTATAAATGCACACAACAATTCAATTATCACACTGCATGCACAAAGAAAATCCTAAATACGACAACACTTGTCATTGGAAGGGGGCTCTTCCTTCAGGGACATGAGCTGAACAAGTCAATCACTCACACAAAATTGACTAACACATCCGAAATAAGGGAAATAATAGATTTTATATATAATAGAGTTTGATTACAATAGCGTTCAATAGATTTGTGTAAGATGATGGCTAACTCCCATCGGAGAGGATTCAATTTTTTTTATACATCAACACCCATAAAGAAAATTATGAAGAAGTGTACAATTACAACCAATTTCCAAATAAGGCTCATCATGTTTATTTTCAAAAGATCTTGTGAGCCAATCCAGGTTTGGTATTGTGAAGAGTGGAGGTGGTTCTAAAAGCATCTCGGAACAAGCAAACATATTCGTTGAATGACCCAATAGATCATAGATCGTTGAAGGGTTCCAAAATTGTTGGGTTGGCTACAAAATAACAGATCCCCGGATTGGTTGTAGAACCATGAGTACATTCAGTAGGTTAACCAAAATGATGTATAATTACTACCAGGATCACATTTAATTAATCAAGAGTCTTGATAAAACTATACACTGGAACTACTTGTCTCAAATTGATCTTTGCTTGCATAATATATATAAACTTGAGACTTATTATGCAAGTAGACAATTATTGCAATAGAACTCTATCCAAATCATCAACAAACGACAAATAACAAGAAAAACATAATCAATCCTTACCAAAGCCAAAACCTTGAAAAATGTGGTCAAGAGAGCTCACGGTGACATAGTAATAGATCGAAAAGTTAATAAATGATTCAAAAAGAAAAGAATACAAAAAGTGTTATATACACAACCCTTCAATAGTACAATACTAAGCAATAAAAAGAGAGTAGTTTAAAAAATCGAGGGCCATTTTTTGAATTGTTTCTCAACCATTTTTACCCAAAATCTAGTAGGAATTGTAGATATAAGTTGTTAAGATTGCACAACATGGGTGCAACAAGAGTATTTGTTGGTGTTTAATCCATTTCTACAATGAAAAATTACAATCTAGCCAAATATTAGATCGTTGTATTCCATCTATAATAGCCAGAAAAGTCAAAATCATCAAATGTTTAGATCACATTGCCAATAAAAAGAATCTCTATACAGCTTTCAAAGAAACAACATCCAACAAGAGTGGATACCATGGCCCAAAATTAACTTGGATTTTTCTAAGTGTCTATCAACTATCATACTAAGCCAAGCTACTTGTTCTAAGATAGGGTTTTAAGGGAAAGGTTGGAATATACTCCAGTTCAAACTCTAAATTACAATATCTTAGTTTTGACTATTTAGATGTTTTTGGATGGATTGTAAATAAGTGGATATAA
>LPNX010988791.1:0-26073 GCA_001517045.1 Pseudotsuga menziesii
TATATTCCATGTTTTTGAATTGTATTCTTCATTTTACTCGTGTTATCTCTGTTTGTATTCCTTGTTATCTTTTGGTTTCTGATTATAACCTATTTTGTCAGTATTCCCTATTTTTGAATGCATATTTTGTTTTTCTTCTTGTTAATGTGTATGAATAACATTTATATACATTGATACCATTTATTATGGATCTCTAAATATCTATTTTTTTCTTCTTTTCAGTCCTTTCTTCAAGCTATAAGTTGTTGAATTATTTTTTTGTTCTTTCTTCTTTCTATGTCAATGTCCACTATTCATGATCATCTTGCTATGTTTGAACAATTATAATGGAGGTTGTTTCATTAACTTTTTGGTTTAGTTTTACAAATTCTTGATATCTGTAACCTTTAATTTTCAAGATGTGTATGATTAGAAATATACAGGAATATAATTTGTTGATTGAAATTAACTGCATTGTTCATCACTAGAATACAATCTAACAGTTTCAGGAAAATTTGTTGATCGAGTAAATTTCATGCTTACTTTTAACTTTTGTATTTCTTGTGACTTGTTTTACCCTTTTTGTTGTTTACTAATCAAAACTCTTAGAGGTGGAATCTCAAGAAAGAATGCTCGCAAGGTTATTTTATTTCATTTTTATTTAAAAGTTGTTTGTGTTTATTTGTCTATTTTTCATGCTAACTGTTGTTATCTATGTCTATGCATTCCTTCTTGTTGAATACCTACTCTGCATTTTCTTCTGATAATGCCCATATTTCTATATGGTTAACGATCAACTTGTTTTGTTTGAATAACATTAATAGAGATAGCGTACCCTGATTTTCTATCCTTTTTAATCATTCCTTGTACACTAGATTAAAAATTTAGTAGGATATTGGATGTTTTATTCTCATAGCTTATCAATAGAATAGGGGAATAGGGTAAAAATCTATGAACTTGAAAGATTCAGTTATGTATTAGTGGTCTTCTATGCCCTGTGATTCAATTTTTTTTATTAGTGGTCGGGCTATGCCTCGTGATTCAAATCTTGTACTGGTGATCTTATATGCCTTGTGATTCAATTTTATTCATACTTATGCAATAAAATTAAAGGTCAAGTACTTTCAAGGTGATGAGAAAGGTTTCCTGAGTTTTTTCCCTATCTTCCTATTACTTGTTGAAAATTTGTTATGTAATTTTTTTAATCACATGTTCATCATTAATGTGTTCTCTATTTGAATATCATTAATGGAGACAATTTCTGCCCATTGTTTTTTGTTTACAACCTCTTTTCTCTGGATGCATGTGCTTAGATTTTTTTTTAGTGAATTGTATGAGCTCTTCATTCAATCCCTATTACAAGATGTCCATTTTCTTTCTTTGTGCTAATTTTAGTTAGCTCCCTCTTTGCATTCCATGTTGAAAACATATTTTTATTTTATTTTATTCTAATTATTTCACATTTTGATGATGCAATCTTCATATGCTACAAATATTTTGCAGAGATTTGGGATGGATAAATGCAAACCAGCAGAAATCGTCCATTGCTACAGGCACCAAGTTAAGTAAGAATGATAATGGACCACCAATGAACTCTACAATTTATAAAAGAATGGTAGGTAGTTTAATGTATTTGACTGCAACTTGAGTTGGTTTGATGTATGATGTTAGCTTGATCTCCAAGTTTACAGAGTCTCCAAAATACTCACTGGAAAGTTGGAAAACAAATTCTGAGATATGTTGCAGGTACAGTTAGATATGGAATTTGGTACACTCATTCACTGGACAATACTCTCATACAGTTGGATATGATATTAAAACAATAAAGTGTTGAAAATGGGTTTTGATTGAAAGATAGATGACAATATTATGATTTATTATGCAAATAAATTTTGTAAAAAAATATTATGCAAACTAATTATGTAAAGAAATTTTTAAGCCTGTTTAAAAAATATTAAAACACTATCAACACAACACATGTTTGAAGGCATAATAAAATAGTTTGAAGAAACATGAATATGGGAAAAAGGCACATATAAAAACACTGTGTTAAACAAGTTAACTAAAGTATTTAAAACAAATGCACCTTATGGTATGCACATTTAAAATTGTCTGGACACTCTAGGCATATTATGGTAAGCACCATCTAAAATAGTTTGAACAGTCTGGGCATACATTATGGCATGCACATTCAATAGTTTGTTATAGTCAAAGCATTTCAAAACATTCACTATATGGTAGACATGATATCATGCACATCCTAAAATTACATGATGACATGTAAATATTAAAATGAAATTTTGAATATAAGGATGCACATTTACTCACATTTTATATCTTCAAGTAATTTAAGTCAACTCAGCTTAATATTGTTTAGTGCATTAAAGACCTAAGGATGCACATTTACTCTCATTTTATATCTTCAAGTAATTTAAGTCAACTCAGCTTAATATTGTTTAGTGCATTAAAGACCAAACAAATTTTACTAAAGAAACCATCTATAAGATGCTCAATATAACTTCTAAGATATGGAATAAAACCACTAAAATTATTTTATAAATAAAAACAAGATGGCATACTATTTTAGAGTCATTCAAATTAGGACTATAACTTTTCGATTATTATAGGTCAAGTAGGATTCTAGCTTTGCATGTAAGATCCTTAATATTACTTCTAAGAAATGGACTTGAAGGCCTCTAAATTTTCATGTAATATCCATAATATGACTTCTAAGTAATGGAATTGAAGGCTTGTAAATTAATCATAGTTTAAAACAAGATGGCATATCAATTCACATACATTCAGAATTAGGACAATAACTTTGCAATTATTATAGGTCAATTAAGATTGTAATTTTGCAATAGATTATACCCAATAAGATAACATATAATGCAAGTTGTAGGAAAGATAACTAGAGATATAAGGAAGGTTAGAATCATCTATATTTTTTCAATTTCATCTAAATATAATCTATGAAATATTATTCTAAGATTATTAATGCAACAATGCAAAGGATGCAATGCTTCCACAACTCTACAAAGTGTATATGTAGAAGAAATTAGGTAGGACTCCTCATCATGTTGGGAGTGTTTCCACTTGAGGGTTATGCATAGCATAAAAAGCTTTAAAATTTGAAACGAATGACAAGAAATAGAAAACAGTTAATGCAAACTCAATCAAACAATCTCCTAAGAGTATCCCTTATGGATAATATCCTAAAAGAGTCATCTACGAATAGCATGGAACTGTAGGAGTATATAATTCAATATTCTACATATTTTATGATTACATGCATCCTTGAAATTAAAGATTACATACAAAAAAAATGTGAAAAGAATCCAAAAGATCAATGGAAACCTAACCATTAATGATGTTCAAATATAGAACACATTGTGCATGAAGAAAGCACACATAAAAATCCACATATCATTAAAACAAAATACAGAATATGCATCGAACAAAAAGAATACAACGTTATAAATAATAGGAACTAGCATAAATATTGGAAATCTGAATTCTAATTTACAATTAATCCCTATGGAATATTTTCAAGGGTGCATTCGAGTTAAAAGATAAATAACATATCAAGGATTATTTTCCTCATTAATCCTAGTCCTTCACCTTTCATTTTGGTATTTTAAAGAAAACGTTAGTGTTTAGTTTTTTGAAGATGCTTAGGTATTTATGTTTTTCTCGGATGGTGTTTGCACCCATGGTATATGTAAATGCAATATATGCACATGAAATATAGTTTACATTCTACAATCCAATTTCTAATGTGTAGCAGTTCTTGAAGTGTTCCTTAGCTGCATTTCAACTAAGGGCTCTACATAAGAAAATGATATTACAACAAATCACAAATCTCAAGAAATAGAAACAACTGATGCAAAGTCCATTTAACCCTTTCCTAAAATTGTAGCCTATCATTAAAAATTTATTATGTTTCTAAATGAGCATCCCATTTAAATTTCATTTAAAAATCAATTGAACTTAGATAAACCATTCCAGTTTTCTGCTAAATTTTAATGTAAGAGATTACACTGAATTTGTAAAATGAAACCAAAAATTTAGAAGAAGCAGAATGCATCTATCTTGTTCAAAACCTGAAACAAAGAGGACAAGAGATAATGAACCATATTAAATAGAGACAATAAAAATCCAGCATACTAAATAGAGATAATGAAAATCCAACATACTAAATAGGTAAAGAAAATCTAGCATATGCAATGATCATTACAATTAATTACATTTCAAATTTTTGTAATTGTGTGCATCCAGGAGAGAAGAAAAGAGAACTATTAATTACATTTCAAATTTCTATCATTCATGCGCATCCAGAAGAGAAGAAAAGAGGTTGTGAAAAGAAACCAAAAAAATGGTAGAAACTGTATCTATTAATGGTGTTCCAATAAATAACATCATGTTAATCATAAACCGTACACAAACATAAACATAAACATGTGATAAGAAAAAAACACAAAACAGATCTTCAATAAGAAGTAATACATAGACAAGGGAAGAACTCATGCAACCCTTCTCATCATTTTGGAAGTGCTCCACCCTTAAGGATATTGCACAAATATGAAAAGAATTGAATCACAAGGTAGAGAAGACTACCATACAAAACTGAATCTTTCAAGTTATGAATTTGTCCCTATTTTGTTGATAAGCATGACATAAAATTTCCATGAAACACTTTAACACCAACTATGAGAATAGAAAAATCCAATATTCTACTAAACTTCTAATGTCGTGTTAGAAGAAATCATTACTAAAATTCTAGTGTTGTGTTACAAGAAATCATTAAAAAAAGCCAAAAAATCAAGGTAATCTGTCTACATTGTTGTTGTTAAAACAAAAACAAGTTGGTCGTTAACCAGATAAAGGCATATGCATAATTAGAAGTAATGTAGTGTTACAAGCAATCATTCAAAAAAAACCCTTAAAATGAAGATAATATGTCTCCATTAATGTTATTCAAACAAACAACAATTTGGTAGTTAACCATACAAAGACATCGACATACCCCCAAAACGGGGGAAGTGAGATGCCAAGATGAAGTTATATATGTTGTAGAAAGAGAAAAAAGTTTTGTTATAGAGAAATTTGTGACATAATAAACATAACATAAACAGTTTTCCCATAATATAAATATGTACATCAACTATGAATTATTAAAAGTATGTTGAATTAATTTTTGTAGCCAAGAAGAGATAAAGTATGTAGGCGTTTTTCTTCTTCTTTTCGAAGTGAGACATAGGAAGTGTCATTCATCTTTTCATATCGTTCGAACGAGAATGCTGGTGCAATTCACATTCCTTGTAATGTTGTAGTCCGAGACATTGCTATGAAGGTCAAGCCTTGACGTTCAGTGTTACCATTGTCGATGGGTGATCTTGTTAATGTCAACCCTTGGGATTTGTGGATAGTTAATGCCTAAGCCATCTTGAGGGGTACTTGTTTTCTATTATTTCATTGTACATGTGGAATAGGTATGTTCTTTGGTTTGGTTTGGTCCCATGGAAGCCCAATGTAATTATCAAATTCCAGTGACAACATATGCTGGTAGTTGAGGAGGGTTAGGTCCAGGTCTATACACAATTTGGATGACCTCTCCAAGAGCACCATTTAGTAATCTTGATTGAACCCAAAGATTACAAGTTAGCATTACTCTTTGGACTACACATAATAGTATTTCTCGGTCGAGTTGGTGGTCGTCTTCATGTTCTACATCTGAACGCTTGATGAAATCTGCGATAGGCCTTGCAATTGGCATTGCTAATGATTGTAGCATGTATTTATTGTGATTTTTTGCAAGGATGTTTGTTGCAAAAAGATGGATTGATGTATCAAATTCTGAACGTTCCTTTGCTAATAAGAATGTATTGGTCCTATATTGGAGGAGGTTCCAATCTTCCAATGTTGGTGTAGCATTGTGTATGTTTGTCAAGAGCTCACGGAATCGTTGTTGAGTGCCATCAGTCCCTGCTTGTTGAAATATTGTTTCTAGGATGACGACAGTTCTAAATTCAATCCATAAATGATTTCCCAAAGTTGCTCCTGCATATAAAGGTTTGTCCATGACATGTGGAAGTTGGCCTAAATCACTGACAAGAATTATTGATCGATTGTCGAATGAGTGGTTTTTTTATCTGGGAAGCACTCACGCAAGCGACTGTCAATTTGTACAAACAATTTAGGCCCTATGAAGCTCATCTCATCAATGAGAATGTATTGAATATGTTTCATTTCTTCTTGCAACACTGATAGTGCTTGTCCATGCAAAGGTTGCATATTCTTGATAGGAATTCGGAGCCCTATGTGTATAGTTGTAGCATGTATGTTAAATGTTGCAACTCCAATTGGTGCAAGTAACAACAATGGGTTGTGACCAGCAACTGCTTGAGAATATAATTTTTTCTTAATGGTGTTAATAAGGTAGAATTTACATGTTCCTGCAACTCCTTGAATAATCATCCGTAATGGTTCTTTAGTTCCTTGTTGTTTTGAATGTTGCAAGATTATGTCCAACGCCATCTATTGCCTGGGGGGTAATGTCTTTGTTGTAGTAGACTGGTAAGTTGTATCTTGTATTACTTGTCCACTCCTTCAATTGTAGCCGATATAGTTCGATGCAAACTATATTGTGGTTGTTGATAGTTCTAGATGACTCCATGCATGGTTGATATCAAATTCTCGAAGGCCGAGCATGTCAATATCATTTATATGAATGTCACCTCTAGGAATTGATCTTGATAGTGTTTTCCATTCATTCATTTCATTGTTGGGGTAGATATTGGTATCTTCATCTTCAGGTGTTTTTTCATCGGAAGTGGGTGGATGAATGCGATCGGCATGCCATGCATGATATCTATTGCATATGGCTTCCCAACTTTGGATAATGGTTGTCTTTGTCAGTACTATATTTTCATTGAATGAACGAAAGGGCATATATAAAAGAAATTCACTCCAATAAAAGTAAACATATGAGTCAGAATCTTCAGATAGAATTGAGGGGAACCATGGCCATACATGGACATTTGCAGTGACATTTCTTTTCTTCCATTTTTCATTCTTGCATGTTTATTTTATGGCCATCGTTGAGAAAGGTTGATCAAGGAGAAATGTTCCAGAGATAGAGGTCATTGTAAGTAGGCATCTATGAAACTGGACCCAGATAAGAAGTCAGTTGAGTCGGTAGATACACGATGAAATATTTGACGACCAACATTTAGCTTGATGAAGGTTATACTGAATGTAACAAGTGGTAATTTTTGCAACATATGCCAAGTTTCTTGAGCACTGATCTCTTGATCAACTATTGCTTCTAAGAGTAAACATTGATAGGATTATGATAATGTATCCTCTGGACACGTTGCAATTGCAATTCTAGTGAGCATATGATGGTAGGTTTATGATTTTTCTTCTGCTTTGGAAGCATATTTTTCTATGTATTTCAAGGCAGCACAACATGAGAGCACTAGTTGGCAATCCACATTTTCTCTCCATGCCTAAATTATATTTGCGTCGTGAATGTTTAAACAATCATCATTCTGTGTTGGATGGTATGTCTTTTGTCCCTTTTCATCATGTGTAGTGATGACTCATTTTGTACCTTTAAAGGACATTTATATCTACATTCAAGTTTATTTCCTTTTTTGCGTAGACATGAATTTTCAATGCACTTTGTATGTCTTTGAAATCGATTTAGGAGTTGCTCATAGTCCTGAAGTGGATTGGATGAAAGTATAGCTTTTGTGTCTAGCAAACATGGGTCATCTTCAATGGATTGATACATGTGAATGTTTATTTCATGATTTTCTCTAGGATTCCAAGCTGTAACATATTTATCGAAGAAATTTTGCTTTATTGACTTGATCCTCATCTTTCCAATCTAATGTTTCAATGTTCGAAGCACCATCAAGCCACAAGAATCCATGTATATGTGTAGATCCACGATGTTGCCATTGATATCTGTAAAATAAAAAGTATATGGGGAGTGTAAATGAACAATATGTACATGTTTTGAAGAGAGAGTAAGAAATATGATATAATGCATACTTGTACCAGTAATCTGTTGTGTGCATTTGTTTTTGAAGCATCTCCTCATGGAAGATTGAAAATGTTTTATGCATGTACGCGGCTACAGTGTGAGGCATGTCAATGATGTTGCGATTATGCCATTGTTGGAGAGATGCTAGGCTTGAAGGGATATTTTATTGCATAACTACATGTAAGTCTGGCCATTTTATGTCTGCTACACTGAGTGTGAAGAATAATGTAGGACATTGTAATTGAGTGATCATACTTGTTAGTTCACTTCTACGTTGTGTCCAAAATGGTCTTGTGCCGCGTAGGTGTGATCCAAACCTCATGACATGGTCTGGGAGATTATCTGTAGGAATTTTTTGTAGATGTGTACGTAGTTCCTCAATTGTTGTCAGTGAGTTATGTTCTTGACTTTGCTTGATAAATAAAATAGATGTTGTTTGACTCATGTGGCGCATAATCAAATTGTACAAGTAGTATCTGAATCGAGGATGACTACCAAATCTGTTGTCATGGTATCTCATTAAATGTATTGCGTAGGTGTCAAGTGAAATTTTCTTGATAAGCGCTTGGTGAGGAAATGAGTCTCCGTTTGGGAAAAGAGTTGGAAATGCTATATTGAATAGACCCTCTATGTTGTACTCATTAATTGGTGATGACCCAATATCTGGCCAATCAATTGTAGTAGGTGGAGTCATGGACGTAGTATGAATGAAATCTTTGTTTTTTTCCATCTCTCGATGTGTATTGGGAAATCTGAAGGCAAATGTAGATGTTGCTTGTGATGGTTGAGTAGCAATTTGGTTTTCTAGATCAAGAATAGATGAATCCATAAGAGGAGATGTATCAATTTCTCTAGATACAAAATGTAGTTGGGAGGATACACCAATGCATGCCTCTAGAAGTGATGAAAATGAACCATGGTCAAGTTGGACATCACTATAGTATTTATCATTTTGTATTTTATATAGAAATGCGTTGACAACATGTGATTTTGTCACATAACAATCATTTACCTTTTTTTCTGTGCCTCTTCACTATCAAGATATCAATTTTTGAAAGTTTTCTTCGTAGGAAGTTTGAAATTTGAACAATTTGTTGGGGGAAACTGATAGTGTGACCACTATACTTGCATTGACCACCTCGGTCTTGTCTGACTTCTAGAACTGGGATGATATGAGCAATGAGAATTTATTCGATTTGAGTAAGTGTGGAGAGTACGATATGTTGGGTGCCAGGGTCCATATTATTCCATTTGGAAAAACGATGGCCATTGGTTTCTCTGTGGCATCGATTACAAATTGGTCCATTAAGAGATGGATGAGTAGAGATACTAGGATATGATTCCATACAAGTAGTACATGTGTGGATGATAGAAAATGCATCGATTCATTTTTGGAAAGATTTGGTAGCATGTGTGTGGCCTTGATGTTCATGATCACCTTTTGTTTGTCCTTTTCCCTTCTGTTCAACATTTTTTTTTTGCGTTTGTCATTTTGTTGGACCTTAGATTCAGTCCATCTATCTCTTCTCCTCTTGTTGATTTCTATGGCATGGATTGTGCATCGCTCACACTCTGTAGATGGTATGTTTTCTAGGTCTATTGGAATGTAGTAGGTAATGCTATTGAGGTTTAGATTCTTTCAGATGTGGTGTATGTTGGTATTGTTTGAAGTATGAGGGAAAGATCCTGAGGATGAAAGTTATTCGGCATGAATTTTGTTATGCTATTTGAAGTTAACTGCAAGGAAAAATGTGAATGGTTTGTTAGCAATTTTTTATCTCAGTTTGTATTGCATATGATTTGAACAAAGCAAAAATTGAATATTGTAACATGATTTAACAGAAAATGGGAATGGAAAAAAGACTTTATTATATTAAACATAGGGAGCAAGGAACAATTTTTTTTTGGAATTGTTATAGTAAGACAATGCTTAATTATCCAGACACTATTTTAGGGATTTGAATGTGTTATTATAGAATTTTTATGGAATCCATTTTGTCACATGCAATTACAATGTTTTTTATTTGTTTCTCATTGGTAAATTCTTCTTCATGTACTGCTAGTTTGAATAGGTAAGTATTGAAGAATAATTTTGAAAAAATGTCTGTGGTCTCTTTAGTCTTTCCTTGATAGCCATATTCATAGAGTTGTAAAGCAGGTATGCCAATAATTTGTTCTGTAACATCCTGGAATGAAATTACATTAACTTTATTTGTATCATCTTCAATGTTGAACTGGAAAATGTACCTGTATTCACATTCATACACTTGTTGGTTGCACCTCTCGCAATGCCAAATACCATCCTCAATTGGTGTTATTTTTTTTTGCATTGTCAGTCCTTAAAAGATAGTTGACATGCAGCATACCAACAATTGTCTGTATCCATAGAAGCAATAGTTGCTTTTACTAAAATATATGCAGGTTCTGGACCTGTACCTATATCTTCATTTTTAATGGCAGACAATTTCTTATGTATGGAATGAAGTCCTCCTGTAGCACCACGAGCATACAATGAGTGGCATTGAATTCTTGTTTGTGGGATTTTTAACCAAGTTTGTAGACCTTTAGTTTCTTTTATGTTAGGATTGATGAAAATTTGGGATGAGAATTTTGTAGTTATTGATATTTTATTGAAGTCTGTTACTTTTCCATCCTTAATAGCAATGATTGGAAAACTAATTGTTATGCTATGGTGTTCTAGATTATGTTTTTTGCACATGACACCCCATAATGTTACTTCTATAGTGTAAGATGACATGTCCTTTAGTTGAAGGTTTCTCTTATGCATATCGGTTCCATTTTTCCTCATGATAGTTTGTAAAGGACTTATGGATGTAGCTACTCTAGTGATATCTACTACAGAGTTGTTGATTAAAGTTGGTAGTTCATTAATAGGAGTGAACGCGAAATTATGTTTTGGTATGGATGGTTCATCCTCTAAGAAAGGTTCTATGGTTGAGGTATTGCCTAGACTTATTTCCCAATCATTTTAAGTGATTGAATTCTTTCTTTGTAGCCTTAATGGATCCTTCTGAAATTATGTAAATTTTTCCAATGTCTATGCAAGGATGGAAGTTGATTGCTTCGATGTTGAAGCATGTGATGCGGATCTCACTATTTTAAATGCCAATAACATCAAAGCTAAAAACATGTCCTAGTCCCCTATAATTGTTGAAGTTACAAAGCTTGGTTTTTTAGAGTGCCCTAACTTTAATGTCCATTCTCGCATGTATGGGTGCAAGTGTTTAATAGGAGTTATTTCCAGTGTGTGCTTTGATGGAGTACTTACATCTTTGTTTGACATTGGATTACCAATAATGGTTGATGTCAAATCTTTCACTTGTACTTCATGGAATATAAGAATCCTACGACACATATACCATAAATTTATAGTTAGCACTAAGTTTATTATGAAAAAAGTGGATAATGTAAAATCGAAGTAATATGTGCACAAGTAGTTCCAACCTATGGTAGGCTCAAATCATACTTTGTATTTTGGATAGATTTACAGTTGAACTTGTTGATTTCAACCAAAGATCCAATTTCAACTTGAGATGATATGAATAATGAGTCGAGTGTTGACCCAAACAAGCTTTGTATTGTACTTGGTGCATCAGACAATTGTATAGAGTGATGATATTCTGAAGTTAGGCTGAAGTCCAATATTTGTAGAATAGGATTTTGAACAACCTCTCCACTATGGATCTTTGTAATACAATTTGATGTTATCATTGGTGCCATAACTTGAAATTGGTTGTTTATGGCAAATGATCCCAAGAGAACTGAAAAGTTGTTTGACAAATAAAGATTTCTTTCAATGTGTTTTCATAATTTAATTAAGAATGTCGTATAATAAGAAATGAAATGTTTGAGTATTATAGTATGCATTCTAATGTGAAGAGCATAGGGCATTGTAAAGCATTTCATAACAAATAAAATTAAACTTAAATTAAATGTAATATCCTGCATTGAACATTGGTTATTTGTTGAAGACATTGAATATTTAATATGTTAAAATAAGGTCAGAGAATAGATATATTTCTATACAAGTTGGAATGTAAATATACTTACAATGTAGATAAGTAATTTGATGGAAAAGTATCTATGACGTTGCTTGAGAAATAAAAATTTGAGATGTAAGGTAACATTGGTTGTTTGTTGAAAACATTGAATATTCAATATAACAAAATCATGTACATAGAGTACATATACTTGTATACAAGTAGGAATGTAAATCTATTTATAATTTAGATAACAAGATTTATTAAGAAGAATCTATGTCTAACTCATGCTAGAAGTAGTTTCAACATAGAAATTCTATTTTTCTTTTGGGGTTTTAAAATTGTGAATTTTTTTTGCTCTATTTTTACTCTCATGGATATGCTTCTCAACATTAGATTTCATACCATTTTTAACTAATCGATGTTTTGGTTCATGTTGTAGTGCGTCATCTATGCTATCATATATGATGCCGAATCCTTTGGAGAATGGACCTTTTGTCTTGAAACTTGAAATGAATATTGTTTGTGTATTTGAGAAATTAAATTTGTTTGCATGTTCTTGTTTCAATTCTGGCCAGGAAAGATTAGTTGTTCTAGGATGGATAACATGAATTTGAAATTGTCTTCTATGTAGGTGGAGATGATCCACAAGATGTCGAATGCAAACTGTATGTCATGTCTCTGGTTTGGGCCATTGCTAATTTAGTTGACATGTGTATCTGTAATAATATGACAAGAAGATAAACACCATGATAAGTTCATTTTCATAATGCAAAAGGTAACATAAAAGAATGGTGCATAGTCAAATACAATGTAAATTTTTAACTTCTCTGTTATACTACTTTAAGTTACGCCCATATTTAACATATGGGATTGGAACAAGTAAAATATCCATTTATAGCTATATTTTGTGGTAATAATAAGGAAAGTAGATGTATATATATAAATAGTGTACATGTAATAAATTCATTTAAGTTTTAAAAGAACAAATAATTGTTTTAAATTTTATACTTCTATGTTATAGTATTATAAACTATTTTCATATTTAACGTAAATGAGAGTAGTTTAGAATAATATAACATCGTAGTGTAGGGTGAAGAACAATTCAAAGATTTTAAGTTAAATCAAATGTTAATATGACATAATAACATACATGAATTAAACTTACATTAAAAAAGAAGTATGAAGTAAATTGATAAAACTAAAATATAATGACATAATAAAATGACATAACCATAAAATATATAAGAAATAAATTAATACAACTAAATGAAATTTAACACAAATAATATAAAAGATATAAGAAATAGATTAATAAGTAAGCATGATTATAATTTAATCTACTTTTTCCAAAATAATTATAAAGTTCAATCATATAAGTAAAGAAAACTTTCCACATGAGAAACAACTTGGTGTTAAAAAATATAACTAATATAAACACATATGAAGGAGAACTAATTTGTTGACAAATTTTTTTGGAAGATTTAGATATAATTATAATCAACAGTTTAAAATGCTAGTGCTACAATGTAAGGCCAGGCATACAATTATTCCTAGAATTGATGGTGGGTCCCTCGCTAGATGGGGTCGATGAAATGTTCATTGTCAGTGTACCATCCAACTTGGGATGTGTAAGGGGGGCTTCATGAATCCACACAGCCCTTACTCCTGACGTAAGATAAGATTTCTAACCCATCAAATTCCGAGTTTGAGTTGTATTGTCAAGTACTAATCTGTTATGTCTCCATCAATCTAATAAGAAAACTGCTTAAGCATGATCATAATTTAATCTAATTTTTTCAAATAATTATAAAATTCAATCACATAAATAAAGTAAATTTTAATAAACTAAATTTAAGTTATAAACCATGTGTCCATATCTTTCTTGGAAAAAAATAACAAAAAATCTATATAAATATGTAAAGGTTTCCATGCAATTTAAAAATTAACATGTAAAAATATTTGTTTTTAAAAACTAATAAAAAAAATGTTAAACATTTAAGAAACTAAAATTAAGCCATAAACCATGTTTCCATACTTTTATCCAAAAAAAAAAACCATAACTCAATTTACAGAAGCTAAAATCAAATCCATTAAACATGATCATAATTTAATATACTTTTTCCAAAAAATTATAAAATTCAATCACATAAGTAAATGAAACTTTAAGAAACTAAATTTAAGTTATAAACCATGTATCATTGTCGGCCCATCAAAACAATAAAAGTTTAAAAGAGATAATGGCCATATATTGATTAATTAAAAAAGGTTAGGCAGCTGATAAGAGATGCAAGGAAGATTTTTAACTAAAACTGATAGAACAAGAAATTGCTGAGACCTTGGAAAGGGTGGGGGGGGGGGGGTATGTTGACCCAGTTGGATGAAGAATAACTGACTAGATTTGAGGGGATAAGGAACACTCTTTTACTGGAAAGGGAGGAGACTTGGAGATTAAAAAGCAGGGCTACCTGGTTGGAATGCGGGGACGATAAGTGACAAAGTTTTTTCATGCCTATGCCAGGGGAAGGAAAGATTCAAACACAATTTGGAGCTTAGTGGTTGATCGGAGATTGTTCCATGATTCCTTTGAAGGTATGGCCAAGATAGGGGTAGAACATTTTCAGAATTTATTTCAAGCTCCAGGCCAGGCGTCTATTGCAGATATTATTGATAAATGGAGTTGCCTCACCTTTTTTTCATGTTGAAAGATGCCTCCGTCAGGGATGTCCTCTTTCCCCACTAATTTTCCTACTATTGGAAAAAGGACTGAGTAGGTCTTTAAGGGAGGCTCGTAGGGTTGGAAACTTGAATGAGATTCAGATTTCATAGCATCTTCAGATAACACACTTATTATTTGTGGACAACGTTTTAATATTCTGCTTTGGCTCGGTTCGAGATGTGGATACCATCTCGGAGATTTTGGCTCTGTTTGCAACAACAACTGGAATGGAAATCAATGTTGGAAAGTCTACATTGTCTACACATAGGCTCTAAGCTAATGAAAAATGACACATTTCTGGAACATTCCCATATCATCTGGAAGAGCTAGAAGGAGGACTAAAGTGTCTTGTTTTCTTCTTAAAACCTAATGACTATCAAAAGAAGGATTGGAAACAGTTGTTGGAAAAGCTGGAAAAATGCCTAAAAAATTGGAGTCATAAATGGCTCTCTAGAGTTGGTAGATTGGTATTGATAAAGATTGTCCTTGAAGCCATTCCTGTTTATTGGATGTCACTTTCTTGGATACCAAAAGGCATTATGGAAGAAGCACACGGGATCTGTTTTTGTTTCTTACAGAGTGGGGAAAAGGATGTGCATGTGACCCCTTGGGTCCGGTGGGAGAAGATTGCGATGCCCAAAGGTCTAGAAGGTCGAGGACTAAAAAACATCTTTCTTTTTGCAAAGGCTTTAGTAGCAAAGGGAGGATGGAGATTATTAAAAGCGGATAGTTTGTGGACTCGGGTTGGGGTTCAAAAATAAAGTGCTCCTGAATCTGTGGAGGATTGGATTAGGAGGACTATCAAATCACACACTGATGGCTCGGTCATTTGGAAGGCGGTGGTTAAGTCCTTTGATTTCATTGAAGATAGTTTGGCTTAGAATATAGGGAATGGGAGGAAGATGAGGGTCGAGGATGGTCCTTGGGTGGGATGAAATCAACATCATAGACACATCATAGACTTACGATAGAGAGAAATTTACTCTCTCTCAACTAGCTGCTCCGGTACAGGAAAACCGATGGTCCCAATCCTGGAAGCCGAGTAGCTTTTTTGAGTTACCCAAACAGGAGGAATTGGAGTTGGAACGTTGTATTGGGGTTCTGAATCAAACTCAGGTACAACTTCGAGATAGAGAGGATGTGCTCACTTGGGATTCAGCCCCAGGTGGGAAATATACTCCTAAGGAGGGGTATTTAAAGATCAATGCCTTTGGTTTTGAGAGAGGGTTAGCTTGGTGGTGGAAGAAATTGTGGAAGATTCAGAGCCCACCAAAAACCAGACTTTTTCTATGGTGTGTTTTAGAAAACAAGGTCCCTACTTGGGATAATTTACAAGAGAGAGGTTTTTAGGGACGTGGGTGGTGTGCTTTGTGTAGGGCTAAAGGGGAGTCTGTGACTCATATTTTTCTTAAGTGTCCATTCTGCAAGGAAGTGTGGAAGGAATGTGTGAAAACTTTGGGATTGGGATTGGAATGCAGGTGGGAAGGGGCTTCGATACTTTTGGCCTAGAAAAACTGGAGGAGGACAGAAACATTGGAAGTCATGATAGCTCTACCCTTGTTGGTGACTTGGGGTGTATGGTTGGCTAGGAATAACATTATCTTCAATGAAAAAGTGAGCACTCCATCTATCACTGCTAGCTTGGCCTGCGGGATTATTCATGCTTTTCCACTTCACATTAGGGTGTCAAAGTAGCGGGAGGTCTTGGCACTCGATATTGATAGAACTGCTCCATGGGGTTTTTTTGATGGAGCATCACAAAACAACCTTTGTGGGGGGGGGGGATACTCTTCTTAGCAGAAAAATCATTCTTTTGAGTTGATGACTAGGCTTGTAGAGGGTAGCAACAATTTTGCATAACTCTTAAGTTTAAAAATTCTACTCATTTTTGCAGCAGAGAAAGGATGCAAATCACTAAAGGTTTATGGTGATTCGCGTAATGTGATAAATTGGATCAAGAGGATTCAACATTGCAGAGATTTGAGACTTGAGAACATTCTATTATCCATCCTGGCAGTTATTAACTCATATGACTCCTTTTCATGTGAACATGTATACAAGGAAAACAATTGCCAAGCGGACAATGCATCAAAGGCGGGGCTCCAGTTGGCTACGAGCCAGTGGAAGATTAAGGAATGGTTAGACAATACTTTTTATGAGTATTCTCACTGGCCTTTTATTGAGGATGCAGCCCCTCAATAAAACACTTCTATTTTTGTTTGCATTATATATTGTGGTGTTCCAGAATAGTTATTGGACAACCATTCTAGGAAAGGTTGTTATTTTTAGGTTGTGATATGTGACAGAGTGCATTTTCTGTCTGCTACAGGCAGCCAAAATTTTGTTGGTGCTTTTTTTTGGACAATATTATTTCATGGGCTGAACATGTTTTTGGACATGATATATGTTTGTACCTGACTACTACACTGGGGTTGCATTTTTTGGGACTAAAACTGTTGATACAGTGAACTAGTTGCACATGTTTATATGCTGGTTATTACTGTTTTTGGTTTCTTTGTCTGAATGGGACTGAACTTTTTTTTCAGCTCATACTTTGGTGATATTTTTTGTTTTTACTCAAAATATGCAGAAATGTATATCTACAAAATGTAATTTTGTTTCCTTTTTGGATGATATAAAATTATGTTTTTTTTTCCAAGGAAAAAAATTGATTAATTAAATAGATAATGTGAAAATAATGAGCATTAACAAAGAAGAGCATTAAACATACCTAATTTCCACATCATATAATTGGTTAGAGAATTCTAGCATAAAGGGGGGTTAAAAAATTATGATATACTTTCATGTAACCATTCTCTTAGGTACTCTAAAGTTAACACTTATCAATGAACTCTATATCTTTGAACAATAACAACTTATGAGTAATGAAACGTTAAATAAATTGCGAACTCACCCAATCTTAATCTTAGGTTCTCTCCAATGTTGAGAGGCAACCCAAGTTTTAAATCCCTTGTCTTCTTCTTCTTCTTTATTCAATTAGGTAAGAACCTAGAGATTTAATAAAATAATAACAACAATCTATGTTTTCTTAAATAATTCTGATTTGGAATTATAAAAAACAAGTTCTATATGTAAAAGGAATCCTAATTTAAGATGGATGTAAAAGAAATCTTAATTAATATGTATTTATGAGTTATATTATCATCCCATCCAACACACAGTGTGTGTGAACATGAATATCAACTATTTTATCACAAAGAAATGTGTCTATCTAGTTTGCAGAAACGACACATATAAGATGTTTAGGCCGATCCATAAAGTAGTTTGGGTATATTATTACTCGTATAAAAAGAAACAAACCTACTTGCCCATAGAATTGAACTTATTTATCTGTGCCAGCTTTCCCATAGAGTTGAACTTATTTATCTGCGCCAGGAGAGAGAGAGCTTGACCACTTGCTACATATAGTCGAAAGGATTTGTGGCTAATAGGTGTATCTGAGTTGTTATAGAGTAGAGAAATGGAACTGATTAAGAGAATGGTTTGTATGGATATTCCACACAAAGTCCTTTAATAAATGGCCTTTCTATTATTGTAGTATTCGTTCGTAGGAAACTACTACTTAAAAAAAGCTTACTGGACAAGTGAGCATGGCTCCTTGGCATATCAATAAATAGTTATATTTATGCAAGTGCTATATTATGGTTTGTCTCTCTTTTCTTTATGTCTTCGACGAAATGAATTGATGCATCTTTCTCACTCACCCACTTGTAGAATTGTAAATGAACATGTCATAGACTTACTGCTCCTATATTTATTTACCTTCGCATACAACAGAACTTCTGTTGAGTGATCTCGGTAAGCATCTAAGCAAACCTGCTAGCCCATAAAATTGAACTTATTTATCTGCATCGGGGTTTGTGAGATAAAATAGGGAAATGGATGAGTAACCCATGAAGGAGGGGGAGAAAGATCCAGGGATAGATGCTAGCACAGAAACAATGAGCAGAGTGGATTATTAAAATGCATGGAACTTAGCAGAACAAAACGAGTTGTTCCCAAGATGCACAACTATAGGTCAGATTATATCTTGGATACACCATTATAGGCTAGATGCCATATAATATTTTACACTATTATTCATGCAACAAAGGTAGAAAGTTTAATCCAATTGTTGTTTTTCTTATATTTTGACACCCAAACTATTCAAACAAGCATAAAGTGAGTTCTCGCAAATCTCTGTTGTAGCTGCAATTTGGAAATTATTGGGTTAGGTTTGAGTTGCTTTCTAATCTAGGTTTTTTATAGTAAAAAAACTGAAAGAAAGAAATCCATAACATTTGGCAGTCTCAGGGCTAGGCGTCTATGATTCAAAATCAATTCGATTTCAAATTTTAAAATGTGTTGGTTTTACGTTAACCAGTTCAAGAACTCATGAAAATTGTACCCATGGAGTCTAAAAACTCATGAAAATTGTACCCATGGAGTCTATTTCCCAATGGGTAGGCTATTCCATCATTCTGCAGAGCTTAGCACACCATGAATACGCTTTCTTTGACGTGATTTGCAGTTTTTTCATCAATTTTGTGTAGTTACATCAATTCACACTGAATTTGTATTGGCGCTATTTATGATTTTGTAGTGGGTTTATTATCATTCATTCTCCATGAACATAGTAACTAATTACATCTATGCATTTTTAAGAAGAAGTGATATTCCATGGGCGCTCTTTGTTTGTTGCTCAATGTTGATGACCTTAGGTGTATTTGTCATATCAGTTCTTTGTATGGTGGTTAGATGTTAGCCTTTCTTTAACAGACAACCATTGTTGATCTTAGGTGTATTTGTCATATCAGTGCTTTGTAGGGTGGTTAGACGTTATCCTTTCTTTAACAGACAACCACCGATGATCTTAGGTGTATTTTTCATATCACTACTTTGTATGGTGGTTAAACGTTAAGAAACTAAGTGATTTCCATATCCACAAAACTACGTGATTGACTTCTCCATAAAACTAAGTCGTTGGTGACTATGCCTAACTAAGTGACATCCATCTCCACTTAGTTTTTGGCGGCTGTGCCTAACTAAGTGACATCCATCTCCACAAAACTAAGTGAAAACTAAGTGGTTGGATGGTTGTGTCTATCAAAGGTTCGTCGGCCACTTCCTCGGCCACTTTACTTGTAGTTGTGCTACTTGTGGTTGCTATTTGTGGTTACTTGTGGTTGTGCTAGTTCTAAAATAGTGAAAATTATTTATGGTTGTGCTAGTTCTATAATAAAACTAAGTGACTTACTTGTGGTTGTGCTAGTTCTAAAATAGTGAAAATTATTTATGGCTGTGCTAGTTCTATAATAAAACTAAGTGGCTGGCTATTGTGCCTAACTAAGTGACATCCATCTCCACATAGTTCCATAATATAACTAAGTGGTTGGCTACTGTGCCTAACTAAGTAACATCCATCTCCACAAAACTAGGTGGATGGACGGTTGTGTCTATCAAAGGTTCACCGGCCACTTCGTAGGCCACTTTACTTGTGGTTGTGCTACTTGTGGTTACTTGTAGTTGTGCTACTTGTGGATGTGCTACTTGTAATTGTGCTACTTGTGGTTACTTGTAGCCGTGCTACTTGTGGTTGTGCTAGTTCTAAAATAGTTCTAGCTTAATGAAAATTACTTATGGCTATGCTAGTTCTATAATTGTGAAAAGAATATAAAACCATATATAATATAATATCAATCAAAATAGTCTTAGAAACTTGCGCTTGAATGTCTAATAATATTGCAATGAAAGGAATTATGTTTATGTCTAATAATATTGTAATGAAAGGAATTATGTGTATATAAGGGTCATAAATATATTTATTATTTAAATATACAATTATATAAATTTTTATTTGTTAAATCCTTTGATATAAAGATGAAAAATTTAATATAAAGTTGAAAAATTTTAAAATAATATTTGAATGAGTTATTGATTTATTGTGTCACATATTATAAACATATACATCATGAATAAATTCTCATACATTATTTTTTATTAGGAATGAATGGCATATTTGGTTGATAAGATCGCCACGACTTTGTGGATAAAACAATTTGCCAAAGGCAGTACTACATTCATTCCCTAATTCATAGAACAAATGCAACCAAAATATTTGATCAAATGAATAATGGCACTCACAGAAAATCGTATAACTCACAGCAGTCTCCCATTTTCAATTGATAAATAGAAAAAGGTAAAATGAATGGAGGGTTTTGTCGAAGGGCCAGAGCATGAGGAGATCTGCATAACATACTTGTTAGTGAGATTGATTACGTTGCAACTATATAAGAATAAAGATGCATCTTTGGCAACCTACATATCTTGGTTTACCATAATTATTAGCCTCCTTGGATATGGCTTATTAACAAAGATGACAAGTAACATCTGACCAATGCTAAGGCGTGCTCCCCTAAGTTTCCTTTGGCTATACAAAGGTGACAGGTCTATCGGAGCCTCGTGAACAACTGGATATACTCGTGCATGTCAAAGTTGGTGTATATAGATCATCAGCTATGACTGAGTGACAAATGCTATCCTCAGAGAATTATATCCCTCTCCCAGCTAAAGCAATCAGTAAACATTGCAGTAAAACTGAAGTGGAGTAGAAGCTCTCTATTGGTGCTCCCACACGATGTAACATTCAATTACAAAATTTCATTACAATGCTAACCAGTGAGTTAAACCCAACTATAATTGACAGTTCCCATCACTCCCCTGAAGTAACAAAACCGTTTTAGTTCGAATTTGGGACTCACTAGATGTCAAGAGAATTCAAAATTCCCACTTACCAGAATTCACTTGATGAGTAGCCATGAGAGATACCATGTAATTCTTGAAAATCTGTAACAAATGAAAAATTTGCAGACAATGGGATTTGCAAAATCGACCTTTATTAAGGATAATAGAGTTGGGAAGAAGGATAAACAATGTTAGGGGAACAAGGGGTGTTGGGTAATGGGATTCTTGAGGAGGAACACACCAGGACATTGGGTGGCACTCACATAAAACTGTAGATATGAAAAAATGACATCCTAACACGGGATTTTATGTAGTGTTTCTAGAGACAGGGGGCATGAATAGCTGTGAGCATATTAGATCCTTCTAATAACTAAACTAATCCGGGAATAAACCTCGAATGCATCGATAGTTCTGGAAAGCGGGATTGCATGCATGCTAACAGGTGTCACATTTGTTTCATGCACCATGCCCCGTGAGTATGTTGAAGTCATTGGTTGTGACAACTCCCGCTTTAGAATAGTCTCACCAAAGAATTAATTAATTAATTCTTATACGGGGATAAAAGAATTTTATGCAAAGAAATAAGCCACTAGGTACAAAAGGTCCACTTGTCAGCGACACTCCATGTAATTCAATTTCTTAATCACTCCACTTCACAAATGAAGTGGGTTTCCATGATTCCCTTCTTAACATTGTAGAGCATTTTGGCTCTCCCAAAGCCCCTCATCTAACCCAATTACTCTTATTCTAGTTTTTTTCATTTGCATGACAATTAAATATCATAGAAACACCACTAAATGTTTGCAGAAGCAGTCTTCCATGATGACCTTCTTAACATTGCACCTTCTTAACATTGCAGAGCATTTACTGAAGGGCAGTTGATTCTTGAGTCTACATGGCAAGGAATGGAACAATGTGTTAATCTAGGGCTCACGAAAGCCATTGGTTTGAGTAAATTTTCTTGTAAGAAGATTGGAGATATGTTAAGCCATGCCAAGATTCCTCCTGCTGTCAATCAGGTAAGTTTCTCCTGTTTTGATCACACAGCTTGCAATGTGTTTTGGTATGTGATATTTGATTTTGTTGGCTTTACAAATTGGGGTTTCATGGAAACATTGCTTTAACATATAGATATGCATCCACTATGGCAACATAGAAAGTTGAGAGATTATTGCAGCAAGGAGAACTTTCACGTGAGGGCATGGTCTCCTCTTGGAGGCTCCCCGAACGCACAGGGTTCAAATGGTATTATGGATAACCCTGTTATTAAAAAGATTGCTTAAAAGCATGGAAAAACTACTGCTCAGGTACATACATATATATCATGCTAATGTTTTTATCTTTTTCAATTAGGAAAGTTCAGGGCTGAAACGTAATTCTACGTTTATTAGAATTTTGTATAAGAAGAAAAACACAGTTTGATGACATTAAATAATTGAATTTGAAAATTGTTTTCTCAAATATTTGCATACCATAAAATTGGGAAATAAAACCCTCCACTAACCGCTATCAGAACTGAATTTAAGCTCTATCATGCATAACACAAAAAAATACAACATGGAATGAAAACGTCCACAAAAATAATAATCATATATTTGAAGAATTTGAGACGCGTAGATTTACCAGGCGTTGTTGCTGTATATGCCATTCTATTCTAGTGTTCACATAAAATCCACCGTTGTATATGCTGTATAATCCTTTCTATTGTTGTATATGATGTATAAGCCGTTCTATTGCTGTATATGTGGTTTTGTTCCACTGTTCGTATACTCTTTAGCTTTTGTGAGGATATCTATTGGACCTTCCCGTTTTATTCTTGGATCAAGAAATCAGGTGCGGAAAGATAGAGATCAAGAATACTGTTCACAGCTTCAAGCGTCATGGGGGGTCTGATGAGTGCAATTCTTCGGCCGAGGAAAGCTCCACGAATTCCCCCACCACCAGTAATAACAGCAACCGCGACGGAACAGGTATGCCTACGTTGCCAATTCCAGTGCCACGTTGCTGCACGTTTCTCATAAATACATTAACAAACAATGAAGGCCTGGAGATACAGCCCTATAAAATAGACGTTAGGCCTAATGAAAAGAAAATGCAAAATGAAAATTCTAGGCGTAATGAGAAGAAAATGCAAAATGAAAAATAGACTAATAAACACAAACCACAAACCACTATAAAAAAGAAATAAATAACTTTTCCATCATACCTCCTCCAGAGAGTAATAAACCAAAAAAATTAAAAGCACGTCATGCAATTTACTCAATCGAAAAAAAATCCTGACACTGTTGCATTGGACAACCAATACTCTACATGCAGCAGAGTAATTAAGACACCCCCGTGCACATGAATTTATTGTTTGCCCTGGTCCTTGTTTGACTCCGCCATGCTCCATCCATACGCCTCCATGCCCATGCCCACTGTTCTGACGCCATACTCCGCCCCTTAATACCGTATAGGACTTATCCGTATGTATACGACAGCATACGATGTGCCGAGCCGTGCCAGTACCATTTTGACGGCAGCTTGTAGATGCAGATCGTATCCAACAGCAATCAAACAATAAATTCATATCTTACTGAAACCCCGTGGCCGGATTTTGCAAATCTGATCATATATCTGAGTGGGGTGGCCTTCAATGCAACCAATTAATTGGATGTGCTCTGCCCTAATCGCCTCTACCCTAATCGCAATACTCTTGCTTACTCTTACTCTGTGAAGACGTTGCAGAAGACGCTGGGGATTCCACACCAGAAGACGTTGCGGCGACGGCGTGCTCAACTGCACAGGCGTGGGACAACCTCCTGCAACGCTCGCTGAATATACGAAGCAAGCTTTAGGTCATTTCTTTTGTTAATCTTACCTTATCCAAATTGAACTGAAAAATACTTAAAGAAAGAATGGATTTATCAACCTCTGCATACAATAGGATCGAAATTTGACAGAAATCTGAGTTATTTTTGTTCAAATGGATATTGAAGTTGAAAATTTTGCTCTAGCATGGGGTTTGAATATAATTTTTTTTATTAAATTTAAAATATTTTGCATTATTGTTGATCTCTGCACGCAAAGGGATCGAAATTGACAGAATTATGAGCGACTGTTGTTCAAATGGCTCTTTTATGTCAAGTTCAAATAGGTCTATTATGTTAAGTCAAAATTATGCGTTCTTGTTAAGTTTGCATGATGAAATTTGGAATGTTTTGCGTTATAACTGTTTTCTGTGCAAGCAAAGGGATCGAAATTTGATAGTATTCCCAGTAATTATTTTGTTCAAATGGCTATTTTTATTGTAAAGCTTGCATGGGATGCTTGAAGATATTAGGTAAATCTGGTTAAATGTGGCATCCGGAATGCTTTTTCAGAGGTCTTTATATAATTTTCTGAAATATGTATGTGCACAACAATTTTTTTAATGTTTAAATGCAAATTAACGTATCCATAAGTTTCTTTGAGAAACAGGTGGCTTTCATTGGAAAACAGATAAACTAAATCCGTCTGTTGATCCTGGAATATAGAGCTTTTGATTATGGACTATGGAGTATTGAGGATGATATCAGGTCTAACTATTTCAGTATAACCTGGGAGTATATTGTTTCAGTATAACCTATAGCTTGTTTCACTATAACCTATAATTGGAAGTACACTTAAAGTGGTTTTTTGATTGGTTCGCTTGTCTTTTTATTGACTAAGAGTTTGTCTTCCCAATTTATTGTTGTCCTTAGGATCTAAAAGGAATTATCTATTTCATTCCAAAATGGGAGAAAATACATTCAGGTCCAGAAGGAATTTGTCAATTTCATTCCAAAATAGGAGAAAATGATTAAACTTCCCCACTTTGGTCATACGTCCCTGATTTCACTGTCAGATTTCTCGTGAGTAGGCTTCAGAGTGGATGTTTATGAATTTGTTCTCAGAATGTAAGGAAAACATCTCAAGGGCCCGAGATTAAAAAGGCAAAAATATTAATGACCCAAGATTAAAATGGGATGTGTGAAACTCTGCCTCCTAATGATCCTCTTACCTTAATAGCCACTTACCTTACTCGTCAAACAGAAGCTGATTTAGGTAATCAAGTTTTATCAAATAGTTACAATGATATTGCTGCTACGAAGGACTTGTCATTGTTGAGTCATTCTATGAATACAATGTTGATACCCTTAATTTATGCACAATGAAATTACTGAGAAAGATATTGCTGATAGTAGGGTGTCCACATGAACTGTTTCGACATTTTATCATTCTATCAATATATGGTTGATCCCCTTACTTTACCAACGACCAACAACAATAATGTTACACCTAGTAAGGGTCTTCACATTGTATTAATCGGTCTCGACAGTATATGAACACATTCTATCAACCTAACAGTGCATAACAGAGTCTACAGACTGAAGGAATAGAGCCTACATATCCATTCTATCAACCTAACAGTGCATAACAAAGCCTACATGCTGAAAGAACAGAGCCTGATATAACATGATAGATTTATCTTAAATTTGAATAGATTTATCTTAAATTTGAATCTAATTAGAGCCTAATATAACCCCTATAGATTTATGCATATGCAGATTTATTAA
>LPNX010988794.1:0-56035 GCA_001517045.1 Pseudotsuga menziesii
TTTATAAAATTCCAAATAAGATACCTTGAAGTGATATTTTTATAACTGTTTGGTTATTGGAATATCCAATTCTGGTAGTCAGGCACGATGACCGGCACATTCCGCTCCATGTGGATCACCAACAGTGGATATTACATCAGCCATCACCGAACCGACCAGTCTTCAAAGGTAAATTGCATGAAATCGAGGTAATGGAGGAAGTTTGCTTATTACATGTGATTAGGAAGGAAGAACATACTGGAAAGTTAGAAAAGGGAAAAGGAGTCCAAGAATTCACAGATTTGGGTGCTTGCAATGACTTACATGAAGACTTTGATGCATCTAGCATAGAAGCAAACGTGGCTTCATATTCAGATGAAGGTTCAGGCGATGAAATTGGAAGTGAACAAGATGAAGAAGATAGGGAGACGATGAGCATTGCTTGAACAACGTCTTACCAAGACTGCACTACACATGCTTTTATATTATTATTTTTTAAAAACAGTCACAAGCGTCGCTTTTTCGACGCTTAGCCTTACAAACCGTCACTTTTCCGACGCTTATAGCTGTCGCTCTTTCGACGCTTAGACTTAAACTCCGTAGCTTTTCCGACGCTTTTCGCTGTCGCTCTTTCGACGCTTAGATTTAAACTCCGTCGCTTTTTCGACACTTCTTGCTGTCGCTTTTGCGACGTTGTTTCTTAATATCCGTCGCTTATCCGACGGCAAGAATGAGATTTTCTTAAAAAAATTTCACTACCGTCGAAGAAGAGCTGTCGCTTAACCGACGCTTATTTTTTAACCAACGGTTACTTAGGTGTCGCTTAACCGACGGGTAATCAGGTGTCGGAAAACCGACGCCAAGTTTCCGACGCTTAAAAAAAAATCAAAGTGTCGTACATGCGACAGGGAAGTGTCGAAAATCCGACATGACGGCCGTCGGATTTTTGGTCAAAATGTAGTAGTGTCACCTTGTGAGGTGACTCATGTTTAGATAGCTTCACAAATGATTCTTTGAATCCTGTCATGTGCTTGGAAGCACCACTGTCTATGGGCCAATCATTGCTTCCATGTGAAATAGTTCCCTTGAGAGTGGATATCAGCACATATTCTTCCTCACTTGAAGAATCATCACTTTCTTGTCTGATTCTCTTTGTGGAAGGTTCATCATCCTCTGCAACATGAGCATGATGTCTTCTCTTGTTTCCCTTCTTCTTTAAGTTCACATATCCAATTGAAGAATGTAAAGATCCAGAATGTTGAGACCATCTAGTCTTACTTTACAAGGGTATCTCAGATCAAGGAACAACTAGAAGCAGTAGATGAAGAAGTGGAAAATGTAGAGATTGTGATGACCACCTTGAATGGTCTCCCTAGATCATGGGACTCTTTCATTCAAGGGATCTATGCCAGAAAGAAGTTAGTCAAGTTCAGCAAACTATGGGAAGAATGCTATCAAGAAGAAGCTCGGATAGCAGCTCGAGAAGAAAAGATGGGAAGTGAAGATCAAGTTCTCACAACCCACACCAAGAAAACCAGAAAGAACCATCATCACTCCAAAGGTAAGATCTCACACTCTAGAAGAGATATATCTACTATTATATGTTACACATGTGATGAAAAAGGTCACATATCCAAATTCTACCCAATAAAGCACTAAGGGAAACCCACAATTACCCACATATCCTATCCAAATGCTTGCACACGTGCATTATAAAGCACTACCACTTGCAAGCAACGTTGTTGAAGGTCTTCCAGAAATTCAAGCAAAACATGATGGAGTCTACAAAGGATGTGCGAAAGGAAAGAATACAAAGAATACATTTCCAAGTAGCGAGAGCAAGGCAAAAGGAATCTTGGAAATCATCCACTCCGATGTATGCGAACCAATGTCATCAAGTTCACTAAGCGGGTATGTTTACTATGTTTCTTTCATTGATGACTTTTCTAGGAAGACATGGATTTACTTAATGAAGAACAAAGATGAAGTATTCAGCAAGTTCAAGGAATTCAAAGCCTTGATCGAGAATCACACAGAGAAGAATATCAATACTTTTCGATCAAATAATGGTGGAGAATTCACATCAAATGAAATCAAAGAGTTATGCAAAGACTCAGGGATTAAGAGGGAGTTGTCCACCCCATATAATAATCCACAACAAAATGGGATTGCAGAAAGGAAGAATAGAACCATCATGGAAGCTGCAAGAGCTATGCTTCATGATCAAGATCTTCCTATGCATATTTGGGCAGAAGTAGCCAGAACAACGGTGTATGTACAGAACCGTACTCCACACAGAGTACTCAAGAACAAGACTCCTGAAGAAGTCTTCTTTGGCAAGAAACTAGAAGTCAACCATCTCAGAATATTCGATTGTCCAGTGTACATACATATTCCAAAAGAGAAGAGGACAAAGTTAGATCCTTCAGGAAAGAAGGGTATATTTGTGGGATACTCTGAAAGCTCGAAGGCTTACAGAATATACTTCCCAGGGTTCAAGAAGATTGACATCAGCAGGGATGTAACATTTAACAAAGATTCGGCCTACATCAAATCCAGAAAGAAACCTGTTGAAGAACCTGAAGAAGCAGAAGCACCCAGAATTCATGATACAATCATGAACGAAGAAACTCAAGAAGAAGATTGAGAATTTGAAGAACCACAAAGACCTGTAGATCCACCTCGGGAGAAGAATCCTCACAAGAGGAAACCTGCTTGGGTACGAGAAATTATCCAAGGTGCAGAAAGATATGGGGTTCCAGAAGAGAATCTCAGAGAAAGAAAGAGGACCAGATCCTGTTCCAGTTATGTAGCATTACTATGTGATTTCATTAATAAAGAACCTTCCAACTATGAAGAAGAAGCAAAACGGAAAGAATGGAAGGATGCTATGATCGAAGAGTATCAATCGATCATGAAGAATGATGTTTGGGATGTTGTCCCAAGACCAGAAGGGAATTCAGTTGTAAATTCCAAATGGATTTACAAGATTAAGCATGCTGCAGACGGTAGCATAGAAAAATATAAAGCAAGATTTGTTTCTCGTGGTTTCTCCCAGAAAGAAGAAATAGACTATGAAGAAACCTTTGCACCTATAGCCAGATACACTTCCATCAGATCGGTACTTGCTCTAGCTACAATAATGAAATGGAAGATACACCAAATGGATGTCAAGACTGCTTTCTTGAATGGTGTAGTGGAAGAGGAAGTGTATGTGGAGCAGCCACTCAGTTTTGAGACACATGACAGGGAGTCTCATGCCTGTAGATTGAAGAAAGCCCTATACAGCTTGAAACAGGCACCCAGGACTTCGTACGAAAGAATTGACATCTTTCTATCTAGTTTGGGCTTTACCAAGAGTAAAGCAGATTCCAACCTTTACTACAAGGTTGAATATGGAAACCCAGTGATGCTTCTACTATATGTAGATGATCTGTTTGTGACAGGTATGGATGGGTTGATTGTTGATACAAAGAGAAATCTTGCTGCCAAGTTCGAAATGAAGGACTTGGGTATGATGCATTATTTCCTAGGTATGGAGGTGTGGCAGACTACGGATGGAATCTTCCTTGGACAAGGGAAGTATGCAGTAAAGATCCTGAAGAGATTTGGGATGATGGACTGCAAGGAATTAACCACACCTATGGCATCAAATCTGAAGCTATTGAGTGATGCTTCATCAAAGTCGATTGATGCCATGATGTATCATCAGATGATTGGGTCCTTGATGTACTTGACGAACATGAGACCAGATATTTGCTTTGTTGTGAACACCTTGAGCCAATACTTGACAGATCCAAGACATGTTCACTTGACTGCTGCAAAGCACATTTTGAGGTACCTAAAGGGTATAGTTGATTATGGGCTCAAGTATAAGACTGATCAAAGAATTAAACTAGAGGGTTATGTTGATTTAGATTGGGAAGGTGGTGCCATCAATAGGAAGAGCACTTCAGGGTGTTGCTTCAGTATGGGATCAGGTGTGATCTCTTGGTTTAGCAGGAAGCAATATTGTGTGGCACTGAGTACAGCTGAAGCAGAATATGTCATAGCATGTTCAGCTAGTTGTGAGGCAGTATGGCTGAGGAAGCTACTATCTGATTTATTTGATCTCCAGTTAGATGTTACTTCTATATACTGTGACAACCATAGTTGTGTAAATTTGTCAGAGAATCTAGTATTCCATGACAAATCAAAGCATATCGAGATCAAGTATCACTATATCAGGGATATGGTGCAGAGAGGAGCAGTGAAGCTTCAATATGTTGCGACAGACGAATAGATAGTTGATGTGTTGACTAAGCCATTGGCTAGGGTGAAGTTTGAGTACTTCAGGGAGAAGCTTGGTGTTCTCCAGATCGAGATTCCTCCCAAGAGGAAGTGATGTGTCCATTCTGAGCCCTTCTGACATGGTGAGAGGATTGGTTCCTTCCATGGTCAGATGTAAGTGCTATGCCATTCTGACATGGTGAGAGGATTGGTTCCTTACATGGTTAGATATAAGTGTTGTTTCCTTCCGACATGGTGAGAGAATTGGTTCCTTCCATGGTCAGATGTAAGAGCCGTGACATGGTGAGAGGGTTGGTTCCTTCCATTGTCATATGTATGTGATGATCTCACATCTAGCATGAAAAAGGGTTGGCTCTATGAAGACACATCTAGTATGAAAAAGGACTAGCTCTGTGTAGATCCCACATCTAGCATGAAAAAGGGATGGCTCTGTGAAGACACATCTAGTATGAAAAAGGACTAGCTCTGTGTAGATCCTACTTCCAGCATGAAAAAGGGTTGGCTCTGTGAAGACACATCTAGTATGAAAAAGGACTAGCTCTATGTATATCCCACATCCAACATGAAAAAGGGCTGGCTCTGTGAAGACTCATCTAGTATGAAAAAGGACTAGCTCTGGGTAGATCCCACATCTAGTATGAAAAAGGACTAGATCTAGGTAGATCCCACATCTAGTATGAAAAAGGACTAGCCTTGTGAAGACTCATCTAGTATGAAAAGGGACTAGCTCTAGGTAGATCCCACATCTAGTATGAAAAAAGACTAGCTCTGTGAAGACTCATCTAGTATGAAAAAGGACTGGCTCTATGTAGATGCCACATCTAGTATGAAAAAGGACTAGCTCTGTGATGATAATCCAGAATGAAAAAGGATTGGCTCTGTAGAAGTACATCCAGCATGAAAAAGGGCTAGCTCTGTAGAAGTTCCTATGACGAGAAGAATCAAGAGATAGCACCCGTGATGATGACCCAGTGATGATATAGATCGAGTGATGATGATCCAGATCCAGTGATGATGATCCAATAGTGATGATCCATATCCAGTGATGATGATCCAATAGTGATGATCCATATCGAGTGATGATCTAGATCCAGTGATGATGTCCAGTGGTGATCCATATCGAGTGATGATCCAGATCCTAAGATGAAGATGACTTGAAGATGAACATTACTTGAAGATGACGAGGACTCGATGATGATCCAAAAGATACAGAGAAGAAGACTTGTGCTGAAAATTGTGTCGAAAGAATACCTTCCTAGTTAAGAGGGAGTGTTGATGTATATGTAACTTCGGAATGTATTTCACTTGTATTTCTTATATATTGTAACCCAATGTTTATTTCGGGATGTACTTGAGTCATGTCATGCCCCGATGTTCCTATCAGGAAGTTCTATAATGTAAACAAGTCATGTCAAGTCATTGTGGGTAACCCTCCTATTGGCTAAGGGTTAAAGTCCCCGCAGTTCCGGGGCACTAGGGTTCTTAGACTCTCCTAGAGAGGTCGGCCCTAGTAGGGTTTATTCAAGTTGGGAATTAGTATAAATAGAGAGTTGGACTCTCTATTTATCACACATCTCATACACACTCAAGTGTATCGCATAGTTGAGGAAGGAGAAGACACTGGGGCTAGATAGAAAGAAGGTTACTACTATTGGGAGATCACTTACTGTTTTGGGTTCTACTTTTGGTGTTGATTCTATCTCTAAGGAAGTTGCAAGGTTTTCACCATTTATGGTTTCCCAAAGGATAAACACTGTGTTCATTGTCTCTTGTGTTTGATTGTTGTGCTTGTTATTCTCTCAGTTAAAGATCCTAATATAATGTTAGCTTAATGATAAAAATCTAACAAATGGGATAGTTGATCCAGCTAAGCTAGGGTGTTGATTTATTGAGCTAGTGCTCACTGGAACAGAACAACTACTTTCAGAAGGAGAAGATAGAGGTAAGTGGTAAGATGCAGGATCTCCAATAATTGTTGCATCCACTCTGACAACCTCGAGTGCTACCAATGCAATAGTCATGTGAGATGAAGTATGTTAGACATGAATGGGAGATAAAAATTGGATGCATGAATAGTGTGAAACTGATTGAGAGAAAAAGGAAGAGTAAATTAAACGTACGTTATATTACGTACAATGTTGCATGAACATTGGGTAATTTTGATTATTGTTCCTTCTTTTAGCTGTCTATTTTCTACAAGATCACTATATATAACTGGAAGAGGTAGCTCATGCTTGTGAATGTCGTCTGAGATAGAGATTTGGAATCGAGTAGATGATGAGTTGAATGAAATCACTTGTTTTAATGCGGAGATCTGTACCAACGGACAAAGGTTGACAGCACCATGTAGCAATAGTGAAATAGAATCTTCAGTTACCATAGTCTCCAAAATGTGATGGTTATTTTTTCCTGTGAAATGAAACAGAGAATGAAAATATAAAAACAAATTGGAATGTAACATAATGATTTGACTAGATTAAAATGGATATATAAAAACAAACTTCTTCGCATTAATATATTTCATTATTCTGGTTGGTGTTATTCATTAAGATATTTGATTACTCTGGTTTCAATCTATTTGAGCTATAAACGTATCAAGCATAAATCCTATGTGTTGAAATAGGAATATTTTCATTTTCCTATTACCGATAAGGAATACCATTCACAAGTATGAATATTTCAGATTGCATAAATCCTGTCATATGTTTTTCAATAACCAATATTTCGGATTTCGGAATGTTTACGTGTGAAAATAACGAACATGTTATGTCCCAAATTTTGAATTTTCGACATATACAGAAAACCTATGTGTTCAAATATGAACATATCCGTGTTCCTATTTCCAATTTTCGACATAATGAAATTCGGAAATGTGTGTCAAATATTTTCCTATAAAGGAATATGCTAGCTTCCGATTTGCGATTTTGCAACATATCCAAAAATCATGTGTTCAAATAGGAACATGTCGGTGTTCCTATTTCTTAGATTTCGGAATCTGAAATAAGTTATTCCTCCGCTAAGTTCTGCCTATTTTAAAATCACTCTCTGTTATTTAGGAATCAGGATTTCCAATCTTTAGGAATCCGGAAATCTATGTCCCATGTTTTTCAATAAGGAACACGATTGACAAGTATCAATATTTCAGATTGTAGAAATCCTATGTCATATGTTTTTCAATAACCGATATTTGAGATACCGGAATTTTTACGAGTGAAAAGAACGAACATGTTATCTCCTAAACACATGAAATCCTATGTGTTAAAATATGAACATGTCCATGTTCCTATTGCCAATTTTCGACACTTTGAAATTCGGAAATGTGTGTCGTATTGTTTCCAATAAGGAACATGCTAGTTTATGATTTGCTATTTTGCAACATATCCATAAATCTTGTGTTCAAACAGAAACATGTCGGTCTTCCTATTTCCAGTATTTTGGAATCCAAAATAAGTTATTCCTCCTCTAAGTTCATGCCTATTTTAAAATCACTCTCTGTTATTTTTCTTCGGTTTCCCTGTAAATTTGGGGGAAATTTCATCTCTAAACTTGGTTTGATAATGTATATCGACCTGATAAACTTTAAACAATAATTTTTAACTAACCAGTACTGGAGAACAATAACGAAAGACATATCAGCAAAGATTTTAGTGACCTTGCAGATTTAGGCTAAGTTCATTACCTAAAACAATTATATCATAAATACTAATACCTATAATTTTATTGACATAGAATGATTATTACACTATTATGAAGGTATATAACCAATTGAAGTCACAACCCTTTTTTAACACAACACTGAGTAACAACGAATTAAAACACAACAAGAGAGTAAGAGTCAATTAAAACACAAGAAGGGTGTTTCACCCTATCATAAGCAACATTTTTAATTAGGCAAAAAACTGATACCTAATATTTTATTGATAGGCATGACATAACCAATACATACAATAATCGTTTTGCAACAAATAAATATTCACATTCAATTAAAACACAGCAACAGTGTTTCACCATCTAATAAGCTTACTAAATGAAGAACTAAGGAATACGTGTAAATTTAGCAAGGTCCAAAATCTTCTGATTTTGCGACATATACATAAATCCTATGTGCTTAAATACAAACATGTCCATCTTCCTATTTTCAATGTGCGACAGTTCGAAAATCGAAAATCTATGTCGTGTGTTTTCCAATAAGGAGCATGCTATCTTCCGATCTCCAATTTTGCAACATATCCAAAATTTATGTGTTAAAATAGGAACATGTCATTGCTCTTATTTCTGAAATCTCAATTTTCACATTTTATTTTCACTGTTCATATTGATTTTCACATAATTTATTCCTCTGCAAAGTTCATGCCTATTTTAAATTCGCTCTCTATCATTTGTCATCGATCTCCCTGTAAATTTGGCTGAAATTCGGTCTCTAAACCTGGTTTAAAACACATCAAGAGAGTAAGAGTCAATTGAAACATAGGAAGGGTGTTTCACTATCTCATAAGCAACATTTTCAATTAGGAAAAAAACTAATACCTAACATTTTATTGACAGGAACGACATACCGAATACATGCCACAATATTTATGCAACAAAGCAAGAGTCACATTCAATTAAAATATAGCAACATTGTTTAAATGAATAACTAAGGAATACCTGCAAATTTAGAAAGGTTCCAAATCTTCTGACAGAAACTCAAAGTGTAAATGAAACACAACAAAATAAATATAAGGAAAACAAAGGCAAATAGTAAGAAATAGTGGTTACTTGAAGCCCTGTTTATATGTGGAAAACAAAGGCGGTGTAGCAGCAAATGTCGTAAATGAAATATTGTAAGAAAATCTTGGATATTGAGATGAGCAAAATTGAAGATATAGCCCCATGTTTATCTCAAATGACAGACTTTATTGCATTAATGGAAAAACAATGCATTGATGAAGCATTAATGTGAATGAAGAGACATGGGAAAATGTCTTTCATCACCTAAACCAGCAATTAAACAAAAGAATGACGAAATTGACCCCAAAGTGAGATCCTAAACGCACAAAAGCACAACAAAAAATCATAGGCTAAACCCAAATAAACTGAAACTCGCAAAATATTCACAAGGGAAAAATATTCGCAAGGGCTATGCCAAACTGAGAGAAATGAACAACAAAATTGTCTGAAATCCTCTAAAAAAAATAATTTCCAGAACCAGTCATTTAGGACAACATATATAAGTGTGGTGAAAAGACGCAAGCCACCTGTCGAAAAAACACGGTCAACACCAACTGGGAAGAAGGATCCGCAATTGAAAATCAATCCATTCACGCACAGGAACAGATAGACGTGTAATGAAAACAGGCAATCCACCTGTCGAAAAAACACGGTACCGATCAAATCCATACGAGCAGACAGAATAAAGCCTAAGCGATTTCAGAACCTATACTTAACCAATCAACTCCATGCCTCCTTTTTCGCACCTAAATTCCATGCCTCCCTGTTCCATTCTTACCCGATCACAGGATACAACAATCGGGAAATGTAACTACGACATGACGTACGTAAAAATTGCCAAATACCGAGTGGTAGGTGTCGGAAATTAAGTGGCCAGAGAGACTAGGAATCTTTTGAGACACTGTTCTTTCATTGTGAAAACGCCTACGACGTAAATATATTGAATTTGAAGAATATATATATATATATATATATATATATATATATATATATATATATATATATATATATGACAATGATGTGCTATAGATTTTTTTTCAATAAAAACGCATTGCACTAATTGACTAGAGTAAAAATAATAATAATAAGTGTAAATAAAAATAATCTAATTATAGATAATTAATTTTCATTGAAAAAAGTTAAATTTTGATAAGATTTTATTTATTATATAGTGTGTTATAGATTTTTTTTTAAAGTACAATTTTCATAAAATTTTATTTATTACAAAATGTTTTTTTAAATGCATTATATTGAATATTTAAAAGAAAGAATAATAAAATAAGAATAAGTAATTTTTTTTGGAGTTAATTTTCAATCATTTCATTTATTCATCTTTACAATAGATATACTTTGGTGTACATGTTGTATTAACACGGACATGAAAATGTGTTAGAACATATTGAAATAGGGCTTTGAGTCACATCAGCATCTTGTTTGTCGTGCATCTACTATAATCTGAAATTTTCCAACCACTGAAAAATTTGTTGCATGTATAAATGTATTTTTTTGGCTTAATGAAATTATTGTTTCCTACGCATTTTCCCTCTCCACCTCCCTTTGCACCCTCCTTCAAGCGGAATCAAAGTGATTTAGCTCCTTACCCATGCAAGTTGCGTTTTGTGCGATATAAACTCATCTTATATGACATAAAAGTCAAGAATTAGGATGCAGGCTGGAGAATGGAGGTCGAACGACTGCTCCTGGTTACTATTCGTGAGACCGTGCTTCGCCTTTCCCTGGAATGTACAGGCCATTTTGGGGTGATTTTCACATGGCATTCCCTTACCCTTTACCAGGATTGAATTCTGCAGGGTTCTTCCTAGGGTTTTCTGTATTTTCTCCCTTCTTGACAGGTTTAGTGTCTAGCTTTTTCTGGGTTGTAGGGTGGCCTTGCACGGATAGCCACTTGGAGTCCCTCCCCTTCACTGGGGCACTAGTACCAACCAAGTTTATAAAAAAGTGGGAAGGATGTCGCCTCATGGCTAACTGCGCATTTCTCTGGTTTGGTCTTTGATACCTTTGATTGGTTTTTGCCACCTTTGCTTAGTCCTTCTTTGTTTTTCTTGACTCTCTGTCTGATTTATTTTGTTAAGGGTTGACCCAGACCACGTTAGGGTTTCACTCACGCTTGCTAATTGTCTTTGCTTCTTTGCGCTGCCTTGGGGTTCTTGTCTTATGTCTACCCTTGCTTCGGGAAGAATTGGGACTTCTTCCGCCACCCCTGCATGGCTCAGGCGTCGTATTTCCCCCTGTTACTTATCTGTCTGATTGTTGGTTCGATTTGGTGTTGACCCCACACCTCGTGATACTTAAAAGGTTTTTTATTTTTTTCTGTCCATGGGTGACTGTTTACATGTTCTGGGGTTGACCCTGAAAACCCGTGACTCATGGGTTAGGGTTCCTCCTGTACCTAGGGTTTGTCCTAGGGTTGACCCTGAAAACCTGTGACTCGAGGGTTGGGGCTCCTCCTGTACCCGGGGTTTCTATCACTGTCTCATCCTTTGCTAACTTGGGGATTCTCCATCTTCTTCCTTGGCCAGGGTGGAGGTCTATTGACCCTTCTATATGAAGCCGATTCATCATCATTAAGGAATATGGGCTGACTTGTGCACCAAGTGCAGTTGATTCCCTAAGGTTTTGACCCCTGTTACTGGTGGAAGAGGGTATCGACACGGTGTGAGGGTTCATGTACCTTCTTCCTAATTGGGATTGTTCAGCATCAGAAGCTGTCATGGCAGTTACGGATGACTTGGAAGAATCTCATTAATGGTTTTTCCAGCATCTGGGGCGTTGAACATGTCTGAACGAGTCCCTTCTTCTCGCTTCTGCCGGAAAAGGAACACTAAATGCATCAAAGCACAGGAGGGTCGATATCGATTTGTGCTCGGTCACAATGTCTATCTGGATAGGGTTACTTCTCTTTGTTCTCGAGCTCTGGTTGGGCGTCTAGAGTATGCGCGTTTGAATAAATCTGAATGGGTAGAGTGGGCCACTTCGAATTGGAATCCCCTGATAGATTATGTCCCTACTATCAGTCTTTTATCGAGAGGATGGATTGCTTTTGTCTTTCTCGAGGAGGCTCACTGTACTCGTATATTGGAAGAAACCTGGCGCATGGGGAATGGCTCCTTAGTCCTTGATCGATGGCATATAGGGTTTGATCCTCTCCGGGAGCGTATTACCAAACGCCACTTATGGGCTCTGCTCCCACATCTCCCGTTCCCGCTATGGAACAAAAATGTGCTGGAAGGAGTTGCAAACTCCATTGGTCATTTTGTAGCTGTAGAAACGGATTTCCTACTAGCTTTTGATAAACAGATTGCTCGCATTCTCGTGGAGATGGATGTGTCCAAGGGATTACCTGCTGAAGTATAAATCTTATGTGGGGAATGCCTCTTTATCCAGAAGCTCGACTATCTTCGGGTACCCTTCAGGTGTAGTATCTGTCATGAGACAGGACATCTGCGTCGTCATTGTCCTTCCCTCCGCTCAAATGTAGTGACTTTGGGCTCCGACGAACACCTGGCTGATGTTGCATTGAACCACTCTGGTAAATCTGGCCTCTCACCAGGTACTGACACTGCATCTCCTTTCCCTACAGATTTCATCTTAGATGCTTATTTAGATACTATTGATGGTTTGATCCTTTCTCACAAAAAAGGATTTTGTTTGTCTGGGGCTCCTTGTATCAACCCGGGATCACCTTCCTCACCCACTCTGGAATAAGTCTCCCCTACTGACTCTGTCTCTCCGAGTCTGCAAGCTCATACTACCTCGCAGTCTTCACTAGAGACCCCAGCATCTTCCTCCATGGCACTCACTGTTCCTTCGATGTCCTCGCTGACAGATTTCCCACCTTTAGTAGCCGGTGGTTTGTCCCCCCCTCTCCCTCCTCATCCCATCATTCCTACTGCCTCCCCCTCTTTCTCTGATCCCTCCCTCAAACACTCCCTCTCCATTTTTACTGCCACCACTCCGATCTCCCCCTCTACACTTCACTTGAACTCTATCCGGTTTTCCAATGTCACGGTTAGAAAGAAAAAAGAGAAAAAAAAAGGAATAACGCAGAAGGATCTCTCTTCAGTGTCCCCCCCTTATATCCCTCTCTCTGTTCGCTTAAAAGGAGCCTGTAACCAGCATTCTAGGGGACTTAGAGCTCTGTCTCCCCTCCAGAGTGACCCATGAAAATTGTATCCCTAAATATTAGGGGTCTTGGAGGTAAGGCCAAATTACATCGCCTCTGTTCACTCTTTAGTACTCTTAGCCCTGACATGATACTTCTCCAGGAAACCATGTGTAGCTCCTTTCCCGCCCTGATGGATTTCTCTAAACTCCTTCCCTCTTGGGATTTTTGTGCTGTTGATGCCTTGGGTCTCTCTGGTGGTCTTTTAACAGCTTGGAACCCCCACAAAGTCAGATGCAAAGCTTACCCAACATGTGCGGGCCTCCTTCTACATGCCTCCTTTCGGGGTCTCTCCTACCCCATCTCGATACTCAATGTTTATGGACCATATAAAGATCGTGAATCTTTTTGGGACAAAGCTCTTAGGGGTGGGATCCTTGGCTCTCAAAATCTGATACGTGGTGGAGATATTAACCTTACCCTTCACTCATCTGATATTTGGGGTAAAAAATCTTCTCCTGACCCCCTATCCTACCAATTCTCCTCCCTGTTCGACTCTCTTGGTCTTATGGACATTGCTCCTCTGTGTGCTTGCCCCACGTGGCGTAATGGTCGTGCTGGAGATGAGGGAATAAGCAAAAGACTCGACAGATTTTTGATTTATATCTCCCTAATACCCCTAATGGGAGTCCACAGAGTCTGGACTCACTGTTCGGACATCTCTGATCACTATCCTATTGTTTTGGAATGGAACAAGCAAAGAGCCTCCTACAACTACCCCTTCAAGGTCAACCGTTCATGGCTTGATGACCCTGCTTTCACCACTTGGCTCTTGACTTGTTGGCCCCTCCTCCACCCGGAAGACCCTGTTTCGGATCTTGACTCTCTACAATGGAAGCTCTGCACCCTTAAAAAAGATGCCAAGGAGTGGATCAAGAACAAGCAGGTGCAGCATGATATGGTTCTTTCCAATATTGAACAGGCTATTTCCTCCCTCCTCTCAAATTCTCACATTGGTATTATCTCTTCGGAGGATTTGGATCATCTAGCACAACTCATATTTGAAAGGCAACAGATCTTGAACCATACTCTTCTTACCTGGAAATTGAAAAGTAGAACTAAATGGAACCTAGAGGGGGATTCCAATACAAAGTACTTTCACAGGTTAGCTTCCGGTCGAAGAAATCAGAACTCGATCTGGTCCCTATCTGATGAGTCTGGTACTTCCTTTGAGGATGAGAATGCTCTCAAAGCTTTGGGACTAAAACATTTTGCCAATATTTTCAAAGATGATGGTGGTACTTGCCTTCTCCAGCAACTCAAGGTTATCCAACTCTATCCTAGGATGATACCAGAGGAGAACGCCATTGACCTCACCTGCTAGGCCTCCCTTGGGGAACTAGAACTCGCTCTTAAATCTTTTAAAAAAGACAGAAGTCCAAGCCCGGATGGCTGGCCTGTCGAGTTCTAATTGCACTTTTTTGATCTTTTGGGAGGTGAACTCTTATCTGTTGTGGATTCTACCAGAGTCACCGGTACCATCCTTGCTTCTCTGAATACCACCTTCATCGCCCTTATCCCTAAAAAAGACAAGCCACAGACCTTTGCTGACTTTCGACCCATTTCTCTATGTGATCTCCTGTATAAACTTATCTCCAAAGTTATTGCAGTTAGATTAAAACCCTTCCTGGATTCGGGCATTTCTCAGGAACAATATGGGTTTCTTAAAAACCGTCAGATTATTGAACCTATCGGGATTGTACAGGAATCTCTCAACTCTATCAAATCAAAAAATATATGTGCTTTCATTCTCAATCTAGATTTGATAAAATCCTTTGATAGAGTCAATTGGACTTTTATTCATCTTATCCTGATTCAAATTGGAGCCCCCCTTCAGACTGTCAAGTGGATATTGGGTTGCCTCACTTCTGCTACCTTTGTTGTTCTTATCAACGGAACCCCCTCATACTTTTTTCTTGCCTCCCGAGGTATTCGTCAAGGCTGTCCCCTTTCCCCCCTCCTTTTTATCCTGGTCATAGAAGGGCATAGTCTCCTTATTGTTGATGCTCGAAACAATGGACTTATTCGAGGGATTCAGATATCACCTTCTCTAACATTGACACATCTGCTTTTTGTGGATGATGTTATCCTCATGGGTAATGGATCTCTTCTAGAATGGGCTGCTTTTGATGTCATCCTGGATACTTTTTGTAAATCCTCTGGTATGTCTATAAGTTTGGAAAAGTCTGTTCTCTTGCACCATAATATTCCAGAGCCGGATCTCCTGAGCCTTTCCAGATCTATTCACTATAAAAATCTCCCTATCACTACGGGCTTTACTTATCTTGGATTTTACATCAAACCCCTTGGCTACAAATCCAGGGACTAGAACTGGCTGGTGCAAAAATTTCAAAAAAAAACAGTCTATGGACCCACAAGATGCTCTCGTTGGGAGGCAGGCTGATCCTTGTACAATCTGTCCTCTGTAGTATCCCAGTTTATTGGATGGGACTGGCTCCAATTTCGTCATCTATACTAAATTATCTCAGGAGTATCACATTTGCTTTCTTATGGGGCTCCACTGGGAATAGCCGCCGCTATCATCTGGCAAACTGGTCTGATCTCTCCTAGCCAATGAAATTTGAAGGGTGGGGAATCAAGAATCTTCTTCTGGTCTAGCATTGCACTCCAATTAAAAATATTCTGGGAGGTACTCTTTAATGACAGTCTATGGCATCGTGTGCTTACAGTCAAGTATTTGAAACAGGCCCCTGTGGTATCGTGGCTTAGGGAAAAAAATTTTAGTACCCGTGGAGTATCAGCCATTTGGAGAGGTTTCATTCAAACTATTCCCTGGATGGGGAGTTATCTAGCTTAGCAGGTGGGAAATGGAAATGATATTTTGATTGGAATCGACCCTGTGATTGGCTCTTCAAAATCCTATCACTTTCCTAATGGTTTGAGATATTACTTAGAGGACCTGGATATAAAAACTCTCGCTCAAGCTCACAATACCCTACCAGATGCCCATCATTATTGGTACACGACGAAAGAACTACTTCTGGTTGGGGAGTGGAAAGATATCTGGAATACATTTATTAGAAACCTGGTTCAAAATGGTATTCGCCTCTCAGCTGAATCTGACTCTCTACTTTGGGAATTTAACAAAAAAATGGAAAGATATCTGCAGCAAAAGCATATGAATGTATTGTGAACTCTCACAACCCTGTTTTGGGCAGTCGTTTATATATATCGTTCTGGTCCAGATCCCTTCCGTGCAAGATTGGTTGCTTCTCATGGTTGGTTCTGAGAAATAAGGTGCTCACATGGGACAATATTCAGAAAAAGGGTAAGATCGGACCTGGTATCTGCTCTTTATGCCTCTCAAATGAAGAGACTATACATCACCTTTTCTCTTGCTGTCCGATTTGGAAAAGTATACAAGATCTCTTATGTGAACATCTCCAGTGTTACATTCCACCTGAGGTCGATTCTATTGAGCAGTTTATGGATCATTGGGCCTCCATATTCCCGCGCAGCTCTCCTCTCTTCTACCTTCCCCATCATATGATCTGGGCCATTTGGAAAGCGTGAAACTTGGTCATATTTGAAGGGAAAAAAGCGATTGTCCTTGGAATATACCACTAGATATTATATGCAGTACAGTTGACTCCCACACGTCCTGTGACAATGAATAGAAAATCAAAAACTGCTAGACAGATTGGAACAAAACCCAATATGATTTTCCCATGTGGTTTCTTTGATGGAGCCTCTTCTTCTTCAGCAACTGGTATTGGATACTGTTTGTTTCTCAATGATAATCACCATCTAGATTTCGCACTGGGGGTTGGATATGGAACCAATTCAAAGGCTGAACTTTTGGGTCTATGGGCCCTATTGTTCACCTCCCAAATGATGGGTATCCCTCTGACCCACATTTACGGTGACTCTCAAGTCATCATCAATTGGGAGAAGGGTCTCACTGCTCTCACCCCACCAGACCTTCATCACTGGTGCAGGGAAACACAAAATCTTATTTCAAGCTTTCAGGATCTCACTCTCAGTCACATCTATCGTGAACACAACTGGATTGCAAATAGTCTTTCAAAAACAGCTCTCACTCTTTCTCCAGGTATTGGCTGTTTTTCAGAATTTATAGATGACCTTTTGGTCACTTGTGACTCATTTCAACTCTTTTGAGCCATGTTTTAGGGGAGTTTCTTTCCCTTTGGATACCTGCTTTGTTATCATATGAATGGTTGCTTCTGGACCGTAGATTTGATCCACTTGGTTCACAATAGACAGGACTGATTGATTTGTGATCCTCATTATGATGAGACTGATATCTGATGGGAACACACTTTCTATTGCTTTCCATTCCCCCGGGCTGCGACTGGATGTGATCCTATGTTGACTATTTATTTTGTCTTGTATTGTAACCCTTCACGAGTGGGTGTCAACACTGCCCTTTGATTCCTAATAATAAAAACAAGGACAGGCTTTTTCTTCCTAAAAAAAAAGTTCATTGTTCTTTCCTCAGTCTCATTTGCAACCTTGGTTCTCCCCGCATGCAAGTCTACATGAGAGACCATTGTTTGATTCTCCCTATGTAGCGGAGCTTAGAGGACATGCATTTCCAATATCATGGATAAATAGGGAGATGTGAGAACTAAAGCTTTGTATATGTTCCCATAAAATCCAAAACATGAAAGAGAATGGCAGCAAAGCTTGAGAAGGAAGAGGACTCATGTGAATGAAGACGAATGGAACTACAATCAAGCTATCGAAGTCTCCTCAATTTTAAAACCTCATCTGGTTGTGGAAGAGACTAAACCACTTTCATGTGGTTTAGTCCATGTTCAAAGGTCTTGTGCTCCCATGATTTAGTGCTTGAGTCAATTAGAGGTGGCCGCATGTGGATTAACCATGGTGGAGGTTAGTCCTACATCCAAGTGTGAAGAAGCCCTAATTTACCCAACGTGTTGTTCAAGTTGGCCGAACTCCTCATGATCATGTTGAGTGGATAGGTGTGTATGTCAATGAGGTTGTGGATAAAGAATGAGTAGGGACATGGCCTCTATTCAATTTCGAGAGGAGAAATATGCTCGAAGTGTAGAACCCTCATTAAGCAAGTTATGTACAAGACTCCTTGAAAGCGATTAGAGCCATGTAACTGTATGAGAAGGTCGCAGCCTATGGTGGCATGTGAAGGTAAGCAAAATCCTAATGTCTCGAGCTACAATTTTCTAAGGTTATTAAAAATAATTTGTATAAGGTTGTTAGTTCGTGAGATTGAAAGTTGTTTTGAAGAGGAAACTTGAAATTTGGACAACAAATTTGTATATCAGCATGAATGTGTTTGCATTTTTATGTTTGTTCCCTACAGAGTAGGAATCCCATCTTTTTCCAATCATTTGTCCGATTGAGGTCAGTTTTTGAAAGGATTAGATATAGAAGGCTAATTTTTAAGATTACATTAGATTTGTATATCTGCAACTGGTGTAGTATAGCCTTAAAGAGGTTGAAATTGAAACTTAAGAAGGTTGAGTTGAAGGTCAGAGAACTCATAAAATGGAATAAATTAGGAAAAATAATGAATATGGTTGGATATATTTTGAGTTAAAGTGTCGTAAATATTGGCTTGAAATTCCTAATTATGGTAAAGATGAGTATGCAATTGTTGTAGCAGTTGAAAATGAAGAACTTGATGAATTTTATGAAGAACTGGAAGCAGTATTGAATGTTTTGAAAGAGGTTAAAGAGATTGAAATTGACATGTTTTTAAGCGTATAGAATTTGATAGCCATGATGGTGTTGAAGATGATTTAAAGAATGTCACATTAATATTGAAGTTGAAGCTGAAGAGAATAAGATCGAAGTTTGTAGAGTACAGAGTTTGTAGTCCCAGGAAGAAGAAAAAATGTATTTTTTAAAGGTTTTGTGAATTGTTTTGTAAGTCTAAATAATACTAAGACTAGCAAGCAAGTTTATCGAAATGTATTTTCAAATTTTTTGTTTTGCAATCCCAAAGAGGAATTGTAAATTGTATGGAAATAGTTATTGTAAATTGTACAGCTTTCTTGTTTTTTTCCTTAAGAAGATAAAAATAAGTCAAAATTCAATGAAATTTCAAAGGTATGTCATTAGTGTTAAGGAATTCAAAAGTGTTAGTGAGAGTGGAAAGTTGCTTCAGTTTCATTTTCCATAAATGTATGATTAGTGGTTTTTGAAGACCCTCATCATACACAGTATTAGAAGCCCTACTAATGATAAAATTTGGATACTACATATTATGAGCAAGCATGGAAAAACCCATTGGATCATTTGACAAAAGTATTAAGGTTTTGGAGTGGAGGTACAAAAAAAAGAGAAAGCCCACAATTTTTGGAAACTTTTGGAGGGTTTTAGAAACCTTCAAGGGAGGAAAAGTGACTTAGGAATTAAAAACTAGAAATTTTTATTTACTCAACATTTTACCTTCTTGGAAATCCCAACTACTTTATTCAGGTGAAAATTTCCTAGCTCTTCTCGATTTGGAAGAGTAGTTTTTGGAAAATATTCTGAGTTTAGAAAATGTAAAAAGGACAAAGTAATAGACTCCATAATTTATAAAATTGACCTAGATATCATATAAATGATCTTAAAGTTTTTGAATACTCATATCAATTGACAAAGTTTTTATTTTTTCCCCTGTTTTTAATGTTAGTTTATCATCATATGTATCATTTGGATGCAAAATGTATGACTAATATTCCTTACATTAACAAGTAGTACTGTTTTTATGTTGTATATTGATAGGTGAATTTTTCGTTACCATCGTCAAATATTTTACCTCGTGCATATCAATATTTACATGCCATAATGAAAGATTTTGGAATTGAGTATCAAGCTATTCATGCATGTACTAATGATGATATTCTCTACTATAAAGAACATGTGTCAAAAAATAAATTCTCTAAATGTGAAGAGAGTAGATATCGAGTTGATAAAGTAAAAAAAAGGTGCCTTGCAAGGTTCTTCAATATATTCCCATAATTCCATGTGTGTGGTGATTATTCAGGTGCAAAATCATAGCATAGTTAATGAATTACCATGCAAAAAATAGAAGTGAAGATGGTGTTATTTGAATCCCTACGGATGGATCTATATTTATGAATATAGAAGAAAGATGGCCAAAGTTTAAATAAGAACCTCGTAATCTTAGTCTTTCATTGACATCTAACAGTGTCAATTCATTTGGAGAGCTCAGACCTACTTACTCATTGTGACTAGTGTTTGTTATTAACAATAACATTCCTCCATGGATGTCAATAAAGAAGGCGCACATACTGTTGGCAATGATTGTTCCAGGTATTAATTTGTTTAGAATATTTTTTAACATTGTAACATTTAATTTTCCTTGTTTGTTTCATAATTATGTCTTCTTCATTTTTTTGTTTATTAATATATGTTTTAAAATAATGTCTTATATATCTTTATTTACTCATATATGTTGTAATTTTGTACTTTATGTTAAATCAAATAGGTAAATACCAGGTCAAATATATGAATGTATATATGGAACCCCTTATAGATGAGTTATTAGAGTTATGGAAGGGTGTCACTGTGTATGATATATCTAGACCAAAAAATGCACAAAGGGGATTTCAATTCCATGCAATGATTGTATGGACAATTCACGATGCCCCGGGGCTAACACATTTATGTTGTGTGTTATAACTTTACCCTGCACAATTATACATACTCCATTATAAATAATTGATATAAAATTAATACATCTCTTGCAGGTCTTCAAACAAAGGGTAAATTTGCATGTCCAGTTTGTCGTCCTAAGATGAGATATTTTCATTCAAGAAGTTTACAAAAGAGGTGTTTGATGAGTATAGGCACTTCCTTTATAAGAACCATAGGTATCAGACTACTGAAAAATATATTTTCAATGGTAAAGAATAGACTATATTAAAACCATGAAGAATGACACTTGGTCTATGGATGAAGCAATATAAAATATATTCAAATAGTAATGGTATCGATGAAATTGTATATGTATCAATATATACATGAAATGTTTTGAATATGTTATATTTTTATTTCATTTGGATCAATTTACTAATTGACAAGTGTTGTTCTAATATCTTTAAATATGTTTTGTATTGAAGGTCACGATCAAGGCATCAATAATGAGGTGCTTCCATGAGGAATGAAAATTTATCTCGAGCAATTCAGTAGGCTCCCCTACTATGAGCATCTATAAATTGTTCATATGTTTGATACAATGCACATTGGAAAGAACACAATAGAGCCCTTATTGAAAATATTAGATGGTAGGAAAGATAAAGAAAAAAATGTCAAGATTTGTAATGACATTATAATGCCAATCATGCAATGCAAAGTATGAGTCGATCTAATACTGATTGAGATGCCCAAAATATCAGTGTCATTCCATCGTTATTGACAGAGCAACAAAGAAAAGATGTTAAATAGGTTATTAACAAAATCAATTTTCCCAGTCAATCTTGTTCAAACATGAAGGATATCCTAACAAAGAAAGGTGAATTAGGTGGGGTAAAACATCAGAATTGGCATACCTTCATTAAGGTAAGTATTTTAGTGTATATATTTGTATATTGGTGAAACATGATCTTGTTGTTGTTTTTTAATAGTAATTTGGGATTAAATAATTATTGATCACTTTTTTGATATAGTGTGTTCTACCTCTATCTCCCCCGTAAAACTTTGACAACAATGTGCAACAAGTTATATATGATCTGGACAAATACATGAGGTAAGTGGAAATTTATATGCAAAGTGTAAATTGTTTGTTATTTAGTTGTACAACTTATTTTAATTTTGACTACATGCATGTGTTTACTTGTAATGTACTATATACTTTTTTGTTGAAACCTATGATTTGTTTGCATCATCTATAGATGGTTTTCATCTAAATATATAGATCAAGAAGGTATAAAGCATTGGAGGAGACAAACTCCTCGTCTAATGTGTGAAATGAAAAATTATCTACCTCTGTCATTTGTCAATGCACAAGAACAGTACCTCATACAACAAGTTGAGGAGATTAAAAAGTGTGGACCTGTACATGCAAGGTCAATGTGGATGGTTAAGAGGCACTTGAAATCACTCAAGGATTTAGTTAGACAAAGAGCACATCTTGAGGGTTCTATGGTAGAGGAATATTCAAACCATGGTATTTAGCACTCAATATAGCCCTGAAATAGCTACAAATATTAATCATGGGGGTCGCATTTCGGATGTCAGCTCCAAAAACATATTTGAAGGGGAGCACCTATTGGGGAAAGGTAGAATGAGGAATGTGAGATGTAAGTAGATATTGGATATTTATAAACACATTTAATTTTTTATTTATGTCATACTTATATTTAATTTTTAGTCATCCTACATAGTCAATTATTAATATGAAGGTATATCATGGTAACTAATTGTATCTTCATTATTTTATTTTAATACAACTAGTGCAGAGTGGGATGCGATGCATCACTACATTGAAAACAATATTAATTGGATGAAATATATGGATTCAACAATGTAAAAATTATAAAAAGGGTAGGTTAGCATGGGAAGGTGTGTCTACATTGGTCAAATAAGTTGAACATAGATGAGATACAAATCTTACTCAAAGAGAAATTGTTTTAGCACATGATTTAAAAAATAAATAGGTAAGCATTTTCACCCATGATACTAAGTCTTTTTTAGTATTATATTGCTGCATACAACGTGATTTTTTTCATAATTTGCATAATTTCCAAGTATAAATATGCTTATGAATTGACAATGTTTTTATGTGACGTGTTTGGCATATTTTAGTTGAAATGCTACAAGGCCATGTGGTGCAATGGTCACAAATTTCACATCAAAAATTTGGATGAAAAGAGAAAAAATTCTGATAGAGGAACACCAACAATATTTCAGGTTACTAATGTCCACTCTAGGAGTGACATACATCCCCTAGAATATGAAAATTGATGCTACGGGTATTTGCATGATATAATTCAATGTAACTTTAATTCATTCAAATTAGTTATGTTCGACGTCAAATGGTACATGATAAGAATAAATGAACATGATTATGAGAGAACTGTTATTCAACATGCTAACTATTTTACCATGGTTAATACTAGGACTAATAATGTTGATCCAGGATCAGAGCCCTATGTTCTTCCTGTTATGTATCTAAATAATTATAAGCCATTATTTTAAATATTAAATATAGAGTTAGTAAACTAATGTAGGGTTACACCAATTCATTAAGCGGTGTGTATTAACCTATAAAAGGTTATCTCCATTATTGTAAAGAAACCATCATATTATTCAATTATCATTTCAATGTGGGTTTAAATGTGAATCATCTGGGTTTAGAATTAATTTTCTGCTTCAAGTGGTATCAGAGCCACTCTTTGGCTCCTCGGCACCTTCCACACAGCTCCATTTTTTGTAGCTCCCATCCGCTACTCCATCCCTCCAGTGTTGCTCCACTAGTTCTTCCACCACCTCACTCACCTCCACCGGCTGCATTCTCCACCTTCCACCTATGCACCATGCTCTCCACTTCTATGCATCCCCTCCACCACACCACTTCCTCCCTGTTGCTCTCCTTTTCAACACATCCTCCCACCTCCACCTCCACCTCCACCTCCATTGCACCACCTCCTCCATACCGCCACCACCTATTCATCTCCCATCCTCCATGTTGCGCCCTTGTCCCCATCCTCCTTCCTCTCCCTCTCCCTCACATTCATACTCACTCTCACCCTCCTTCCTAGCCCTCGCCTCCTTCCTCGCCCTTAGCATCCATCCTCACGCCACCATCCACGACCTACACGAAAAAAAAAACACAAAAAAAAAATATTATAATATAATATATATATTATAATATATTATATTTATAATATTTTAATTTGTTTTATTATATTAAACAATAAAAATAAAAGTTTTATTATATAATAATTAATTATTATTTTTAAAAAAAATTCACCGTTCTTAGTAAACAAAAATTCCTCCCTGTACAAGAAAAATGTTAGAGATGAATGACATTAAAGAAAGAATGGAAAAATTAGAGCTTAACCAAGTCCAAGGTTCTAAAAATATTGAGGGTTTACACTCAAGACTCAACCAAATCGAAGGAGAACTACACAAAAGAAAATTTGAATTATCAGAGGCTGTCAAAAAAGAAGTCAAAGAAGCAGTATCTTGGGAGGTGGAAGGTGTAAAAAGGGACATCACAATATTGTTCGAATCTGGATTTAGCAAACTCGAGCAGCATTTGGAAGACACAATCACCACATTAGTAATCAAGGTGTCAAAGGAAGACCAACCATCCTCAAATTCAAGTCATCGTAAGAGAATTCCTCCCAGAAGAGAGATTCCACAAGAAGAGTTCGATCACGATAACTCTCCAAATCATGAACAATCACTCTCTCCTCCAAAAAGAAGTGGATATCAAATGAAACCCAAGTTAGAATTGTCAAAATTCAATGGCGACAAAAAATGGAGTGTGGCATGGATCAACAAAGTAGAAGAATTTTTTTCCATACACAATATCATAGCTCACAAAGAAATGATAAAATATGCCTCAATGCAACTAGAAGATCGGGCTTACAACTGGTACATGTGGTGGAAGGTTACAACACAAACAACTAAGCACAAGTGGAAAATGTTCAAAAAAAATTTCTTTAAGAGGTTTGAAGATTTAAAAGAAAAGGACTTCTTCTCAAAACTCACCAAACTGCAGCAAAAAGATGACATCAATGAATACACCGACAAATGGGAAGCCCTAGTGACACATGTGCTGGAACTCATAGATAGTCAATGCCTCTAGAATTATGTGTACGAACTAAAACCATATATCAGAGATGAACTAGAACTATTAAATGTATCAACCTTGGACAAAGCGAGACGCAAGGCAAAAATCATTGAGGAAAAGTTGAAAAAGACGTGGAACAAGAAGCATGACAAAGATCGAAGGTCCATCCAAAATACCAAGACTGACACCAAATACCAGCCACCACATCTAACAAGTGACAACAAAACCACTTTAGAAGTCCAACGAATGAAAGAAGTGTAAATATTGTGGAGAGAAGTGGGACCCAAGACACATATGTTTGAAAAAAGAGACCACCAATAACTTATATCAATGTGAAGCAGAAGAGGAAGACAAGTCAGATAGCGAGTAATCTGACATAGAAGAAACATGTGACATCCAGAATCCTCCGTCAGATTCAGAAGATGAAGAAATGCCCAAGATATCAATTTCAGCCATAACAGGAATACACCAACCACAAACATTAAAACTTAAAGGGAATATAAAAAATAATAATGTTGTCGTCCTATTTGACACAGGAAGTACCCATAACTTCATCAACATAAATGTTGCCAAGAGGCTTAACCTTTTCATATATCTAGTACCCAACATGAAGGTAATGGTAGCAGATGGAAAGAAGATCAAAAAAGTGGGAAAAATCCACAAAGTTAAGCTGCAAATACAAGACTATAACCTTGAGTCATAATTTTACGCAGTACCCTTGGGAGGAGTTGATGCAGTATTGGGAATTTAGTGGTTTCAAACACTAGCTACCTACTCAACAAACCACCAAGAACACTTTATAAGGTTTAAATGGCAAGGAGAAAGATACAAATTTTATGGGTTCCAACCCCCTCGCACACAAATTGTGTCATCCCACAAAATGGAGAAGCTAATTCGAAAGGGAGCACCAACATATGTTGTACAATGCCAGGAGATGGAATTATTAACTTCAGAATTATTTAAACCAAGTCGTCCAGAGATCCAATGATTAATCGAAAAATACAAAAAAGTATTTGAATACCTTCCCATGGAGTTACCACCAGAAAGGAAGATTGAGCATGTCATCGAAATCAAGTCTGGATCAAGACCTGTCAATGTTAAACCCTATAGGTACCCACACCATCATAAGACAGAGATTGAAATATTAATCCATGATTTACTAAGGTATGGAGTGATTATAGAAAGTTGGAGTCCTTATGCTACACCAGTAGTATTGGTACGAAAGAAGGATGGGTCATTTAGGCTATGCATCGATTACAGAGGACTAAACAAGATAACTATTAAAGACAAATTCCCCATTCCATTTATCGATGAAACATTGGACGAACTGCATGGCGCAAGGTACTTTTCAAAATTAGACTTAAGGTCAGGATATTACCAAATCAAAGTAAGGCTAGAAGATGTGGTGAAGACAAATTTCCGAACCCATGAAGGACATTACGAGTTTAAGGTAATGCCTTTTGGGCTAACTAACACTCCAGCGACATTTCAAGCAATCATGAATAACCTATTTCAGCCATTCCTAAGAAAGGTTGAACTAGTGTTTTTTGATGACATCCTTATATACAGTAAGACATGGAAGGACCATCTCACACACCTAGAACAAGTGCTCTCTATTTTAAAATAAATCATTTCTATGCCAAGATGTCCAAATGCACGTTCGGTAAAGAAGAAGTGAGCTATCTTGGGCACGTAATATCTAAATAAGGAGTCAAGGTAGATCCAAAAAAAATCAAATCAATCACTGTCTGACCCAAACCTACTAACATATCCAAGTTAAGGGGATTCCTTGGGCTAACTGGATACTATAGAAGATTCATTAGGAATTATGCGCATAGAACCGTACCCTTATCCAACCTTCTAAAAAATAATGCATTCCAGTGGAGTGAAGAAGCATAAAACTCTTTTGAAGCCTTGAAAGGAATTATGTCCTCCACGCCTGTATTAGCTACCCCATGCTTCTCCAAAACATTCATGATAGAATGCAGCGCTTCAGGTTATGGGTTGGGAGCAGTACTAATGCAAGATGAACACTCGATAGCTTTTGAGAGAAGGAACTTAAACAAGAGAGAACAATTGAAGTCTACATATGATAAGGAAATACTGGAAATTATGCAAGAATTGTTAAAGTGGCGACAATACCTCCTAGGGAGAAAATTTTTGATCCGCATAGACCAAAATAGTCTTCAATACCTACTTCAACAACAAACATTGTCCACAAAACAACAGAAGTGGATAGAAACAATCGTTACTTTCTACATCGAAATAATACACAAAATGGGGAAGGAAAATTTAGTCACAGATGCACTCTCCAAAAAAGATGAGTATATTACCTCTTACTCCATATCAATCGCAATTATAGATTGGCTAGATGAAACACAAAGTGAATATGCCAAGGACCCAGAAACAAGCACTATAATTAACAATTCCAACTGTGACCCCAAGTTTGATTGGAAAAATGATATCCTTTGGTATAAGGGGAGGAATTATTTAAACTCAAACTCTAAGTTCAAGGTTAAGGAAATGAAGGAATCCCATGATTCACCAGCCGCAGGACATGTAGGATTCTTCAAATTTTATTATAATGCAAGAAGGTCATTTTTCTGGAAGGGAATGCAAAAATATATCCAGCAATATGTGGCAAAATGCGACAAATTCCAATAGAACAAAAGCGGAAATATTTTAACCCAAGGGTTGCTCCACCCCCTACACATTCCATACCAGAAATGGGAAGAGATATCAATGGATTTCATCGATGGGTTACCTCCGTAAGAAGGAAAGGACAAGATCCTTGTAGTGGTCGATCAATTAACCAGATTTTCTCACTTCATGGCAATAAAAAAAACAGACACGGCAAAACAAATTGCAGATGTATTTTGCAAAAATTTCTACAAATTACAAGACATCCCAAAAGTCATCATCAGCGACAGAGATGAAAAATTTAATGGGAAATTTTGGAGGGAATTTTTCAAACAAGTAGGCACATCACTTAATATGAGCTCAGCTTACCATCCCCAAATAGATGGTCATACTGAAGTCGTTAATAAATGCTTAGAAGCATATCTACGTTATTTCATAATAGATAAACAAAACCATTGGTCTCAATGGTTACACTTAGCAGAATGGTGGTACAATTCAACTTACCACACCTCCGCAAAAATTACCGCTTTCCAAGCTTTATATGGATATGAACCTCCAAATTGGAAGGAGTTAGTTCTGAACGACACTAATCTTCCAGAAGTAAAGAACCAACTAGAGAAATCTCAAAAAATAATTGAATTACTTAAGGATAACTTAATCATGGCACAAAATTGCATGAGGCAACAAGCAGATCAACGCAGAACCAAAAGAGAATTTGAAGTAGGAGACTGGTTGTTCGTAAGACTCCAACCCTATAAATAGGTATCCCTTAAAAGTGGAGGAAAACACAAGTTGGCCCCAAAGTTCTATGGACCGTACCATACTATCCAAAATATTAGTCAAGTGGCGTATAAATTACAGTTACCTGATAAAAGTCGTATCCACAATGTCTTCCATGTATCATGTCTCAAACAAATGTTGGGGAAACATCAAACAGTACAAACAATACTTCCTATGTTAGATGACGAAGGGAGGATCATTTGGGAACCTGAGGAAATCATTGCAAGCTGAGCAAGAAAAATTCATTCTCAAACACTCAAGGAATATCTCATTAGGTGGAAGAATTTTCCAAATGAAGACGCGTCATGGGAGACAAAACAGTTTAATCAACAATACCCGTCCTTACCCTTGCTTTGAGCACAAAGCATTATAAAATACAGCAGCATTGTTATGTATCTAAATAATTATAAGCCATTATTTTAAATATTAAATATAGAGTTAGTAAACTAACGTAAGGTCACACCAATTCATTAAGCGGTGTGTATTAACCTATAAAAGGTTATCTCCATTATTGTAAAGAAACCATCATATTATTCAATTATCATTTCACTGTGGGTTTAAATGCGAATCATGTGGATTTAGAATTAATTTTCTGCTTCACTTCCAAACCATTGCAAACAATTATTTTACTCAAAGGTTCCAGGTAGATTGGTTTGGTCATATGATGTTAGATATGATCCAAGAGGAATGTCGGTGAAGTATATTGTAGTAGAAGAATATGACATTGAAGAAGAAGATGATGATATTGAATAATAAGAATATGGTGTAGAGGATAATTTAGTTCATGAATCAAACCAAGACATCAAGGAATTTCAAGGAGATGTGGAAGACATTGTTTTGAATGAAGATGTCATTGACAATGTGTCAAATGAAGAACTTGAAGAATTCTAACCAAATGTAGAAGACTATGTTTCGAATGATTATATGTTTGGAATCGATGAAATTGATGATGATGATGTTGATATGGCCAATATTTTGAACATGAACTCTGAACCATATGATATAGATGATGAGTTGTATGAAAATGAAGATGAATGATATCAAAATATTGAAATGTACGAGGTATGTATTCATATGTTTTCAGTTGCTTTGTTCTCTTTCATTTACCTTGAATATTTATTTCCTTAGTTTCTATGTTTGATTGTTATTAGATATTATTGAAAATCAAGAGAATCTCATTCAATTTTATACCATTGTTGTTTTTGGCATCTTCATTCCACGTCAAATTTCAATGTTTCCCATGTCTAGTGACTAGTCACTGCAATACTATGTATTTTAGGTGCTTCTTTTAAAATTATTTCGGCATGCATGTCGACGCATATAGTGCAAGGGTGATAACATCGATAAACAATTACTTGATAAATTTCTCAATCTTGATCAAATGTTTCTTATATTTTCTTTTTTCTCTCATATAAGTTTTTTGCGCTCCATTCACTAGAGTAGCTCAAAATCATTGATGAAATGTGGGTTAGTGCCTTCTTGCCACCAATATCATGGGCCTAATTGGAATGCATGATGTTCATTTTGAATGACATAGGTGATGAGTATAAATATCATCAATACCATGACGTGGATGGGTATGTTGAGAATTCCAGGCACATCAATCCAAGAAAGTTCAAATGAAAGTAGGATGAGATTGAAGATGTCAAGTAATGGTCATCAATTTTGTCATATTTTAGTTTGGAAACCCTCCTATATCATGGAATCATGTGAAACACCAGTCCATGTACAATTTCAGTGCATTTATAAACAGTTTGAAAAATTTTCAACATTGGCCCCATCCACCGTTCATTGTTCCCCATATGTCTAGTCATTGTAGAACTATGTCTTTTAGGTGTTTCTTTTAAAATTATTTCAAAATTCACATCAATGCATCTAGTACAAGGTTGATAAGATTGATAAACAAGTACTTGAAAAATTGCATGAACTTCATCAAATATTTCTTGTCTTTGTTTTTTTCTCTCATATAAGTTTTGCCCGCTCCATTCACCAGAGTAACTCAAAATCATTGATGAAATGATAGATGGTTCCTTATTCTTTCCACCAATCTCATGGGCCTGATTGGAATTCATGATGTTCATTTTAAACGACATAGGCGATGAGTATAAAGATCAGCATGACCATGACATGGATGGGTATGTCAAGAATTCCAGGCACGTCAATCCGAGAAAGTTCAAATGAAAGTAGGATGAGACCAGAGATATAGAGTTCTGGACACCATTTCTATCATATTTGAGTTTGGAACCCTACCATATTGTGCAGGCATGCAAAATTCCAGTCCATGTTAAATTTCAGTGCATTCAAAAATAATTTGAACAATTTTCAACATTGGCGCCATCCACCAGTCACCATTTCCCATGTCCAATCACTGCAGTACTATGTCTTTTATATGTTTCTTTTAAAATTATTTTGACATGCATTTTGATGCATCTAGTGCAAGGGTGATAACATCAATAAACAAGCACAATTGTACAAGCTTCAACACATGTTTCTTGTCTTTATTTTTTCTCTTGTCTAAGTTTTATGTGCTCCATTCACAAAAGTAGCCCAAAATCATTGATGAAATGTCACTTGGTGCCTTCTTCTTTCCACCAATATCATTGGCCTATTTGGCATGCATGATGTTCATTTTGATTGATATATGATATTACTATAAATATCAGTATGACCATGACATGGATGGGTATGTCAGGAATTCCAGGCACATCAATCTAAGAAAGTTCAAATGAAAGTAGGGTGAGATTAGGGATTTCAAGTACTAGCCATCATTTCCGTCGTATTTTAGGTTGGAAACCATCCCATGTCATGGAGGCATGTAAACCTATGTTCCATGTCAAATTTCAGTGCATTCAAAAATAGTTTGAAAAAATGTCAACATTAGCCCCATCCACCGGTCATTGTTTCCCATGTCTAGTCGATGCAATACTATGTAATTTTGGTGTTTCTTTTAAAATTCCTTTGACATTCATGTCAACACATCTAGTGCAAGGGTGATAACATCAATAAACAAGTACATGGTAAATTGCATAAGCTTCATCATATATTTATTGTCTTTTTTTTTCTCTCATTGAGTTTTTTTGCGTTCCATTCACCAAAGTAGCTCAAAATCACTGATGAAATGTTTGTTATCTCCTTCTTCTTGCCATGAATCTCATGGTCCTAATTGGAATGCATGATGTTCATTTTTAATTACATAAGCGGTGAGTATAAATATAACACGACCATGACGTGGATGGGTATGTTGGGAATTCCAATTATGTCATTCTGAGAAAGTTCAAATGAAAGTAGGATGAGATTAGAGATATCGAGTACTAGTCGTCGTGAACTAGATGTAGGTCCTGGAATCATAGGAGTATGTGTATTTAAATGTTTTATCCTCTTTTATGATCTTACACATAATTTTAATCAAAAAAACTAACACTAAAAGTTCCGTGGCATATCAACAAGTTATCATTCAAACTAATGAGAAGATATGTAAACATTAAAATTCAGTTTTTAATGGGGAAAGAAAACCACTTTTTTATTAATGGAAGTGGGAAAGAATATTAAAAAATAAGAAAAATTTCATCTAGAGTGAGTTGCATAGATGATCTTCAAACTATCTCATCGGAAGGGTTATTTTCCCTTTGAGGATTTATCTTTGAATGTACCTAGAAAAGACTCTCTCCTTAATGAAGGAAGACAATATTAAATCCATCACTAGTGATGCATTATGAACATATTACATCAAATTAATCAGTTTTTTAAATACACTTGCGTAGCATGCCTTGCATTCATTGAACTCTCGTAACCCATGAAATATTCTTGAATTTATAGGTTTTATTTGGAGAATATTTCCACACATGGAAAGTGAATATATTTCCAAATTTAGGTTCTACAATTTCCTTAATAACTCCAATACTTCATCAATTATTAGGAAATGCAATATTTTTTATATTTTCCCATCTTTAAGTGTGCATTGATATAATTTTATTAAGTAATTGAATGTGCAAGTTCCATACATGAATCCAACATGAGTATCGAAGGAATTCCCAATCCACCTTATGTTGATGTACCATGTAACTAATGTTTGGTCAAATGCATTATTTGAATTTGATTCTCCATAGTTAAGTAAGGAATTTCTCATGTTTTAATGCTTCATTTCCCTCACCATGTGGGTAAATGGTTGCAATTGATGTTTTTGGTGAAAACCATTTCATTCATGAAGTAAATGAAAACATTGAGATATCATATGCCCTTTTATGTGTGAGTTTAGGAGAAAAAATGTATAACCGACATACCTCATAGTTTACTTTATGGAAATGAAGGATAGAGAACCATGTGGTTGGGATCCATGCCTTACATATAGAAAGAGATAATAACACATGTAAGACAACAATTTCTAGGTAAATGTGTTATATAATATTTTCCATGAGATAGGTATACCCATGCGTATATACTATTTAAGACAAGTACAATATGAAGGAACAATAGATGTGGAATGATGGATTTGATTTTTACGTCATAATACATCTGGAAATGAGTGGTGATTCTTATTGAAATATGTGGTGGATCTAGAGAGAGAACATAATAAATACAAAAAAATCTCAATAAAAGAGGGATCAAAACATGTTGATATCTCATTGCTAGTAGGTTCATGTTGATGTCTCGCAAAAAAAATAAAACAAAATTGTACATATTCACTAGTTTTCAACTAAATGTGGAATTCCTTCATTACAATTACAAATTCCATATTGTAACCATGAGTTGTGGTTGAGCAAGGGATACAAAATTTGTCAAAATCAGTAACAATAATATTTTTCATACTTGAGGTGGCCCACTAATGATTATGATGGGTACCAAGGTACTAAGAATGAATCAACATGATGTGAATGACAATGTTAATGTCAAACACCAGAAGGAACCACTTATTGAATAAATAATTAATGATGAAAATCCTTATTGCATTTTAAATAAATTAGCCAGTGATCCTTGAAATCCTTTTGTTGTTTGTAAAAAGGGAACCTTCAACTATTTTACAAGGAACTTTCTATTTAAAAATTAGCAAGTAATGGAAAATATGAGCCTCTCATTATTGCTATAACATTGCCTCATGAGATGGTTATATGTGACTCAACTTTGCATAGCCTAAGAATGTCCTATTTTATTAGGAGTGCCAACGTGGTTGACAAATACCCCCTCTTCCCAAATTTATTTGGGACCTACATTAAAATGAGTTGTGGGATTATCATTGGGAGAAAACACATATTTATGATGATTTCCTTTTACACAATGTGTTGACTACATTACCCTTTTTTGCAAATGATACAACCATCTAAGAATCCTCCCCCAAGGGTATAGAAAGGAAACTGAATGACCTCATTGAGTTCTATGACCATAGACAAATAGTTCTTAACCCTATAAAAACTATAATTATTATCTTTAACACTTACAAGAGCACACTTTCAAACCTTCACTTCTTCGAAGAAGGAAGGTAGATATCACTACAAGATATAGTTACATGTAGGTCCAATTCACGAATCCTGGAATCAAATTGAGTCTTTCTTCCCAATAAAAAACAACTTGTATGCATCCAAATCAAGTTTAGCATACATCCATTACACCTAAAGATAATTTTCAACATTTTCTTCATTCTTAAATAGGTCATACGTTCATGTTAGATAAATTCCCCCTTGGGTTAGGAGTGCATGTACTAAAGTGAAATTTACCATGGACTTCATTCACAAAATGTTACCAAGCACCTAGAAGGTTTCCTCGATGACATTTTCCATGGGCAAATATGTATGTATGTATGTATGTATGTATATGTATATGTATATGTATGTACATGTATGTATGTATGTATGTATATACATATATGTATGTATATATATACACACGCATATATATACATATATATACATGCACACACACNTCAATGTTAATTTACTTAATGTATACTTTAATTTTATATAACGATCATTTAGGCCTTGGAATAGACATGATGATTTCTATAAGCATTAAGGCCTTTATATTTAGTATTACTATAAAACTTTAAAACATCAAAAGGTTATTCTTTTCACTAAAAAATTGTTGTGTAACGGTTCAAAGGGCAGTGATGAAATGATATTCCAACAGTGATCAATATGGTGTTTCTCCATTTTGTAAAGGGTAAATTCAGCCTCCTCGGTATCTGATTCAGACCTGTGTTCTGGTTTTTAATGTGGTGTCGTTGTTGTGTGACGGGAAATGTAATTTGAAGGGTAGCGATGAAATGATATTCCAACGTTGATCAATAGGGTTTTCTCCATTTTATCGAGGGAAAAGTTCACCTCCTCCACATTTGATTTAGACCTGCAGTCTATTTTGTAATGTGGTGCCATTGTTGGTGGGAATGTGGACTTTGATTTAGACTTAATCTACATTAAACAGTGCCACAAGGGTTTCCATTGCACAAGCATGAGCAGGAGAAAGAGAAGGGGGTTTCGATCGGACAATCAAGAGCAAGACCATGATTAGAAATGGAAATGTCTTCGGTATGTGTCTTTCTTGCCTTTCAATTCTTCCTGCAAATCATTTTTTCACTTAATAGTTTTTTCTCATTGGTTACTAAAAACATGAAATCCATGCAATCAACTAGAAAGCATCACCCAATCACTATTAAGCCCATCTTAGGTCACATCTCCTACCACACCAATTAGCTCTACTCGAATTGGATCCATGTAAAATCCCCCCATACTTGTGTTCCTCTGTATGGTTCATATATAATTAAATATATATTAAATCCTAAAAGAAATGTGCATTATTATATTTTGTCTATTTTAGAGCTAATTTCATTCCCCGAACAAGTATTTTTGTCTTTTCTAGATGTTTGGGAAATGTAAAAAGCTTCTTCGCCCAAATGCATTGTTCCTGAAGCAAACCCTTATTTCTTAGGGTTTAATCTTTGTTAAGTGAGGTAATGAAAGGTTGATAAATATTAAAGGTGGGATAGATGACCACTTTGTCCCTTCCCTGAAGAAAGATCTAAAATCTATGTTGATATGTCAATCTCAAAAAAAATTTGTTTTAAATGCATATTTTTCTAAAGTGAACCTTGAAAAAAAACTGGCATAAGCATAAAAATTCTCATACATGAATTATTTCAAACACTTTGAATATCGAGAGATTTAATTAAAATTTGCACATAAACTTTGAAATTAATACCACAAATTCAAAGGCACTTCTCAACCATTGAAGATGAAGCAAACACATTATACATAGATGTTTTGGTCAAACAACCGGGAAAAACCCCAACATGGGGAAAACCCTAAAGAAGAATTTCTCATTAAAGAAGACTACTCAAAAAAATTTCAACACAAGAAATTATTTCAACCCTCACTGACAAAAATTTCACTAAACTAGAACAACAACAAAAAAACCTTGAAAAATGTGCCAATTCATAGTTATACAGCCTACTCACACATGTTGTATGACCTACAATAAATGTTGTACGTTCTTCCTTTTTTTTCATGCAACACATGCCAAAAATCACCATGTTGTATGGTTTAGACAGTCAGCAAGAAATGCACCAGTAGTTTCCATAGGATTCATTCCCACGCATGCTGATGTACGGTCATCTTTTGGGTGCCTTGGAAAACATGTTTTTTCTCCTCTTATTGGAAATCATGCCACTTTCACTAGGGTGTCTCCTCTTTCTTATTCACATTCTTCTTCTTCCTCTCTCTGATGATGAGTTTCCTTCAATGTCCTTTCTCTTTGTCTTATACTTCAAATTTGTAACTACCTTCCATAGCTACCCTAATATAGGGTTGAGAATTACCAAATCAACGATCATCATTAAAATTTACTTTTAATAATTAAATACATTAATTATTAAATACATCACTTAAAGTGACCCACTTTATAAAGTACAAAACAACATCACTTTATTTATATAAAAAGTCACTTTTTTTACATAAATATACAAAGGACAAAGCCCTAAGTCTTTCTCGTCACACTCACACCAAAAATATGATAAAGGACCTTAAGAGTTATCATCTTCCAACACTCCCTCATAACAAGGAAGGTCCAAAACACCATCTGTATCTACACCTATGACTCCTAATGTAGCTCCCTCCTGCTCTAGAATCCCTCTCAAACACAAATTCCCAACTCCATGTTGAAACTATGACTCTTGAGACTCCACCTGAGCCCCATCATCCTACTCATCACCACCATCATTGTATTGGTTGAGTCTCTTGTTAGAACTCTAGATATAGCCACTCTCCTCATGAGAATAAATGTAAATAACATGTTGATCAAGTGCATATCCTTCCCCACCCTTTGGCTCTAATAACCACCCCTGTGTTCCAGGACGTGCAATATTCCCCCTCAAAACATATAACATGTCTTTTTTATCACCAAGAAGAATGGTAGTACCAACTGGCTCATCTCTCCTATACAGGAAAACATGACCAGATCTCACCATCATACCATAACCTTCATCCTCAAAGGATTACACTGAGATTTTGGTAACTCTCATCCCAGTAACAAAGAGCACTTCGTGTACCTCCAAGACCTCACTAAGGTCTAGTTGGAACTTAACTATGCTAACCCCTTGTATCAACACCTGTGGACTGTCTATATCTATCTTAACATAGTTTCCTCAACCCAACTTTGTGACAATCTGAAAGGCATCATAGACTCCATTCATGTGTCTGGTTGACCCACTATCGAAAACCCATACATGTTCAAAGGAAGAACTTCATATACTAGATTCAATAGAAACCAAAGATATTTCCTGCTTGAAATTGGTTGCAAAGTATTCTACTATTGTAGTCATTTCTAAATATTTATTTGTATTCCCTTTATTATTCTTAGGGGACTTAAAGGATTAGTGTCCCATCTGAACACACTAATAACACTTGAGCTAACTCATGTATTTCTTCTTTTTATTTTCTTTTGTTGCAAGTGCCACATTCTCCTCCACTTCTTCACTGACCTGAACACCTTGAGACCACTCTTAGATCTCATCCTGAGTAAATCATCCCACAATATGCACTGATTGGGAATATTTTCTCTACCTACAATGCACTTCACAAAGACGTCCAATTTCTTAGTGAATCCCTTTAGCGGCTATCCTCACCAACTCTGAATCAGGATCAATCTCTCTCACAACTACTAAATCATCCTTGACTTGTTCCACATGATTCATGTAGGAGGATACACCATCATCATTATTCATTTTAGCATTGTGTAGCTTGTCATTCAGTGTCATCTTGCGGTTCTCATTCTTGGCTTCAAACAACTAGTTCAAAGTATCGCACATCTCTTTAGTTGTTTTCTTGTCTGATAAATTTGGAATGAAATGGTTTTTAACCCCATCTAGAATTACTCTTTGGGCCCTAGATTCAAGAGCTTAAAATATTCAAGATCATCCTTATCTGTTGGTTTGGTCATCTTAGAGTTTTCAAAACTCCATATTTTCCACTCTTTCAATATGTCAATAATTCTTACTTTCCATGGGATATAGTTGGATATACCATCCAACCTATCTTCAAACTGTATGCTCATCTTTGGAAAACAACTTACAACAATAATAATAAAAAATATTACCACAACACTTCTTATGTACTTATTTCCTGTCAAACACAAGCTTAATTTCTACTTTAGTATCGCTCAGATACCAATAAGAAAAACTAGCATAAGAATAAAACTTCTCATACATGCACTATGTCAAACACTTTGAATATCGAGGGCTTTAATTAAAATTTGCACATAAACTTTGAAATTAAAACCACAAATTCAAAGATACTTCTCAACCATTGAAGATGAAGCAAACACATTGTACATACGTGTTTTGGTCAAATGACTAGGAAAAACCCTAACTTGGGGAAAACCCTAAAAAATAATTTATCATTAAAGAAGAGTACTCAGAAAATTTTCAACACAATAAATTGTTTCTTCAACCCTCACTAAAAAAAAAAACTAAACTGGAACAATATAAAACTACCTTGAAAAACGTGTCAACTAATAGTTGTACAACCTACTCACATGCTATGTATGACCTGTAATAAATGTTGTACTATTTTCCTCATTTTTCTTGCCACACGTGTCAGAAATCACCATGTTGTACAGTCTGGACAGATAACAATAAATGCACCAGCAGTTGCCTTTGGATTCGATCCCACACAAACTGTTATACGGCCCTATTAGACTGTTATATGATCACCTTCTTGTTTCCTTGGAAAACGTGTTATTGCTCCTATTCTTGGAAATCATGCCACTTTCACTAGGTTATCCCCTCTTTCTTCTTCACATTCTTATTCTTCCTCTCTCTGATGATGAGTGTCCTTAAATGTCCTTTCTGTCTATCTTATACTTCAAATTTGTAACTACCTTCCCTACCTACCCTAATCTAGGGTTGAGAATTAATTACAAATCAAGGGTCATCATTAAAACTCACTTTTAATAGTTAAATACATTAATTATTAAATACATCTCTTAAATTGTCCCACTTTACAAAGTACAAAACAACATCACTTTATTTATATAAAAAGTCAATTTTTTTACATAAGTATACAAAGGACAAAGCCTTAAGTCCTTCTCATCACACTCAAACCAAAAATATGAGAAATGACCTTCAAATTTATCATCTTCCAACAAACCTTTGTTTGCGGGGAAGTTAGAGAATATTCCACTAGGTTCTCGAACTCGCATTTTTTTGTAGGGAAATAGTTGATTGACTGCATTTCAGATAATTCCCATATAATCAGTCAGGCGGTAGCATGAGAGGATTAGTTTAGGTGAGGAGTGAAACCTATTTGTTGTTTTAAGTTAATGACCCTTTAGTTAAGGTATCAAGAGAAATAATCTATCTAATTCTAAAGTTTGAGTTACTTCTGAAGAAGATGATCAAAATAATAAGGATCAAATAATAATATTCCCATCCCATGATCCAACTAGCTTCCCAACATAACTTAATAAATTAGGAAATTTAAATAGTCCATTTCTGAATTCCCAAGCAAACCCATCCATTCAATGACTAAGTTTTGTATTCAAAATTAAATAAGGGAGAGTAAAGTTAATAGAATGTTGTTCCCACACATTCCTTGGAAGAATAACAAGGTTAGTAAGGGAAGTGCTCATTCCTCCCTCCAACAACTAAGTAGGGTGAAGTGAGGCTCAATAGAGGAGGTTGTTGGTAAAGCAAGTGGGGGCAGTAGAAGTAATAATCAAGTAGATAGGTTAATGTTCAAAGTAAATACTCAAGATGTAAGTGCCTAAGCAAGTCATTAACTAACTAAGTTTGGTGAGGAAGTAGTTTTCAAATAAATATAACAGGGTATCTAGAAGGCACTAATTATATCAAAGCTAGTTTTCTGCCTAAATTTATAAATAGTATTTGGCCAGGTAAAGCTCTTTCTTCCTAAAAAATAGCACTAGTATTGCCTGCCTAGGTTTTGAGTTAGTAGCAGTAGGTAAACCTAAATAAATTTTTATGGCTAAACATGGGTGATTTCATAACTAAGTTTCCTAACTTAAAGTCTTCTTGCTTTCACAGGTCCTCTACATGCATCCATGCATCCATGAAATAAGGGCCATGTGTTGAAGTAGTTGGATTTAGGAACCACAAAACAATCATCATAGTCTGAAGAAGCTGAGGGGTAATGTTTGTAAATCATACAAAAAATAAGGCCAATAGAGAGATATGACATTTTATTCATAAGGAATATCCATCCAAATTTCACTCAAGATTTTTACAACCAAAATTTGCTTATGGGTGGTAGGGTATTTGGTTCTTGGTCCATGGAATATTCCAAAGGAATATCCATGGACTTCTTATTTACTTTTATTTAGTCTTTTCAAGAAATTCACCTCCCCAATTAGGATTTGAGGAATTAGTCTCAATGATTGGTTTTCCATTTCTTGAAGACAAACTTAGAGGACGAAAAAGAAGTGTTAAATTTTCATATGCTTAGCTAAGACATCAGTATATCATTTCATTTTTCATAACAAAAGCATATAAACAGGATCACTGAAAGAAACAGTATCATAAGAACAACACATATTTATCCTGGGAAAACCCTAAAGGGAAAAACCCAGCAAAAGCTTCCTCAATATAGATGCCCCAAAAAGGTAAAAAGGTAAAACCAACAAGGAGATCAAAAACCTGATCCTCCTCCTTCTCCAACAACTTCTCTCCTCCACAAGTGCGCTACTCAAGTGAGTGTGTGTCTCAATTGAGGAGCACTACACCTCTATTTATATTCATCTGTTCACTTAAGTTAACTCATTTGACATGTAGGCTCGAGTTAAATCATGTAGGCTCGAGTTACACATGTAGGCTCAAGTAACCACACTGGGGTGCTAATGACCCACCTTTACAATTAGAGGGGACTACCTCATGACTCTTATTAATTCTTTCGATTAGGAGCATCAGGGTACAATGTAATACAAATGGTTCTCCCGGTAGGACCATCGGGGACCACAAAAATATACATATAGAATATTCTTCGAAGTTACAATATTTCAACACTCCCCCTTAACGAGAAGGGTATTCTACAGCAACATCAACAACAACAAGAGTAGAGATAGGGGACATCATCAACATCAGCAGGGTAACACATCTATAAATCATTGGAAGCTTTTCAACATCATGTAGTCTTCATCTTCAATCTTCAGTCTTCATCATCAGCAACATCTTCAGTCTTTGATCAACAACATCTTCAACATTTTTTATCTTTCAATTAGCAACGACATCTTCAGCACTTGGACTTTTCGATCAGCAACATCTTCAGCACTTTGACTATTCGATCAGCAACATCTTCAACACTTTGACTATTTGATCAGCAACATCTTCAGCACTTTGACTTTTCGATCAGCAGCAACATCATCATATTCTGATCTGTCGATCATAATCATCATCACTTTCTGATCTTTAAATCAGAAACATCATCATCATCATCATCATACTCTGATCTTTTGATCAGTATGTCATCATCATCATCAGCAACAACCTACAATCCACAACTCAAAGACAAAAAAGTCTTTGGATCACTTTTGGACTTAAATTCTAGGGATGATACAATCCCACCACATTCTCGACAACCGAAGTTACCGGATTGATTACGGGAGAATCAGTCCCTATCACTTTAGGACTATGTCCAAGGATGATGCAGTCCTACCACATTCTCAAGGACCGAAGCCACTGGATTGATTACGGGAGAATCAGTCCCTATCACTTTAGGACGATGTCCAAGGATGATGCAATCCTACCACATTCTCGAGGACCGAAGCCACCGGATTGATTATGGGAGAATCAGTCCCTATCACTTTAGGATGATGTCCAAGGATGATGCAATCCTACCACATTCTCGAGGACTGAGGTCACCAGATCTATTATGGATAGATGTCTCGGGATGATACAATCCCTCTTCATTCTTGAAGACCGAGGTCTCTGGATCACTTTAGGGCAAGTGCCCAGGGATGATACAATCCCGCCACGTTCTCAAGGACCAAGGTCACCGAATCAATTTAGGGAAAGTGCCCAGGAATGATACAATCCCACCACGTTCTCGAGGACCGAGGTCACTAGATCACTTTAGGGCAAGTGCCCAGGGATGATACAATCCCACTGCAACATCACTACTCCCCCTTTCGGGGAAGATCTTTTCAAACCACACCAAGCTTGTCTCGAAAGTGTTCGAACTTCACTCGGGACAGAGGCTTTGTCAACACATCAGCAACTTGTTCATCAGTACTCACATACTGGAGCTTTATGGCTCCCTTCTGCATCATATCTCGAATGTAGAAATATACTATTTCTATGTGCTTTGATCTGTCATGAAACACAGGGTTCTCTGTCATCTTTATACAACTTTTGTTATCACATAGAATCACGGTAGTGTCCAACTCTAGGTTGAATAATCCTGACATTAGATTCCGAAGCCATATGGATTCACAACTAGCAGAGCAAGTTGCTATATATTCTGCTTCGGCTTTGCTTAGTGCAACACTGGAATGCTTTCTGCTAAACCATGAGATCATAGCAGATCCCAGACTATAACATCCACCTAATGTGCTTTTTCTATCTGAGATACTTCCGGCCCAATCTACATCTGTATAGCCATACAATCTATACTCATGGCTATTATCATAATATAGACCAAAGTCTATAGTTCCTTTCAAATATCTCATCACATGTTTTGCAGCTACCAAGTGAACCCGTCTAGGTTGAACTAGATATTGACTTAAGGTATTCACAGCAAAACAAATGTCTGGCCTGGTATTTGTCAAATACATCAATGACCCAATGATCTGTCTGTAAAGAGTCACATCCACTAACTCTGATGAGTCATCAGTTAACAACTTCAGGTTGGAATCCATGGGTGTGGACAAGGCTTTGCATTCCAACATGTTGAATCTTTTCAATATCTCTACTGAATACTTTCCCTGATTGAGAAAGATTACTTCTGAACTTTGCCATACTTCCAGACCTAGGAAATAGTGCATTAACCCAAGGTCTTTCATCTCAAATTCTTCTGCTAGTCTCTTCTTGCTTTTCATAATCTGTTTCTCATTTCCTGTCAGGAATAAATCATCCACATATAGTAGTAGGATGACAGGTTCATCTTCTACAACCTTGAGGTAAAGGTTAGGATCATCTTTACTCTTGGTAAATCCCATGCTTGACAGGAAACTATCTATCCTCTCATACCAAGCTCTAGGAGCTTGTTTAAGACCATACAAGGCCTTCTTAAACTTGCATACATGAGTATGTCTGTCTTCAACTTCAAATCCTTGAGGCTGTTCTATGTAAACTTCTTCTTCGATAACACCATTCAGAAAAGTTGATTTCACATCCATCTAGTGTAAGTCCCACTTCATTATGGATGCAAGTGCCATGATAGTTCTAATCGAAGTATATCGTGCTACAGGAGCAAATGTCTCTTCATAATCAATTCCCTCTTTCTGAGAGAAACCTCTGGCCACAAATCTTGCTTTATACTTCTCGATACTTCCGTCAGCTGCATGCTTTATTTTGAATATCCATTTGGAGGATACTATACTCTTTCCTTCTGGTTTGGGAACTATATCCCATACATCATTCTTCATTATTGACTGGTACTCTTCAATCATTGCTTCTACCCATTCTTTCTTTTGTACCGCTTCTTCATAGTTTGTAGGTTCTTGTTCTACCAGATCACACATCAAGGCTATATAGTTGGAAAAAGTATTAGGTTTCTTTCCTTCCCTTGTAGAGCCTTCAGGAGCTCCATATCTTTCTGCCTCTCGTAAAATTTCTCTTGTCCAAGCAGGCTTTCTTTTTCTTGATATCTCCATCATGGGAGGTTCTTGTGGTTTTGCCATGTCATGTTCTTCAGGAGCTTCATATTCAGGGAGACATGTAGTTTCTTTATTTCTGGGTGGTGTCTCTTCTTCATACACTTCTTCAAGTTGGCACTTCCTGGATCTCTCGAGAGCTGCCTCTTCATCAAATGTCACATCTCGACTGATTTCCATGTGGTGGAATCCAGGAATGTAGATTCTGAATGCTTTGGCTACTTCACAATATCCAACAAATATCCCATTCTTTTTGGAAGGGTCTAATTTGGTTCTTTTCTCTTTTGGTATATGAATTTATACTGGACAACCAAATATCTTGAGGTGACTTACCTCATGCTTCTTTCCCGTGAATATCTCTTCTGGAGTTTTGAACCCAAGAGCACTGTGAGATATTCTATTTTGTACATACACAGCAGTTCTTGCCGCTTCTTCCCATAGGTGCATTGGAAGATCTTGATCATATATCATTGTCTTCACTGCCTCCATGATGGTTCTATTTTTTCTTTCCGCTACCCCGTTCTGTTGGGGATTGTACGGAGTAGTTAGTTCCCTCTTTATTCATGCATCTTTGCAAAAGGCATCAAACTCTTTTGAGGTGTATTCTCCTCCATTGTCTGATTGAAGAATCTTAATTTTCTTGTCAGAAAGATTCTCTATCAAGGCTTTGAACTCCTTGAATTTATCAAACACTTCACTCTTTGCCTTCAAGAAGTATATCCAAGTCTTTCTTGAAAAATCATCAATAAATGTGATATAATATTCAAAGCCACTTAAGGATGTGGAAGACATTGGACCACATACATCTGAATGAATCAATTCCAACGTACCTTTTGTTTTTGTTTCACTCTTCGGGAATGGATTCTTGATGTTCTTTCCCTTTGCACATCCTTTGCAAATGCCTTCATGCTTGATCTTCATGTCTGGTAATCCCGTCACTACTTTGTTCACATGAGCTAGAGCCTTGTAATTGATGTGGGAAATCCTTCTATGCCATAGTTCACTAGGGTCAGTGGACTCATGCACAAAGGCTATTTCTAAGTGCCCCTTGAGTTTATACAGGCCCCCTTCTTCTTCACCAATGATGATTGCATCTTCAATATTCTTTCCTTTGGGCCACATAAGTACTTGACCATCTATGAAAGCAACTCTGAATCCTTTCTTATATAAAGCTAAGATAGAAAGTAATTTTTTCTTTAAACCAGGTACATATAATACATCTTTCATTTTTAAGGGATTACCTGATTCAAGTTTGTAGCTTGCTTCACCAACTCCTTTGATCAGATATTGATAGTCATCTCCTAGGGATACTTTCTGAGGAGAGCTCTTTTCTTCAAGTTTGGACAGAGTTTTCTTTTATCCCGTCATGTTCTTTGAAGCACCACTATCAATAAGCCAAGTGTAGTCTCCAGGAATCACAGACCCAGAGAGAGCAGAAAATAGTACATATTCTTCCGCATCTTCTTCTCTTTCTTGCTTTCTCGAAGGTCCTTCATATTCTTCTTCTCCATCCTCATCTTCAGCTAGATGAGCATGATATCTTTTGTTGTTGTTGATCCTCTACTGATATTCTTGCTTCTTTATAGGATAGTTTCTGGCAATGTGTCCTATCTTGTCACAGTGGAAGCATTGAAAACCAGAGTAGTCCTTACTTGATAGACTTTCTTTCGATCTTTGGAATCTTCTGGGAGGTTGATGCTCTTTGTGACTTCCCTTCTTGAAGATGGGTTGATTCCTTATTCTTTTTATGGTATGAGTGGCTAGGGCTTTATCATCCTCTTTTAGTAAGGCTTCTCTATTTGCCACTCTAGTCTCCTCTTGAATGCAATCTTCCCATACCACATCAAACTACATGCTTTCCTTCCTGGCACACATCATTTGAATAAACGATTCCCATGGTCTAGTGAGACCATTGAGAGCAGTCATAACCATTTCATCTTCATCAAGCTTATCTCCAATAGCTTCTAGTTGCTCTTTGATCTGGGAAACCCTTGAAAAGTAGTATTGGATGGATTCTCCATGACTCATTCTGTGCTCTTCAGTTGAGCTCTTAGATTCATCTTCCTGTTGATGTTTCTTCCCTCAAACATTCTGGAAAGGGCATCATACATTTCTTTTGGAGTCTTCTTGGATGACACTTGAGGAATCAAGTGATCCTTAATGGAGTCAGCAATAATTCTTTGTGCCCTAATCATATCCTTTTTGTGCTTCTCCTTGGCTTCAGCTTCTTCAGGTTCTGACACTTCCTCTTTGACATACTTATCCAGATCATTCTCTTGGAGAATGAGACCAGTCCTGTATTTCCATGCTCGAAAATTCTCTATGCCTTCTAGCTTGTCTTCAAGCTTAGTGCTTGAAGTCATCTTGTTAGAGAATTAAAAAAAATTGAAATTTTGTGGAATTAGAAACTGACCTTACCAGGATATTTTCTTGAATGAGGTGAGATGACTGATGTACTTGGATTCTGGAAGTCTCAATTTTTCACCTTTCAAATCAGACGATTCAGCTTCTGAAAAAATTCCTGTCACTGTTTCTGTGATATCTCTGCAATTTATGCCCCTCTATGTCTGAAATTTCGCACTAAGGTAACCTTGTATGTCCCTGATCCAAAACCATAGGTTTTATCAGAATTGGATTCACCAATTGGGATTTATGATCCTTTTCCCACGGTGACCTGTTACAGGACTGTTCAGAACAGTGAAGTTGTACGGACTTCCACATGTCACTGTTTCATATCCTGGTTCTGAAATCAAGAAAAAAGAAATTAAATTCTGTGCTCTTTCTGGAACATCTTCAGGAATTTAATTTGGACCTCGGTAGCCCATGCTATATCAATTTTCCCCAGGTGTCCTGTTTAGGGATGAATTCTGGAGGAGGCTGGAACCCTAACGTGGAGGGATCATATCTTACAGAATGTAGCGAATTGGAGGCTGAATTTTTGACACAGTGTACAGCAGGATTTTATCGTCGGCCTCTGCAATTTTCAGCTTTTGATCCTTCTCCAATATTTGGATATAGTGAATGTACCAAAACTTAGCAGTTTTAATATTTAGGGTTTTTTCTAGCTCGGGGTCAAACTAGGGTTTCAATTTCCCGAAGTTTCACCCAACCAAAAATATTGATCCAGGTATCTAAACTTCTATTTTGATGAGGAGAGAAATCCTATGCCAGGCTCACTCAAAAATTCTTCTTCAATAAGAAGCCCTAATTTCCCGCACCGAAAACTGAAAATGTTCTGAATCGAATTCTACTTCGACAGAAAGATGCACCCTTCAATGGAGAGTCAGCCTAGCCTTCTTTTTTTGATTGATTGTGGAGAAAGAACCAAAAAGTAAGAAGCCCTAGCTTCTGTAGCTTGTGAAAGCTGTCCTATTCAGGTTAGCTCTGATACCATGTTAAATTTTCATATGCCTATTTAAGACATCAATATATCATTTCATTTTTCATAACAAAAGCATATAAACAGGATCACTGAAAGAAACAGTATCACAATAACAACACAGATTTATCTTGGAAAAACCGAGCAAAAGCTTCCTCAATATAGATGCCCCAAAAAGGTAAAAAGGTAAAACCAACAAGGGGATCAAAAACCTGATCCTCCTCCTTCTCCAGCAACTTCTCTCCTCCACAAGTGTGCTACTCAAGTGAGTGTGTGTGTCTCAATTGAGGAGCACTACACCTCTATTTATATTCATCCGTTCACTTAAGTTAACTCATTTGACATGTAGGCTCGAGTTAAATCATGTAGGCTCGAGTTACACATGTAGGCTCAAGTAACCACACTGGGGTGCTAATGACCCACCTTTACAATTAGAGGGGACTACCTCATGACTCTTATTAATTCTTCTGATTAGGAGCATCGGGGTACAATGTAATACAAATGGTTATCCCCGTAGGACCATCGGGGACCACAAAAAGATACATATAGAATATTCTTCGAAGTTACAATATTTCAACAAGAAGGAATTTATATTTTATGTTATTCATAACATATGACATGTTCTGATTCCATGGAATATGTTCTTTTTTCAAACTCTATTGTAGCATAAATATATCTTCATCATGTCCTTGTAGAATGGACTAATGTAATTGAAACTTCCCAAAAAATATTTGTATTTGGGGTTTGTCAGTTAAAACATTTGGCAAGTTGTAGGACTTGAGAATGTGATCTTGTAGTATTACATTAAATTTGGAGTTTTTAAAGCCAAGGTGATCATTGTTATTTTTCCCAATCCCCATTTTGGTATTTGACATAACAAGACCATATTGATATATTATCTACTAGAACTTGTGCAGGTGTTTGAGATGTTCCTACATATTGTTTAAACACATTAGTATATCATCGATATAGATAATAACCCAATTGCAATCATATCCTCTATATATGTCCTCAATACTCTTTTGGAATTCTCCTGGGGAGTTTTTTAGTCCAAATGGCATGACCTTCCATTGGCATTTCCCATGTGGTACAGTAAAATATGTATTGAATATATATTCAAGGAGAATATCATTTGATAAAAACCCTACTTTAAGTCCAATTTGTTGAAGATATCCTTGTCTAGTCACCTTGAGTTCATTTTTATTGTATGTGAATTTCATTTGTTTGAACCCATTTCTCTCTTCCCACCACCTTGACGTTGATTTCCACCTATTGATAGTTGATTTCAAGGGAGAAGATGATCATATGGGTAATGATACTAAGGTTCATGCCACACCAATGTTATGTTAGGGTCTCATAAGATATTCGATAGATAATACATTGCATCCTTTGCATAAATTTGTTTCCTAGGATTGTGTCGTAGGTTTTATGATGTTTAATTATTTCTTCAATTACATTCTTGTGGTTTCCTAAAGATGTTTTGTCACAACTAACATTATGACACTCGCTAACTATTTATCTCACTCGGTGGAGTTTTATAGGACGTACAATCAAACAAATACTTGTCATATATATCCTTGTCTAGCCAGGGAATTTTAGGTAGAATGGAGGAAATTTGGGCATCTACTACATCTAATGAGCGGAGATCAACTAGAGTTGAAAAGATCATAATAAAATTCAATAAAAGATTCATATTTTTCTTGCTAAAGGGGGGTTGTGTTATTATGATGATGAGAGAATAGGAAACATCAAGGTTCCCTAAAGATACAAACATCTAGTGAAATGATGGGTACCTAGGGATCTTCGTCAAATCAAAATTGATTTTTTTGTCGATGGACGGATATACCGCATTGCTCCATCATCATTGCATAGTTTGGGGCTATTTTCCATGGTTGGAATAAAGGTACACAATGGAATATTAATTGAATTGATGGAGTATTTCAAACCCTATTACAACTATTAGAACATTAACCCAACTCATTAGTACCTTAGTTACACTATTTAGTCAATTTTATTGCATATTTGCATTAATACACTATGTGGTATACTAGGGGTTCTTAGTTGGACAAATTCCAAGTAAAATTGGGGAATTCACACCCACATGAGAACTCTAGCTCATTCAACCAGCCACATGTGCACCCTCATTGTTGTTGGTGTGCTCCCATACATTGAATGTGGACAGCTTGGTTGACTAGGAGAGATAGAGGTTGATTATGTCCATTTTTTGCTTGATTTGGTGCATTTAATGACACCTTAAGACTCTAAACCACCCATATTTCCACACCCACGCATGCCAAGGTGTAATAATTGACCCAGATCATCTCATCCATGTCCAGTCAGCAATTTGGGGCTTGATTGGACCACCTAGGGGGGGTTGATGCCAATTTGGCAATTTTGACTAGTACACTCACATTGGGCTTCCAAATCTGCACGAAACATTCCAAATGCAATATAAACCTGATAATAACATGTTTTTATGTTAGAAAAATAAAAATAACCTAGTTCTATTCACATTTGTGTGTGCAAATTGCTTCTCAATTAATGGTTTTTGCTGGTTTTTGCACCAAATTTGATTTGTGAGTTTCACTAATGATCCTAGATTCTCCTATGGTTTGAATTTATCATAGGGTATCAGATATTATTGGATATTATTGAGTTGCAGATCAATTCATAGTGACTTGAGCTGCATTTTTAGAGGAATTCCAGATAAAATTGAATTTTGTTTTGCAGAACATTCAGCAATTTCATCACCATTAGCACAGGAGAAAATGGAATTTACCCACATCTTGCTAACGCCTTTCAACTTCTTCGATTGTAAGGAATATGTGGTGATTCAATTGAGAGACAAGGGCCTCTACATAGTTACCATGGGCACAGAGGTGGATCCAAACTTTGCTGTTGAGAAAGCCAAGTACTTCAATAGATTGGATGATGCATATGGATTGTTATGCCTGAGCATCTCAAGAGAGCCCTTGTTTCACATAGATGGTTTGAGCACACCCAATGAAGTCTGGGTAAAACTAGAGACATTGTTTGGTAAAACTGATGAAATAAGAGGTCACCAGCTTGAGAACGAGCTTATCATCTTGATCCCAGCCCACTATGACACTATCCAATACTTCTTCACCAAGTTTAAATCACTTGTGTTGTAGCTAAAACAATGTGGAATTGAGAAGAAAGAGGACCAGTTGATTATGTTCATACTTTTGAAGTTGGGGCTAGAGTTATCAGTTTTTGTGAGCACATTCCACTTAGGAAAGTTAACACTTCGAAACTGGAAAATGCCCAGTCTAGCTAGCTTCATGGAGTCACTCACTCATGAGAAAGAAGAGAAAGTCCAAATGGGCACCATCAAGACCAAGGATCAAGCCTTAGCCATGGGAGTTTTGAATTCCTCAAAGGGAAATCCCAAGCCCAAGAATTCGAAGCTGTCAGAGAAGAAGAAACCAAAAAAAACCCAAATCCAATGATAGTGGTTCGAATCCTCCCAAGGAGAAGGACAAGAGGGGGGAAGAGAATACCAAATGCACCTATTGCCACAAGAGATGGCATCCAGAGAGCTTATGCATGAAAAATACCATTGACCAGATGGCGCAAGTGTTGGAGAAGAACAACATTCTAGTCCCTGACAGCGCAAGGAAGAAGGATGGAACCTCTAGTTTGAATGACAACAAGGATAAATGTCATGCTTTGGTAGTAGGTACCTATAACTCTTCATCTTTTATCATTAATTCTAGGGTTTCCAGTCACATGGTAACCAAAAGAGATCTCTTCTCCTCCATGGATTCAAATACTAGGCCAGTAGTTCGAATGGGGGATGATTCAGAAATCCAGACCAGGGGGATTGGTAGGATTGAATTAGAGCATGGTTACTTCAGTGATGTCTTGTATGTACCAACCCTTGCAATAAATTTGTTGTCATTCTATCAAATGACCCATACAGGAGAGGCAAAGAGAGTGACCTTCACTCCAGACATGGTAGAGATTTCAGAAATCTCAACAGACCAAGTCATTGCAATTGGGTATGCAGTGTTGATGTATTTGTAACTTCGAAATGTATTCACTTGTATATTTCTTATTGTATTTCATTGTACCCCGGCAGAGATGTTTATTCCTCTAATCGGGAGAGTCATTAATATAATAAAGTCATGTAAATTCATTGAGTTTAGCCCTTCGTTGTAAGTCAGGGCAATAGTCCCCACAATTGAGATGAGGTTAACCCTCCGTTGTAAGTCAGGGAAATAGTCCCCATAGTTGAAGGGTATTAGGGTTATTAGACTCTCCTAGTGAGGTCGGCCCTGTAGAGTAATTTTCAAGTGGAAAACTAGTATAAATAGAGAGTGAGACTCTCTATTTGAAACATACATTCACTCAACAGTAGCACATGAGTGAGAGAGAAGTAGCTCACATAAGAGAGAGAGAGAGAGAACATATGTCGGAGATCATGTTTGTATATTTTGTTTTTACTTTTTCTTTTGGTGCTCATTCTATCTCTGAGAACGTTGTGGGGTTTTCTCCTTTATGGTTTTCCCAAGGAAAAATATTTGTGTCTCTTGTCTCTTGTGATTATTGTTTTGCATGTTATTCTCTTAGATAAGATCCTAGATCATATTGATTAAATGATAAAAAACTATCATGTTATCAAAGCCTCTCTAAAATAAGACATTGTGCATCTACAGAAGCTAGGGCTTCTTACTTTTTGGGTCTCTCTCCATGGATCATCGAAAAAAGGAGGATAGGATAACTCTCCATTGAAGGGTGCATCTTTCTGTTGAAGCAGAATTTGATTTCGGGCATTTTCAGTTTTTGACCTGTTACTGCGACGGGAAATCAAGGATTTTCACATAAGAGGAATTTTTGAGTGAGCCCAAAATAGGATTTCTCTCCTCCTCAAAATCAAAATTTAGAGACCAAGATCAAATTTTTTGGTTGGGTAGAACTCCGAGAAAGTCAAACCCTAATTTGAAAAAACCTAAAAGACTAAAAATATTCATTTTGGTGCATTCACAATATCTCAATATTGGAGAAGGATCATGAGCCGAAAATTTTATAGGCCGAAGATAAATTTAATGAACCCTTTTAAAAGTGTCAACCTCAAATTCGCTATATTCTAGGAGATATGATTCCTCAAATTTAGGGTTACAGCCTCTCCCAGGATCCATTCTTAAACAGGTGACCTAGGGAAAACTACTATATCTCGGGCTACAAAGGTCCAAATGAAATTTATAAAAATTTTCCAAATAGGGCACATGCTTCAATTTTTTTGGTAAAAGTTTCAGGCCCCAAAGGTGAAATAGTGACACATGGTAGTCTGTACAAGTTCGATATTATGAACAGTCCTGAAACAAGTCACCTTGGGAAAATGTGCATAAGTCCCAATTGGTGAAACCAATTCTTCTCTAATATGCAGTTTTAGAAAGAGGATAGACAAGGCTACCTCAATTCTAAGTTTTAGACACAAAGGATCAATAATTTTGGAGATATCGCAGAAACACTATGAGGCATTTGTGCATAAGAAATTGGAAAATTAGGGCTTCTTGTTCCAAGAGCTTCCCTCCACTATTTTCAGAGAAGGAGTATATTGGATAGCTCACCTTGAATAGGCCCATATTTCTATCCAATCAGAAGTTTGAGATTCCAAGTTTTGAAAATTAGGTTTTCTGTGACAAACCCTAGATCAACCAGCTCCGGAACCAGGACAGACACCTCAAATCGTAAGAAAGGTCTAGGATCCAGAGGGAGTTGAGGCTAAGGATAGAGCCAAGAGAATCATTGCATATTCTATTAAATATAATCTCATCCCTCGTGTGTAATCCTTGAATACACCAAAAGGAAGTGTTTGTTGCTATGATGAAGCAATCGAAGAAGAACAAGATATTTTTATAACCACCTTGAATGACCTCCCATGATCATGGGATTCATTCATTTGAGGAATGTGTGCCAGAAGGAATTGATTACCTTCAATAGACTCTAGGAAGAGTGCACACAAGAATAATCTCGACTCATAATAAGAGAAGAGAAGATGAGAGTAACTAAATATCAAGCTCTCACAATTCAAAGAAGATCCCCCAAGCGATGAGGAATATAAAGGACTCAATTCTTGAAGAACCTCTCATCCATCTTAGCATTTTGATAAGAAATGATGATGTCTTGAATGAAGAAGATGATAAAGATGAAGGCACAAGAAGGAGTCTACCCATGAAACAAATAAAGATAAGTATTTGAATTGTATTTTCCTATATATCTAGTTTTTTATATGACATTGTTTAATTGTGAAACGTATTATGCATGATAGAATAATGAACAATATACTAGAATAATATGCATGTGATGGGGTAGCCCATAGTGCTATGCAACACACCATTACTACTGATATAGAATGAAACATCTTTACTGACGTATTGGATTAGTGCACAATCTCAATGATGTCATGGTAGAGATGGAAGGAATCTAGAAAGTTTCTGTGAGATATGTATGAATGTTGTATTGGCTAAACTTAGTTGCATGATTGTATCTTTATGCATAATAATTTTCCATTACAAATATGCCTTATGAAATGTTTCTAACCATACAAATAATGCATTTGACTTGTAGGAAAGATTGTGTACAATCTTTTACAAGAAAAGAAGGATGAGACTTGTTCCGAAGAACAAGTGACGATAGTTCAAGATTCACTCCAATAAGCATACATGAAGATGAACCAAGAATCTTTCATAGCTAAAGAAAGAGCTTAAGAAGAATATTAAGAGAATGGTAGATGAAGAATAATCCAAGGAAAGCAAGAGGCCTCAAACACAATCTATTTATGTTGAGCGACATCATTGATGCAGAACCTTCCAGCTATGAAGAAGTAGCCAAAGGGAAGGAGAGCACCAATTCAAGAAGAATGATGTCTAGGATGCGGTATCGAGACCTGAAGGGAAGTCCGTAGTGCCTTCCATATGGATCTATAAGGTCCAGCATGCAGTAGATTGGAACATCATGGGATAAAAGGAAAGATTAGTAGCAAAGGAAGCCAATTGTCACTCCAGTATAGAATGTTTCAATACATAGAGTGTGAAAGGCAGAGGGATAATGATGCTCCACTTTAGAGGGAGTGACTGCAGAAGATACTGAGGTTTGACATGGTACGACGGGATGGATAGATTACCGATGGATCTAGGATTTACTGAGAGTAAAGAAGATTCCAACCTTTTCTTCAAGGTTAAAGAAGGAAGACCAGTGATGCTCTTGTTATATGTCGATGAATTATTCCTGACATGGAAAGAGGAAATCATTAAAGTTGCAAGAAGGAGACTTTTCGCCGAGTTCGAGATGAAGGACTTGGGTATGATGCACTACTTTCTAGGCATGGAAGTGTGGTAGAGTGCAGATGGAATCCCCCTTATACAAGGGAAGTATGCAGTGGAGATCCTGAAGAGGTTCGCGATGATGGACTGCAAGGCCATAGCCACACCTATGGCATCGAACCTGAAGCTATTGAGTGATGCTTCATTAGAATCGATTGATTCCACGATGTATCATCAGATGACCGGGTCATTGATGTACTTGATGAACACGAGACCAGATATTTTCTTTGCCATGAACAACCTGAGCCAGTTTCTGACAATTGCAAAGCATGCAGTGAGGTACCTAAAGGGTACAGTTGAGTGTGGGCTCAAGTATGATACGAATAAGAAGACTAACCTGCAAGGTTATGTTGATTCAGATTGGTAGCGTCAATGAGAAGAAGAGCACCCTAGGTTGCTTCTTCAGTTTGAGATCCAGTATGGGTTACTGGTTTGGCAAGATGGATTTCTGTATGGTGCTGAGTACAGCCAAGGAAAACTATGTTGCCACTTGCTCAACTATTTGGGAGGTAGTATGTTTATTTTGAAAGATACTATTTGATTTGATTGATCTAAATTGCATTTTTTTATGATGCAGAGAGGAGCAGACAAGCTCCATTTTGTGATCCAGATCGAGGTCTCTCTAAAGAGGGAGTTCTAGCATATCTGATGAGACAGGTTGTCTGATCATAAAATCCTGGTGAAACTCGTATGTTGCTTAGACATAATGAGTCCTGTAGGTTGTCCTCGAATTTAATCAATCCTGGCGAAGCTCATAGGTTATCCTTGGACATAATCATCCCTGATGTGATTATATGCTAGAAATGGCTAGAGTGAAGTTTGAATACTTTAGAGAGAATATTGTTATTCTCTAGATAGAGGTTCCTTCCAAGGGGAAGTGATGAGTCCATGATCCATTCTGACATGGTGGTAGGCGGGGCCTTCCATGGTCAGGCGTAAGCACAGATCCTTTCCTTGGATGGTAGATGGTGTGTCCTACCATGTTGGTGGATGTGAGTGCAAAGCCTTTCCTCGGATGGTAGATGGTGTGTCCCACCATGCCGATGGATGTAAGTGTTGGGCCTTTCTGACATGGTGGCAGGCTGGGCCTCCCATGGTCAAATGTAAGTTTTGGGCCTTTATGACATGGTGACAGGATGGGCCTTCCATGGTCAAATGTAAGTACTGGGACTTTTCGACATGGTGGTGGGTTGGGCCTCCCATGGTTGGATATAAGTGTTGAGACCTACATCAAGCATGAAAAATGGTTGTCTTTGTAGAACTACATCCAACATGAAAAAGGGTTGGCTCTGTAGAGGAATACCTTGTAGAGGGCATGTAACACCCCAATTTTGACCATGTTTGCATTAAATATACATGATAATTATATTGTAAATAATCATGGTGCAGAGCTAAAGGCCAAGGCCCCACCATCGATTTGGTTATGTTTATGTTTTGGATTGGAATGATCACTGATGGTATATCGGGACATACAGCATATATTAAATGGTGACATCATGTAAATGTGCACTTTAATTAAATAACCCAACCAGCTATGTTCACTGCAACTAAATTGAGAAGGGGCATGATTCCAAAGGATAAGGAAAGGGGAATGTTGAACATTGAGTCATGGGGGGGAAAATCCATGTGTCATCACCCTG
>LPNX010988801.1:11258-81694 GCA_001517045.1 Pseudotsuga menziesii
AACAATCTCCTAAATCCCCCAACCTCCTATTACATCCTCTCTACAACACATAAAGAACCCCACATTAATCTAACCTCCCCTCTCCAAAGGCCTAACACCCCCCATGTTAGTAACCTCTTCTAACATCCCTATATCTTCCCCTACCATTAACATCCCCCTCTTATATCTCTCTCCTATCTATGTCTTCCCCCTCTTCTCATCCAAGTACACCTAACCCCAACCCCCCTCCTCCTCTCTCTCTCACTCACACACACACATCCCTTAGAGTTTTAAAACAATAGTTAGGGAGAAGAGAGGGGCGTGTTAGGGGGATACGTCATAGGGAGTGGTTATTAATTCCCCCTAAACATTGAATGATCCCTTAGCCATGGAACCAACTTCTTAAATGCTCCTAAATGTTATTCAAACATAATTCCTACATGTTATAGATGGTAAAAATGTGCACTTGTTTTAGTTGATAATAGTGAGTGCATGTTATTTCTCTCTATAAACAACAATAGTCCTTGTCCAAGAAACATTCTAATAGATTTCAAGCATTTTTCATAGTCCACACGCAATTTTAGGTTGTAGACGATGCGTTCATTCTCTTCATCACCACAATAACACACAAAATTTTGATTGCATTAACCATCTCCATCACAAGTGTCCAAGGATTTCTTGGATCATGGTATACATTGGACAAGGATTAAGCATTCAATAGAAAAACAATATAAACCATATCCAATTACTCACCAATCATTTTCTTTCAATTGAGGAGTTAGCAAAGGACACATTTCATTGGTCATTGTGGTGGAGTATCTAGATACAATTGAGCAAGAAATAAACCAACCTTGGAGAATATCCCCTTGAGGAGCACCATAGAGCATCTCCACCATTGTTTTTCTTGCAATTGAGGATATAGAAAAGGAAATATTTAATTGGTCATTGTGGTGGAGTATGTACACCAAATTGAGCAAGAAAGAAACCAATCTTGGGGAATCTCCCATTGAGGAGCACCATCGAGCATCACCACCATTGTTTTTCTTGCAATTGAGGAGCTAGCAAAGGAATAATTTCATTGGTCATTGAGATGGAGGATGTAGACACAATTGAGCAAGAAAGAAACCAAGCTTAGGGAATCTCCCATTCAGAAGCACCATAGATCATCTCAACCATTTCTTTTCTTATAATTGAGGAGCTAGCAAAGGAAACATTTCATTGGTCATTGTGGTGGAGTATCTAGACATAATTGAGCAAGAAAGAAAACAAACTTTGGGAATCTCCCATTGAGGAGAACCATAGAGCATATCCACCATTTATTTTATTGCAATTGAGGAGCTAGCAAAGGCAACATTCCCCCTAACATGAGTATCTAGAAAAAAATGAGCACATCAAGGAACCAAGATCGGGGAACCATATATCATTGATCACTGTGGTGATCGGAAATTCATGAAATCAAGTAAGAAAATCGACACCATAGAGCATGAGATTGAGAGATTCATTTTGGCACCATCGGTGATATCAATTGTATGTAGACACAATTGAGTAAGAAAGAAAACAAGCTTAGGGAATATTCCATTGAGGAGCACCATAGAGCATCTCAACCATTTCTTTTCTTATAATTGAGGAGATAGCAAAGGAAACATTTCATTGGTCATTGTGGTGGAGTATCTAGACACAATTGAGCAAGAAATAAACCAAGCTTTGGGAATCTCCAACCGAGGAGCACCATAGAGAATATCCACCATTTATTTTCTTGCAATTGAGGAGCTAGCAAAGGCAGAATTTCCCCCAGTCTTCCCCCTAACATGAGTATCTAGAAACAATTGAGCACATCAAAGAACCAAGCTTGGGGAACCATATATCATTGATCACTTTGGTGATGGGAAATTCACGAAATCAAGTAAGAAAATCAACAAGGAAGATGATACCCAATGAAGTCCTTGAAGAAATTAGAGAAAATAAAATAAATGGCATGACCAATCAAAGACACTCTATGAACACTCAAACAATTCTAATTGTAGAGGATGCCTCAGTTCTTCTTAGCAATCCACAACAACAAAGAGAAAAGCATTCGCTCTAGGGGCCTTCAATTGCCATAAAAGTTGAAAAACGAGCACCACATGGCACTGATCAAGGAGTAAAACGTAGGTTCTCATGAAACCTTTCCATATTTACATGGATATGGGTATACAAGTGACAAATTTAGAGAGTCATTTCATATCTACTGCATGCTCGAAGAAGACAATGTTGTCCAGACCACCCGGAAGGATTTCAAATTGCCACCATCCAAACGACAACAAGAGATAGAAGGACATGAGGCTCATGTTGAAACAACAGACCAACCAAGTGATATGGTACAAGGTGTAGTTCTAGCCTCCCTACCTATCTTAGCAACTTCATGCTGAAGAACTCCAAAACGTATACATATTGATGAAAGTCTCATTGGTTCGCTTGAATGTACGGTTTCTAAACACAGTATTGCGAATCAATATCAACATATACTTGTCAACTATTTTTATTCTAAATGTGATGGAAATCAATGTACATTATTTATATCGATAGTAAAACCTAGGTCTATGGTTTTTGTTAGGAGAAAATTAAGGATAAAGATGATAAACAATTATGAACCAAGTTATCATATTGTTAGAATTTTAATAGATTCATTTAGTACAATAGGAAATAAATCTTATTCAAAGGACCGCAATGTGGCTTGTCGTGTGTTGTAACAATCAATCATGAACAAACGCACTAGGGACCTTCGACTTCTTAAGCATAAATCCAAAATTTTACATTTGTATATGAAAACACTCTGTAAGTATTTTTCTAGAAGAGAACAACTTGAATCTGGTCAAACAGATGTCCGAGCCTTCATTAGCAAGTTTCCACGGTCTTATATGAAGCTCATTGATGCAGTAAAGGGTCTAGTGTAGGATTTTTGGTGTGACAATCATATACCTTCTTCCAACCAAAAATACGTACTAAAATTGAGAAGGGGTTCAAGGGATCGTGAGCCCCACATTAAAAATTTTCTTTACGTGACAGAAACATTATTATATGAGAGATTTAGGCATCAACATAATGAACTTATCTCGGGCCAAATATCCTTCGAGAAATTCAAACCATGGTATGTTAAAATAAACACAACTCATAACACATGTTGTTGTCGATATCACATTGAGTACGAATATTATTATGACACATATATACATATATTGCATGTATTACATAACAATATTGTGCAAGAATACTCAACTATATTTCCACTGACATTATCTAGAGATTTTATTCATATAATTTTGTGTGGAAGGACAAAAGGTTGCACATTTTATCAAAGGCCTTGCGTAGATGGGACATGCCAAGGGTGTGGTGGAATGGAATTTTTGGACAAATTCATACATGTGACCAATGAGCATGAACTTGGGAGACATGAAGTGAACTTGTAGTCATTCAAATATATCATGTATGATATAAGTAGAGGGAATGAAGGAAAATTATACAATTGGTCACCTCTGTGGTCACCTCTCAGGTTAATAACGAGTTCCTGAATAGTATTTTTTTCTTCATATTGTTATTTCATATATGTATTAATCTATTGATTTCTAGATATTTATTGTTGATCTAAAAAGTATGGGTTTGCAAATTCATGGAGGAATTCTTTGAAAAGACACAACAGTATGTAAACCATTTACATGTGGTTCGTTGGAAAGATGACTAGTTTATAACGTGCATGGATACATTTCTTATTGGAACTATCTAATCAGTGGTTAATTTTTTGAAAAATACACTCTTCATTTACGAAATGAGATTCATAGTTAACATAATGACTCAAACCATGTCAACATAATGGTCCATATCACCTATATACATGTGGCAGATAATACTGAAGAGAAAAGGGTTATATTGAAGGACAATCACTTTTATATAAGTGATGACAGGTGTCATGACTGGGATTTTATACAACACAACTTTCAATTGTTCTAAAATCACGTGAAGGATAACAACATATATATCGAAAAACATTGGAATTGGTCTGATGGTTGTGTGAAGAAATTAAAAAAATGCTCGTATCTTCCAATGGTTGTGTATTCTCCATAAAAGGCACAAGGTGCAACATATTTGGAACTATTTTGAGACTGGACACATAAAATGGGAACATGATGGAGAAGAAGCATGCACCAAGAGTGCATTACATAGGAAATAAATGAAGTTCACAACTATTTCACTCATCTGATATCCAAAGACCATTGTTGAATGGTGTTCTTTAGTAATGGGGTAGGGATCTAGAAGGAAAGAAGGGCAATCATCTCAAAAAGAAAATGTACATAGATATTTTTGGGAGGTGTTATATGTAGATCAATCACACCTATATGAGGGAAAGACTGTCCAAGTAACGTGTGCATTCCATTCATTTAGAACGTTAGACAGTGCTATAGTTGAAATGTGGACAAGAAAACTCTCTTGTTTTTTATCCATGTAATACTGGTGAATGGGACAATTGTGAATCCATATATTAGGTTGATAGCTGGGATACTATATCCCTCCCCATTGGTTGAAAAATAAGTGCAGAATTATCCTAGTTGGAGGAGGACCAACTAAATATTTCACTTGACTATGACCACATATCAGATCTCATACAACCATGTTTGACTGTCATTAGAGGAAATTTGGGGTCTAAAATGGGCCTTATAAGAAACATGCCAACAATAAATTCTTGTGAGTTGGAATTTAAGAACCAATAGAATTCCAATAAAATGAGTCAACCCTAATGGTTGAATTGACATATTTGTCATAAAAAAAAACTACTTTTTTTGTTCGTATTTTTGACATATATCCTTGCGTTTTTACTCAGATTTTGATTGGGAGAGCTCGTTGGATGCATGATTTGATTCTCCATCCAACAATTACCCACACTGCATACTTTTGATGGACCCCTTCTACCCCAAAAACAAGAAATACTTGAAAAAACGTGATGATGACATTATCATCATGTTTTTTCAGGTATTTCTTGCTTTTGGGGTAGCGAGGTCCGTCAAAATTATGCATGGTGGGTACTCATTGGATGCAGAATCAAATCTTGCATCCAACGAGCTCTTCTGATTGAAATTTGACTAAAAACACAGGGAGATATGCCAAAAATACGAACACAAAAAGTAGTTTTTTTCTTTTTTCCTCCAAAATAAAAAAATATTATTTTATTAGTTTAACTATTATTTTATTATTTTCCTTAGGAGGCCCATTCTAGACTTCAAAATTGCTCTAATGTATGTTGATAACTTTGAAATGTTTGACAACTAGTTGTGTTTAGTTAGACGAATCCTAGGTTGGCACTTTATTTTATGTAGGGCACACATATGTAGTTGTTTCCCTGAGAGGAAATGAATGGCACACTAACTATTGGATATCACGTTGCTTGGATGGGAAGGAGGCCCTCATTTCCTTATTAAGATACTTTGAGGGAAATGATTTTCCAATTGGGTCGATGGTTATCAAAAGAGAATATTTGACACAGGTTTCCCATGCACAAAATAAAAAAGGTTATGTATTTGAATATTATAGACCAGGTCAAATTGTATACTGTTATGTAAACTTAGTTATTGGCACAAACATCCAATTGCAAACAATTACAAGCACGAACTCATCAATGTCATGATACTTTTTGCCTTACTCCAAGCACGACTGACTGAAAGATACCATTGGTATTAGAGGCGATGCCAATGGTCTAGTCGAATGACTACATGTAGGTAGTCAGGTATGTTGTATGGATGGTATTTGTGTATTATGTTATAGGTATGTGATGTACATGTACATGTCATGATTTTGGTTTCATGGTCTCATTGATTATTTATAGCTTGATAGAATGATAAATTACATAGACTTGTATAAATTCATAAATTACACAAGCTTCATCATGGATTTGTTGTATTATATTCATACTTACATAAATCATGCCATATATCCCTAGACTATTATTTAGCCCATTATTTGGGATATGTCTCTTGCATCTAGCTTGAATATTGAAGTTGGTCCTCTAAGGACATTAGTCAACACCTTAATTTTTCATGGAACTTCCTGATGCAAGTGTTAAAATAAGGTATAAAAATATTCCCATGCTTAATAACCCTGGTCAATCCTAGCCTAGAAATACTAGCTTACAAACCCTATAGCCAATCCTAGTAATCCTAGTTTGTACCATAAACCCTAGTTTGAATTCTAAACCCTAGAAACCCTAGTTTGTATCCTAGAGACTAGTTTCTGTCAACTTCATAACCCATGAAAGGTGAGGTATTGTATCCCCTTGTGTTAGTGAGCCACTAAAATTGTAGCCTATGATGGAGAGTAATTCTTAACATTGTCAAATACAAAAAAATATAAGTATCCACATGACATACTACATCAAGAGCATCAATTATTGATGATATTGGAATACTTATTGTTGTTCGACTATGGTGCATAATCGAGCCAATACTAGTAACCCTAGTTTGAAGTCTAAACCCTAGAAACCATAGTTTGTAGCCTCGATACTAGTTTGTGTTCAAAATCCTAGAAAACATAGTTTGTAGCTACTAACTATCATCTATAGATCACTAGGATCATTTATTTAATGTCACCATTAATCAATATCTTGTATCAAACTTTCAAACCTTAGAATGAAGGAGACTAAGTCAATGATTTGTTCCCTCACCAGTCTCAATTAATTGAACAAATGAGGATTCATATCCATTTGTATCTAGACAAATCATATCCTTCGGGAGAAGGATATGCATCCGTTAGAATGAAGGAGACCAGTAGTATTTTAATAAAAGGAGATTGAAATAATAAGAATGAAGGTAATCACATCAATTGAGATGAAATGTAATCACATCCATTGGAATGAAGGGAAGTCATTTTGATATGGATGAAGCTTGATCTATATTAATTTAGATAATTTAATTACAAGTGTTAGGCAATGAGTCCCTAGAAATCACAAAGTCTAAGATCACCTCTTATGAGTTTTTATACTCATATACAGATGAGGTGTCATCATCAGCCTCTAATGAGTTATTAGAGAGATCTATTTCTAGAGGTAGTTAGATCCATGTACTAAGAAGTGATATCAATGGATGAATACAAGTGTTAAGAGTGGATTAATACTTTTCCACCAATTTCTTATCCTATGTTCTATTTATTAATATGATATTGGAACCCTTTATTTTTAAGGGATTGGTAGCACGGGGGGTTCACTCAATGAAGTTGTTTCATAGAATGACATAGGATATTAAATAATATCCCTAATTTCATTAAATATTGGAAAATGCCTCCAAAAATTGTATTATTGAACCCCCCCTCCCAATATAAATTTATAATTAAGAAAACCCTTAGTTTCACCATATATTGTATGCATCCATTTTTAATACCCCATTTATATCAGATTATCAAGTTGTAACAAGAAGGATCCATAATGCATCTTAGTATAAGAAAACAAGATGCTAAATAAAATAATAGTATAATTCTAATAACGATCCCACTAGGATTGCAAGGGTGACTAATCAATTTGTAGCTTTGGATAATGGAAGACACAACAAAATAGTAATGGGGAGTAAAAGACAACCCAATAAAGAGATCATTGTATCAAATAATGTAAAATATTGTTAATGTAATAGTCAGTGCAATCATTAGAAAAGATGAGAATTGCATTTGTTTCACACCACATCCTACCAACCTACCAATTTTATATCATGTAAATACAAGTATAGGCATAGAGAGCTCATGTTTTCTATAAGATTAATAAATTAAATTCCATAAAAATGAAAAATTAGAACCCTTTAATTGATGGGATTCCCTACCTTCCTATCAAAACAAACATCACTGATGTTTGAACTCCAATGAACATATAAAAATTCCTTACTTTCAAATAACACCATATGATTAAGTGCATAACTTGGATTATCTCATTCACAAGATGCAATGAATTTCCTCCACGTCCTCTACGTTTAGTTTTGCAATGAAGGGAATTAACAACATTTAGCTATCATTTCTTTGGTTATATCTACCTTTTTCATAGCTTTACAGGAGAGGGGAAAATATCCATTGTCAAGTTTCAAGAAATCAATAGTTATAAATATACACGAACGGTGAAACTTAAAATGATATCATTGCATGGTAGTGATAACACATAGGGTATGTAAATAAGGATTTAGATTTTCACCTATGTTCATGTCAATTCTAATACAATATTAAGACGGATGCCTTGCATATAAGAATTGGAATTTAAATTATGACTGTGACAAATATAAATCAATCTAACAACTATTCCTAACTGGGAATGTGAAAATGTTAAAGAAGAATACAAAAACTTGAAATAAATAATTAGTTAAGAAATATTGATCTAACTTTTCCTAGTTCTAGTGAGCCAAGAAATATTGATATCACTTTGTCTTGGTTGTCATAGAGCGGGGTTTGATGTAATCTTAATACCCACCTAAACCCCAACTTAAAAAAATATTCTAAAAAAAAAGATTTTATAAGTTCAATGATTTAGAGGTATAAACCCAACCCATTATTTGGAGTGTATTCCTTAGTAGAAGTTAGGACTGATATGAATCCATCCCATGATTTGGAGATATGAATCTAGCCCATGATATGGAGGTCATCGCTTAGAAAAAAATAGGAATAATATGAATCTAATAGATTATTTGTAGGTTTGAAATGATCCCATGATTTAGAGGTATGAATCATCCCACTATTTTGAGGTTATTCCTTATCCCACCCAAATAAAATAACCCCCAATATTTATATTACTATGTCAAATTAAAAATATCCTCTTGACCCCTTAATATCAGGAAACATATTTTTTTTCGGTTTTTAGGAGTATTCAAACCACCAATATGAATGGAAGTGATATGATATTGCCTTTCTAGTGAACCCCATCTTCTTGGTAGAAACTCCATGATAGTGATCCATGAAAGGTTAGGTATTGTGGCCCCTTGTGTTCATGAACCATTAAAATTGTATCCTATGATGGAGAGTAATTTTTAACTTTGTCAAATGAAGCAAAAGAGAAGTATCCACATGAAATACTACATCAAGAGCATCCATTACTGACAACATTGGAAGACTTCTTGTTGTTTGAAATTTTTTTAGTGATTTGTTTTTGGGGTCCACTTACAATCCTAGTGGCGATAATCAATTTGCAACATAAATCTCCAGATTATAGTATATATATTTGATACTATTGTGGCACATCTTTAATGAGTGATAGATCTAAGATGTTAGTAAGAAATGTGAAGTTTGTTGATAAAAATGAATATGCTTTGTTTAGTTTTGTGAATCTTAGGATCCTCAGGAATTAATGAATTCAAATATGAAAGAAGGTTGAAAAAGAGAGAGAAGCACGTTGAAGGTCACCACCTACAGGATTTCAAGGACACCAGTTGAATCCCTACTCATCGATCAGATGGATGAAATTTCAACTCCATTAGATTCAGTACATTGAGATAGTGTTATGGATGTCCATCTCCTTTGGATCCATGGACAAGGGATCCTATTTTAGCTCACTTTTGGAAACTAGGGTTTTTCTCAATAAGGGAATGCAAAAATGTTGCACGTAGGGGTCAAATTTGCAAATTCGTCGAATGAGAACTTGTGGCTAGTTTTTCCACATGGAAAATAGATAAACACACTTACATGACCCCCTAAAACCCAATTTTGATGCACAGTTGGAATTATATGCCCTGAGTAGGGATTCAATAGGTGTCCCTAAAATCCTGTACGAGGTGAGCTTCAACATGCCATATAATGATGACCATGGCTCTGATAGAGAAACAATCAAATACATTGGATTCAGGACACTAAGATAGTTCTTTGGGTGTCCCTCTCCTCTAGTTCCATGGACAAGGGATCCTATTTTAGCTCAATTTTGGAAACTATGTTTTTTCTTAGTAATCAAATGTGAAATTTTGGAACAGAAGGGTCAACTTTGAAAATTCCTCAATCAAGCAATTGTGGCTAGAGTTAACACATGGATCATGCCTAAACACACTTGCATGACCCCTGGAAACCCATTTTTGATGCACGGTTGGAATTCTATTCCCTGGGTAGGGATTCAAGAGGTATCTTTGAAAGCCTATAGGAGGTGACCTTCAATTTTCCACAGAATTATGATCGTTTCTTTGATCAACAAACCATTGAATCCGTTGGATCAAGAATATAGATATATTTATAGGGCTGGCCCTCTCCTATGGCTCCATCGAAAAGGGATCCTCTTTTAGGTCAATTTTGAAAACTAGGGTTTTTCTTAGTAAGGGAAGGTGAAAGTTTTGCACATAGGGGTCAAATTTGAAAATTCGTAGACCGAGAACTTGTGGCTAGTGTTACCACATGGAAAATTCCTAAACACACTTGAATTACCCTCTGGAACCCAGTTTTGATGCATGTTTGGAATTCTATGCCCTAGGTATGGATTCAATAAGTGTCCCTAAAACCTTGTAGGAGATGGGATTCAACGCGCCGTAGAATTATGATTGTGGCTCAGATCGATGAATGATCAAATCCGTTGTATTTATGACATCAAGGTGGTGCTAGGGGTGGTCCTATTCTCTGGATCAATGAACAAGGGATCCCATTTTAGGTCAATTTCATAAACAAGGCTTTGATTAGTAAGGGAATGTGAAATTTTTGCACATAGGAGTCAACTTTTCAAATTGATTGGCCGAGAAATTGTGGCTATCATTCCCACATTAAAACTACCTAAAGACACTCACATGACCCACCCAAATCCATTTTTGATGCACGAATGCAATTCTAAACTTCGGGTAGGGATTCAACAGGTGTCTGTGAATGCCTATAGAAGGTGAGATTCAAAGTTCTATAGAATTATGAATGTGACTTGGATCACTGAAAAATAGACTCCATTGGATTCATAATATCAGTATGGCCAATAAAGTAGATCGGAGTTTTATCACATTCATAAAAAAAAGATATTAGTCATGCAAAGGGTCGAGCTAGAGTACCATGGTGTTTCTCATACTCTTTTTCCATACAATACCTAGATATAAGAACTATGCGTTCAAGTCCAAGTCAATCAAATACAAATTGTGGACTAAAGTTTGTCACATTGATTCTATAAACATGCATAAAAATAACAATGAGTAACAATGCAACTAATCAACAACTCAAGAATCGTCCTATAAAGTATTCAAGTCATTTGTAATTATTCTTTGGGCATACTGTTAAAGTTTAGGGTTAGTTCATATTTTACATAGGTAAATAAATATACTTAAATACATAAACATAAATATAAAACAAGATTCAGAATAATACTTCTCCAATAAATTTAAACTATAACAAAGTCACACATAATTTTCATCTCTTTCAACTTCAACGCTCCATTGGTCACTATGTTAAAGTTGGTCCTCGAGGTGTTTCATCAAATGGCATGTATAGTAACAAAATGATAAAATAATGCATGAGAGATACAATAGTAAAGAATCATAACCATTATTTTGAATCAACCTTATACTTAGATACTTTTAGGTTTGATCTTGTCACCAAAGGTTACCATCCTCCCCACGAATGGGTCTTGCAAATGCACTAACTTTAACATATACAACTATTCATACACATGGTTTATTATGTGTTATATTTAATTCGTGACCTATGTAGATGATATATGTGTATCCCATATATTCGTTAGATGAAATTCATCATGGAAAACACCAATTTCATTTATGTGGGCCACACAGGTGCATCACTTAGGTGTGTCAACTTTGTGCATCCTTTAAATGTTTGTTATGTTTTTATGTTTGTAAGGTAATTTTGTATTCAACCGTTAGTTGGGTCAGTTTATTAGGTGTGTTAGGTATGTTACATTGTTGTGAATACAATTAACATTGTATATGCAATTGGATCATGGTAAAAACCAATTTAAAGGCACATTGTTGTCATTACGCAATGTTTTATTTATGCATTTTCTCAAGTTTATAACTAATATCTCCATGCAATCGTAAAATATAAAAAAAATTGGGAGCATTACACAAAGAAACATTCTTGAAAATGGCATGTATGATCACACATAATACTGAACTATGAAGATCTAAAGAGACAATATGAACTATTTTTTATATAACAAAAGTTATAATACAAAAATAGAAGGCCCTTAAATTCTCTGTCAATGTACATGTATCAAAAAAATCATTGATATACATGCAAACAAAAGCACATCTATCCCATACCGCGCCCCTAAAATCTAACTTCCTCTTGTGTTTTCATGACTGTAATGCTTGTTTCCTCCATCCATGACCACTGTGAATATTTGGCGACTGCAAATCAAGGATAGTATTTCTTGATCAGGTAACTGAACTAATATTTTCCAACACTAACAAAGTTTGAAAATTTAAAATACGACTCAATTGTAAATAAAACAAACACTCACTAAATCCATTAGAGGGTATAGAGGCCTCTGGTGTCCTCCTTTTTGCAGAGAGTCTCTTTGCAATGATTCTTTGTGAATAAAAAAACTATGTCAATGATCTCAACAACTATCAACATGTACATGCATGAGAAAGTACTAACCATTTATGTAAATAATGAACATCTCATTGAAAAAATCTGTTCTATGGCATGAAACTAGGTTTCTTCAGTAGAAATATGAGTTGTAGGTTGAACATAAACCTTGGTTGCATGCACTTATGGAATAGGGTATGGCTACATTCACCAAATACTAAAATAGTTAGACATTGTGCATGTTCATGCATAATACAAATGAACTATAAAAATACAAATATTCAAGTAGATACCTCTATGTGACTTATCCCCATTTTAGATGAAGCATTGGTTGTAGCATCAACAACCTTGCTAAGTTCTAACATGAAGGAATCTACATCCCAATGCTGTAAACATTTGAAAATAACATTAAGAAAAACTACTTGTGAAGGGAATTGAAAACTAACTAGCAACTGCCACTAGAGGCTATGTGTACATTACCATGGAATTAATAGGTTCATTGTCATGGACACCGCTCTTTTTATGGAAGAGGGTCATCTAGTGTAGACAACACAATTATCTACATTTGGACTACTAGGAGATCCAAACCAAAGAGGTGGTGCAACAATTTGCGTTGATGTTTGGATTCATAAAGTGTTACCATAGTTAGACATGGACATGAACGGATGGAATAATATGTACTGAAAAAATAACATGTTGTAATATCTTACCTCTTCTTGGGATATATCTCCCCCATGGGAGGGATGGCTTCTAGCAATTTCTTTCCCCTTTGTAGAGCCATATAGCACCTGAAAATTTATAAATTACAAATATTAGAAATCTATAAAGGCGTTTACAGTAATAAATAAATAATTAGAACAAGATTCAATCAATAACCATGTACTTACATTCCTAAGGTAATCATAGAATCCACATGGGGGGAAGTCACTAAGATCAATGTCTCCGACATCTTGTTCAAAACTCAGTTCCTGCAACTTCAAAAATTGTAAATATTAGACCATTTGACAAAGTAATTAACTAACATGTATTAACAAAATGACACATGTTGAAATATTACCTCAGTGTTGGTTGTTTGAGCCTTGGATACGACAACACCTGGTACACTAACACCCCGCTTAGAGGCATTAAGCTCTTGCAAGTTTAAAATTGCATATATTTAGAGTATTTTAATATGTGTACAATATGGAAAAATTAAATTGAACAACAATAGAGTTCTTACAATGTCCTTACTTGACCACCAGTCATCATAGAGGTACCGTGTGATGGTCCACGACCATAACAGGCTTGACCACATGCCTTTCACATGTGTGGCTCGATCTGGGGCTCATGGGATGTCGGTCTATTCCTAGCAATAGATGTTTCTCTACCACCGAAAGATGATGGTTGTACCCCACTAGAGGAAGACGACCTTGAGTGGTGAATAGTTTTGGTGTGGATGGGAAACATATCAAATAGAGTAATAAATGCCTCATTTGTCTGGGTAATCATATCATGTCTAGGAGGAATTTCTGGCCTCGATAGTTGGACACATCTTGGAGGTATATTTTGATCAACATATCTTCCTAGCAATGGGCTGGTTTTGAAGCATACCCCTACCAGCGCCCTGGAACCCCAACATGCCAAAATAGTTGACATGTTTTCCCATCACAAACTCTGCATAAAGTTTTCAGAGGAAGTACAATGGCACGTCCCTGTTGTTGTGCTGGGGAATATAAAAAACCATGTACCATCTTTCCATCCAATGGTCTCTAATTGTTTGACAGATGCACCAATCAATGGAAATATGTAGTTTTCTAATCTCTGGAATGTCATCCATCATAGGCACTCTAAATTATGAATATATATGTTCTGTGGTTATTTTGAGCTTCTTAATATCATTGTAGCTCAATAAATCAACATATTCTTATCATTTTTTTTCTATCTACGATGATATGCTATACAAATGTTCATTAGATATGATAATGGTATCCACTATGGTAAGTAATAATGTTGATAAGGAGCGACAAAGTTCATCTCCACCCCTCCAAGTTGAACCGATATCTCTCAAATGACCAATAAGTCTCAAAATATTTGCATTGTGGTCCATAGTAGACACTGTAATCATAAATACAAATAAAATATCATTAGAAAATAAACACACGGTATAGTGGAATTTCTAAGCAAAGAAAAGTGTAAAATGAATGTACGAAAAATAACAACATAAATGATTTATAATTTAAATTTTAAAATTGATCTTGAATTTTACCCTAAAGAATAAACATTTAACATTTTTTCATCTTGAATTTATGTCATAAATTTGTATTAATTCAAATTTCAAAATTCATATATTAAATATCCTATATACATATGTTGATTGGGAAGCTCCTCTACCTTATTTTAAGGATTGTATTATGATGTTTCATTGAAACTGTGAGGTGTTCACTAATGCCCTTAGAGTACCAACTCACAAATTGTGGGTAGAGGTAAGGCCTAGAGTCCAGAGGAGGTGGAAGAAGGTGCTATTGATGAATAAAATCCCAATATAGGCAAGGATTTTGATAGATATGTAATTATTTGTTGTAGCGTGATTTTTTTGGTCTCCATAGGCCATATCTTTTTATATATATTTAATTTGGGGCATATGTTGATTGGGAAGATCCTCTACCTTATTTTAAGGCTTGGATTATGAAGTTTCATTGAAACTATGAGGTGCTGACTAATTCCCTTGGAGGACTAAATCCCATATTGCAGGTACAGGTTGAACCTAGAAGAGGTGGCAGAAGGTCCTATTGATGAATAAAATCCCAATATAGGCAAGGATTTTGATAGATATGTAATTATTTGTTGTAGAGAGAATTTTTTGGGAGTCCATAGGCCATTTAGCATCTTTATTTATATGTAATTTGGGGCATGTATTGATTCCACTTGATGTTATTTTAGTTGTATGCAGTCTTTCTATATATACATGAGAGACTTTGCATATTTGTGTATAATGGATTTTAGGGTTGCAAGGTTTCCACTGAATTCTATCATGTATGATAGTTTGTGATTGGCATGTAATCAAATACATCAACCTCCTTATGTATCTTGATGTAGGTAGAGCCTATTGTTGAACTCCATTGTCTTGAATTTAACAAAAATGTACCCTTCAGTCATGAGAAAATATTTGTTAAGCATGGGAAGCTTCTGTACCTTATTTTAACACTTAGATTAGGAAGTTTCATCAAAACTATAAGGTGTTGATTAATGTTCTTGGACAACCAACTTCGATATTTCAGATAGAGGAAAGGGATTTACCATGTTTGTTTATGTATTTTAGGGAAGATATGAATTCTATTTGATTATTTTTTTAGTTGTATGCAACCTTGCAATATACTTGAGAAACTTTGCATATTTGTGAATTTTGGTTTGGATTCACAAGGATGCTTGTGAATATACATATGCAAATAATGAAATTGATTTTCCTTTTATGAGTAAATTGGGGTTTTGGTTTCCACTGGGAATGTAAAGTTCTTATGCAACCTTGCAATATACTCAAGAAAATTCGTATATTCGTGAATTTTGGTTTTGATTCACAAGGATGCTTGTGAATATACATATGCAAAAGTGAAATTGATTTGTTTTTTATGATTAAATTGGGGTTTTGGTTTCCATTGGGAATGAAAATTTATTTATGGGCATATAAATTAAAAAAAATTCAGTTTCAATTCATATTAGGGCATAGAAAATATTGAAAATAGGGAAACTAGCATGATAGGATTTAATGTAAATACATCACAATGAAGAGATTTGTCCCCAAGGTGGAGCTTGTTTTCCTTTTATCACCCAAATTGCATTCATCCTTTCTTGTTTTGGTCATCCCAACCACCTTGTTGTGTGTGTTTGTGGATAAAATGACGGGATCAACCTGTTTTAAGCATAAATCATGTTTTACATAACGCATCCCACTTTTGTACACTATAATGCGTGAGCGTCTTAGAGAAACATAATTTGCGTGCATTTTACTTAACTATTGGAATTGAAAATGATGTTGGAAAGCTTGGCACTAGGCTTGGCAGGGTCGACATTGCTTGGGATGATTTTTGTTTAATGGACCTTGAATTGTTGTCTTCAATCTACCATTGCATCTAAAATGTCCCTCAAATTTCTGCACTCACCCATAAATGTAAATACGAGGTTATATATATTATAATCTAAATTTAAATTTATATATTATGTTAGAAAATTTTAATTTTAAAAAATACTTATTTATAAATATTATCTATTTTTAATATTTTATTATTTTAGTTTACGAAATACAGACTTACCTAAGGTCTTCATCATATGCTACCAATAACACATACTTTTTTTTTTGTCTTAATTGACTATTCTTAGAAGCACATGTCCTTTTCTTATTAGAGAGAGTGACAACGGATTTTTAAACAATGTTTTCAAAATGAACCTCATATAGAAAAATGGTTTTTGACGTAAATATACTTGAAACAATAAACATAGAATATTTTATAAGATTGCTACTTTCAAGTCCTTTACAACTGAAATATGGTTTTAGTTAAAATGATAGTGGAGTGATTTTGAAATACTAAAAGAATTTGTATCATTAATATTTAAAAAAATAATAATTTTAAATTAAGTTATGTGGAAATACTAAATAAAAACCTTTAGTATTTTTAATAATATGAGCTATGATCTCCTTTAAAAAAATTAAATATATTTAATTACTACATTTCCTAATAATTATAATAATTATAAAAATACAATAGTAATATAAAATACAAGTAAAAAATAGAATTATAATATTATTAAAGAATACATTAGTAACCAATATGGGAGTGCATCATTTCTAGAGATTCTTGGATGAGGATTGAGAAAATTTAGAAGGGGTTTATAACTTATAACCTCACAAATACAAGAAATATGCCTTATCATATTCTCCTCATAGAAGTGGGTCTTTCCCCCATCAAGAGCATGGCTATGCCTAGGTAGCTAATGTACAAACATAAGATAAATAACATGGGAAGTGAGAGAATTCCTAAAATTGATTTAAACTCAAGTCAAAACCAACTATGCCTCAAGCGGTGTTGGTTTAAAGACTATATTTATTAAACCATTGGGACATTGATGAAAACGACATTTTGCAGAACAATGCTAATGCCAAAAATATTATTACTTCTAAGTTTAAAGAGAAATTATGGTGTGAGGAAAATTTAGCGGTTAAGAAAAAATTAAAATACTATAAGGAGGTCATTAATCCTAATTTGGAAGATCTCAAGTATCTCTTGGTATTAACTATCTCACAGAATAAAATTAATATAGTCAATATTAGAATGAACTCTCTTGAACTCCATAGAAAAACAAGGCGTTGGTCTATTCCTAAAACTCCATGGGTGAAAAGGGTTTGCGATATGTGTGAGCTTATGAGTGTTTAGGATGAAAATCACTTTCTCTTAGAGTGCGCTGCTTACACCCACATTAGATATGAGTTTCATAGTATTTGTTACAATCTAAACCCTTATAACATGCTAACTTGCCAAAACTATAGTGAGGTTTGAAAGCTTCTTAGTAAGATTTTTGAGCATATGAACAAGATTTTAAAGTAAACGAAGTATTATCTCTTAGCTTTTCAACATTAAGCTAGCATTATTAGGATCTTTAACTGAGCGAATAACAAGTAAAGAAATCAAACACAAGAGACAATGAACACGGTGTTTTTCCTCGGGAAAACCATAAAGGAGAAAACCCCACAACTTCCTCAGAGATATAATCAGCACAAAAATAGTAAAAGCCCCAAAATAGTAAGTGATCTCCCAACAATAGTAATCTTCTTCTTATCTAGCCCTAGTGTCTTCTCCTTCCTCAACTATGCACTACACTTGAGTGTGGATGACTTGTGTGATAAATAGAGACTCTGGTTCTCTATTTATACTAATCTCGACATGACTAAAACCCTACCAGGGCGGACCTCTACTAGGAAAGTCTAATAACCCTAGTGCCCCGGAATTGCAGGGAATTTAACCCTTAGACAATTGGAGGGTTACCCACTATGACTTGACATGACTTGTTTACATAATTTATCCTCCCAATCGAAACATCGGGGCATGACAATATGACTCAATTACATTATATAAATATCCCAGAATAAACATCAGGTTACAATACATAAGATACATAGATGAATACATTCTGAAGTTACAAATACATCAACACTCCCTCTTAACTAGGAAGGTATTATTTCGACATAGTTTTTAGCACTGGTCTTCTTCTCTGCATCAACTGGATCATATCGTCCTCTGCATCTCTGAGTCTTCAAGTCATATTCATCTTCAAGTCATCATCAATCTTCAAATTTGGATCATCATGGGACATCATCACTGGATATGGATCATCACTAGTCATCATCACTGGATCTGGATCATCACTTGATCTAGATCGTCACTAGGAATCATCACTGGATCTAGATCATCACTGCTGAATCATCATCACTGGATCTCGACCATCACTCGATCTGGATCATCACTAGCCATCGTCACTGGATCTAGATCATCATCACTGGTGCTATCTCATGATTCTTCTCGTCACAAGAAGTTCTACAGAGCCAACCCTTTTTCATGCTTGTTGTAGGCCTAGCCTCCATGTAGGTCTTCGCCCAACACTTACATCTAATCATGTAGGAATGAATCCTATAATCATATCAGAAAGGCCCATCACTCACATTCACTAGCATGATAGGAACTCAACCTACTATCATCTGTGAAATGGCTCAGCACTTACAACCACCAGCATGATAGGAACCCAAACTACTATCATTTGTGGAAAGGCCACTGCACTTACATCTGAGTACATGGGAACACATCCCTCAGTCACATCAGAAAGGCCACTGCACTTACATCTAAGTACATGGGAACACATCCCTCAGTCACATCAGAAAGGCCACTGCACTTGCATCTGAGTACGTGGGAACACATCCCTCAGTCATATCAGAAAGGCCATTGCACTTACATCTAAGTACATGGGAACACATTCCTTAGTCACATCAAAAATGCCACTGCACTTACATCTGAGTACGTGGGAACACATCCCTCAGTCACATCAGAAAGGCTCTCAGTCCTAGACTAAGGATCCCTGGTACCTCACCAGGTAGCTCCATTCAAAGAATGGCAGTAGCCCTTATATCTGACACTAAGTCAGAATGGCTGAGCACTCATATCTAACATGGGAGAAACCTAATCCTTTAGCCATGACATAATGGCTATAGTCCTTACATTTGATCAAGTGGGAACACATCCCTCTATCACCTCAGAATGGCCATGCACTCATATCTGATCATGTGAGAATGAATCTCATGGTCATATCAGAACGGCCCTCAGTCATAAACTGAGTTTTCCTAGTACCTCACTAGGAAGCTCCATTCCAAGAATGGCAATAGCCCTTATATCTAATCATGTAGGAACCAATCCTATAGTCATATCAGAATGGATTAGCACTCTCATCTGTCATGGAAGGAACAAATCCTCTCACCATGTCAGAATGGCTCAGCCCTTATATCTGACCTGCTCATCAGAATGGCTATGGATCTCGACACTCATATCCATCATGGAAGGAACGAATCCTCTCACCATGTCAGAATTGCTCAGCCCTTATATCTGACCATGGAAGGAACCAATCCTCTCACCATGTCAAAATGGTTATGTGACTCATCACTTTCCCTTGGAGGAAACCTCGATCTGGAGAACACCAAGCTTCTCCCTGAAGTACTCAAACTTCACTCTAGCCAATGGCTTCGTCAATACATCAGCTATATGTTCCTCTGTCACAACATACTAGAGCTTCACTGCTCCCTTCTGCACCATATCCCTGATATAGTGGTACTTGATCTTGATATGCTTCAACTTGTCATGGAACGCTGGATTCTATGACAACTTCATGCAACTTTGGTTGTCACAATGTATACAAGTATCATCCAACCAGAGATCAAATAAATTAGACAGTAGCTTCTGCATAGTATACTGCCTCACAACTAGCTGAACAAGCTGTGACATACTCTGCTTTAGCTATACTTAGTGCCACATAGGATTGCTTCCTTCTAAACCAAGAGATCACACCTGATCCCATACTGAAGAAACACCCTGAAGTGCTCTTCCTATCAATGGCACTGCCTGCCCAATCTGAATCAACATAGCCCTTTAGGTTAATCTTTTGATTCGCATCGTACTTGAGCCCATAATCAACTGTACCCTTCAGGTACCTCAGAATATGCTTTGCATCAATCAAGTGAAAATTTCTCATATTTGTTAGGAACTGGCTCAAGGTGTTCACAGCAAAGCAAATGTCTGGTCTCGTGTTTGTCAGGTACATCAATGACCCAATCATCTGACGATACATCGTAGCATCAATCGTCTCTGATGAAGCATCACTTAATAGCTTCTGGTTCGAATCCATAGGTGTGGCCATAGTCTTGCAGTCCATCATCCCAAACCTCTTTAGGATCTCTACTGCATACTTCCCTTGTCCAAGGAAGATTCCATCCATACTCTGCCACACTTCCATACCTAGAAAGTAATGCATCATTCCCAAGTCCTTCATCTCAAACTCAGCAGCAAGCTTTCTCTTCGTATCAATAATCAACCCATCCATACCTGTCACAAATAGATCATATACATATAGTAGAAGCATCATTGGGTTGCCATCCTCAACCCTGTAGTAAAGGTTGGAGTCTTCTTTACTCTTGGTAAAGCCTAAATTGGATAGAAAGCTGTCAATTCTACCATACCAGGTTCTGGGTGCCTATTTCAAACAGTATAGGGCTTTCTTCAATCTGCATACATGAGACTCTCTATCATGTGTCTCAAAACCGAGTGGCTGTTCTACATACACTTCCTCTTCCACTACTCCATTCAAGAAAAAAGTCTTGACATCCATCTGGTGTATATTCCATTTCTTCACTGTAGCCAAAGCAAGTACTGATCTGATGGAAGTGTTTCTGGCTACAGGTGCAAAGGTTTCTTCATAGTCTATACCTTCTTTTTGAGAGAAACCGCAAGCCACAAATCTTGCTTTATACTTTTCAATGCTATCGTCTGCAGCATGCTTAATCTTGTAGATCCATTTGGAAGTTACAATTGACTTCCCTTCTGGTCTTGGGACAACATCCCAAACATCATTCTTCATGATCGATTGATATTCTTCTATCATAGAATCCTTCCATTCTTTCTATTCTACTACTTCTTCATAACTGGAAGGTTCTTTATCAATGAAATCACATAGTAAAGCTACATACTCGGAGCAGGATCTGGTCCTCTTTCTTTCTCTGTGGTTCTCTTCTGGAGCCCCATATCTTTCCGCACCTTGGATAAGTTCTCATACCCAAGCAGGTTTCCTCTTATGAGGATTCTTCTCTAGAGGTGGATCTACAGGTCTTTGTGGTTCTTCAAATTCTCGATCTTCTTCTTGAGCTTCTTCATTCATGGCTGTGTTATGAATTCTAGGTATTTCTTCTTCTACTTCAATTTCTTCAGCAGGTATCTTTCTGGATTTGTTGTAAGCTGTGTCTTCACCAAATGCCACATCCCTGCTGATGTCAATCCTCTTGCACCTTGGAAAATATATTCTGTAAGCCTTCGATCTTTCAGAGTATCCCACGAATATACCCTTCTTTCCTAAAGGATCTAATTTTGTCCTTTTCTCCTTTGGGATGTGTATGTACATAGGACAGCCGAATATTCTGAGATGGTTGAATTCTGGTTTCTTGCCGGAGAAGACTTTTTCAGGAGTCTTGTTCTCGAGTAATCTGTGTGGAGTATGGTTCTATACATACACCGTTGTTTTGGTAGCTTCAACCCAAAGATGCATAGGAAGATCTTGATCATGAAGCATCTCTCTTGCATCTTCCATGATAGTTCTATTCTTCCTTTCTGCAACCCCATTCTGTTGTGGATTATAAGGAGTGGAAAACTCCCTCTTAATACCTGAGTCTTTGCATAGCCTCTTGAATTCATTTGAAGTGAATTCTCCACCATTGTCTGATCGAAAAATATTGATCTTCTTTTCAGTATGGTTCTTGATCAAGGATTTGAATTCCTAGAATTTGTTGAATACTTCGTCTTTGTTCTTCATGAAGTAAACCCATGTCTTCCTAGAAAAATCATCAATAAAAGAAACATAATATGCATACCTGCTTAGTGAGCTTGATGACATAGGACTGCATACATCAGAGTGGATGATTTCCAAGATTCCTTTTGCTTTGCTTTCGCTACTTTGAAATGTCTTCTTTGTGTTCTTTCCCTTCGCACATCCTTTGCAGACCCCATCATGTTTTGCTTGAAATTCTGGAAGACCTTCAACAGCTTTGCTTGCAATGGGTAGTGCTCTGTAATGCACATGTGCAAGTATTCTATGCCAAATTTCACTTGGCTCTACTGTATCATGGACCATTTCTTGTTCTGGATGGCCCTTCAATTTGAACAATCCCCGTTCTTGTTCTCCAATTACTACCGCATCATCGATAGTCTTTCCTCTAGGCCACATAATGACTTGACCATCTATGAATGCAACCCGCATTCCTTTCACATCCAATGCTGATATGGAGAGAAGGTTCTTCTTGAGTCTTGGCACAAACAATACTTCTTTCATTGTTAGAGACTTACCAGAGTCTAATTTATATGAGGATTCCCCACTGCCTTTAATTGGATATTTGTAGTCATCTCCTAGCTTCACCTTGTGAGGTGACTCATGTTCTGATAGTATTACAAAGGATTCCTTGAATCCAGTCATATGTTTAGAAGCCCCACTGTCTATAAGCCAATCATCACTACCATGAGTAATGTTACCCGTGAGAGTGGAAATCAAAACATATTCATCCTCGCTTGAAGAATCTTCACTTTCATATCTAGATCTCTTCCTGGATGGTTCATCATCCTCTGCAGCATGAGCATGATGTCTTCTTGTGTTCCCCTTCTTCTTATGAGAGTGGTTCTTGCTCTTAGGATAATATTTTGCAAAGTGTTCTTTTTCATCACATGTATAACATCTCAATTGAGATAGGTCCTTTCTATTGTTAGAATGAGAGCTCTTACCTTTGGAGTAATGAGGATTTCTTATTCCCTTCTTGGAGTGAACTGTGAGGGATTGATATTCACTTCCCATCTTTTATTCTCGGGCTGCTATCTGAACTTCTTCTTGAGAGCATTCTTCCCATAGTCTACTAAACTTGACTAACTTCTTTCTAGCACAGATTCCTTGGATGAAATAATCCCATGACCTAGGAAGGCCATTCAAAGTAGTCATCACAATGTCTGCATTTTCCACTTCTTCATCAACAACTTCTAATTGTTCCTTGATCTGAGAAACCCTTCTGAAGTAAGACTAGATAGTCTCTACATTTTGAATCTTCACATTCTTCATTTGATTCCTCAGAGTCATCTTCCGGTTTATGTTCTTCCCTTCAAACAACTTGGTTAGGGCATCAAACATAGCTTTAGGTGTCTTGAGAGAGGACACCTGTGGGATAAGGTGATCCTTGATAGAATCAACAATGATCCTCTTTTCCATAACCATCTTCTTCTTATGTAATTCCTTTTCCTTATCTCCCTCTGGAACTGGAACCTCCTCACGAATGTAGGAGTCTAATTCATTCTCTTCCAGGACCAGGGAGATCCTATACTTCCAGCCTCGAAAGTTATCAGCTCCCTCAAGCTTTTCATCAAGCTTGGTATGATGAGACATCTTAAATGAGAACCTCAAATGGAAATATAAAATATTTTAGATCTTACCAGGTTCAAGATGTCGGATCTGAAACTTGAGCTGAAATCTTGCAGAGCTGGTTCAGGACCAAATTAGGGTTTTGCTTTTCCGGAGTTTTTTTCACCCAAATGATCTGAAATTTGTCCCTAACTTCGATTTTGGGGAGGATATCAATCCAAGCCTGGGATCACTAAAAATTTCCTCTTCTTTGAAAAGCCCTAATTTTTGGCAGTAGTGACATGTCCAAAACTGAAAAACCTCAGAATTGGATTCTGCTTCGACAGAAAGATGCACCTTAGGGAGGAGAGTTATTCCACCTTACTTTTGCTGAAAATATGTGGAGGAAGATCCACAAACTAGGAATCCCTAGTTCCCATAGCTACACAGTGTCTTCTTCTCAGGTTAGCTCTGATACCATGCTACTTTTTCAACATTAAGCTAGCATTATTAGGATCTTTAATTGAGAGAATGAAAAGTACATCAATCAAACACAAGAGACAATGAACACCGTGTTTTTCCTCAGGGAAACCATAAAGGAGAAAACCTCGCAACTTCCTCGAAGATAGAATCAGCACCAAAACAGTAAAATCCCCAAAATAGTAAGTGATCTCTCAACATCAGTAATCTTCTTCTTGTCTAGCCCCAGTGTCTTCTCCTTCCTCAACCATGCACTACACTTGAGTGTGGATGACTTGTGTGATAAATAGAGACTCCAGTTCTTTATTTATACTAATCCTAACATGACTAAAACCCTACGAGGGCTAACCTCTACTAGGAGAGTCTAATAACCCTAGTGCCCCGGAACTACGGGGACTTTAACCCTTAGACAATCAAAGGGTTACCCACTATGACTTGACATGACTTGTTTACATAATTGATCCTCTCGATCGGAACATCGGGGCATGACAATATGACTCAATATAGAAATATCCCGGAATAAACATCGGGTTACAATACATAAGATACATAGATGAATACATTCCGAAGTTACAAATACATCAACATTATCCTTCTTAAGGTTTGATATAGCAAAGTTGGCCTCAGTGGATGTTTTTTTTTTAGGGGAATCAGCAATTGGGGATGGACTGGTACTCGCGTGACATGGGGTCCAGGGATCCAATCTCACTACCACTATAACCCTAGGTGCAACCACAGGGCCCGAACCATGGCGCACGGGTAAATTTGGGGGGGATTTGAACATGAGACCTTCCATTTACAAACAATTCCACTTTACAACTTGCTCTGCCCCCCATGGGCGCATCAGTGTACATTAGTTATAATCATCATCATCATCATCATCTAATTGAAACATTTAAATACTAATATAAAATAAAATAAAATTTTAATATTTTTAATATTTTAGCATCTAATAAGTTTTATTTACTAAAACATGTTAATAGTGACAATTTTTCGTTGTTTATTTTATAAAAAAATTACAAAAAAATATTAAATATTAACCACTCAAAATTATATATATAATAATAATAATTTTATTATTATTTTAATTATAATTATAATTTAAATATATTTGAGTTTTGTATTTTATTAAATATATTAAAAGTAGTAATATATTATAAAAATATAAATAAAATTCTAAATTTAAAAAAAAATACTACTATATCATTTAATGTGTGTGCACATGATTTCTAAACTTTTTAACCCTCAAATCCTAATTTTACACTAACCCAACATACTTGTCAAGTATCATTAATGAGACAATATAAGTTGACTTTCACTAGATTTAGTGTGACATGGCATATTTGTAGTATGACATGGATTTTTTTCTTTTTTCCTCTAATTTGGATTGATCTATTTCTACTAGCACTAAACCACAAAATGTGTGTATAGAGATAAAAACTTGTAATTGATTCTCATCATTGACTTGAATTTGATTCCATGTCTTCTTCTTTCATTTTGTTTTTCTATTTGTTTGGCCTAGGAAAATTTTAGGGGCGCAATTTAGCCCATGGGCTAACTTTTGAGGTTTTATTTGAAAATATATATTCATCATTTTCCAATTTTTTCCAATATGTTTCACACAAATACCATAGGATTAATTTTTTTTTAAAATAGCCAAAATTGCCCAAAAACTATATAAAACCCTTGGAATTTTGAATTTAAAAAAAAATTATTGGCAAACATTTTATAGTTGAAAATTTGAGAATTAGTAAGTTTCATCAAGGTTTCCATACTTAAAAAAATTATGGATCCTTAAAATTCTCCCATTTTTCCTAATACAAACCTTGATATTTTGCTTGATTACCCAAAGTATTGACCTTCCAAGTGTTTGAAGGAGGTTCTTCACCAACAAAATCTAATTATATCATACAATATGATTATTCAAAAGTTGATTGTTAAGTGATTTGTTTTATTTTATTCTTGACCTCCATTTTCTTATATTTAGTTTCAATCTTATTGTTACAATAAAAAAAAATTAAAAAATAAAATATACATAAAATAGAAATATCATCATTTTCTTGCTTCTATTAATATTAACTTTTATAAGAAAAGAAACAGATAAAAACAACCCTTACAATGCCTTAGAAAATGATATTTCTAGTCTAAGGAATGAAGATAATATCCTCTTATTGGGTGATTTTAACACTGAAACCTATTATAACCAAGCTACTCTTTTAAGTAGTCATTCCAACCATATTCTTATTTTCTTAAACACAGACCCTGCTCTAGACAATCAATACAAAAAAAGTTTTATATATCTAAGATAAAATCTGCTCGGCTCTGATCTAGTCAAGCTCTATAGTGCTCAATATCTTATAATTTATAATGATCTAATGAAGTGACCAAATTCTAGTCAAATGACTTTTATTCATGGGTTTAGTAGTATTCACTCTATATGATGCCATTTCTAATATCTCTTTATACAACAAAATGATAAATATTGACATATTAAACCACCACGATCCCGACTCAAATCATATACCTCTAATTGTAACCCTCAATTTTGTCATTATAATGATCCCGTGAAAGAAAACTCTCACATTCAAAAGCATATGTTATTTAAAAAAATAAGCATGGTCTTTTCATAAATGATTTAAAAGAGGACGTGTTTCCTCTATCAAGTACAGACAATATAGAATACATGTATCATACTTTTACTACAGTCCTCTCATCTTCCATTGGAAAGTGCTCCATCGAAGTCTCAATTAAAAACAAAAATAGAAGAGCCAACACCTAGAATGATAAAGAATGTAAAAATGTCAAAAGAGCTATCAAGGAAGCCATTGGAAATTCTCTAAAAATTGAAAATATAAATAGATACAAATCCCTAATTAAAAGAAAAAACCACATTATATAAATAAAAAAGCAAGAAAATGTTTTACACCTCTCTAAGGTAGCTCCTAAGAAAATTTGGAGGAAAATTCTAACTAGTGTTTAACTAAATATAATAATAGGAGTTCCGTGAAGGATTGGAAGTGATATCTTAAAACGATTTATGAATCCTTGAATGTCATGGATAGCATTCAAACCCTATTTACATCAAAATAAGTTTTCATGTTAAAATACATTGATTTTGGATTTAAGAACCTAAAAAATGGAAAACATAAACACATGGAAAGATACAAACTATGAATCTTAAAAGTTAGAGGGATTGTACTCATTCCTCACATCCACATTCTCTTCAATCTAGTGGTTAAACAAGATTTCCGAAATCCATGGTCTCAACACCCCATTACTCCTATCTTTAAAAACAGTGATACAAATAAACCGTCTGCTCATAGGACCATTATGATTTATGGTATATCTTAGCCCTCTCTTGACAAAGATTTATGGTATCATCTTAGAAAAGAAAATCAATGTATGGATAGAAAGTGAAGGTAAGTGCGTTAAAGGTGAGGCATGCTTTATAAGACATCACTCTACCACATTTTTACATGTAAGATCATTATGAAGGAATGTTATGATTTAGCATTGATTTAGTAAGTCCATTCTCTTATTCTCCTTTGCAGACTTTAGGGAAACTTTTGATACAATGCCTAGAAATAACTTATGGAATAGATAATAAGTGTTGAAGGTTCATTGCAAGTTGAGAGATGTCACGATTAAGTTATACAAGATTGTCATTTCCCAATTTAAGAGCAATGAAGGGTGGTCAAAAAATATTTATTGTAAATTGGTGTTAAGCAAGGATTCACGTTATACTAGTCAAGTTAGTCATGTTATGGTAGCCGACATAACTAAAATATATTAAAAAATAAAAAAAAAATTGAAAAATATAAATTACATATTTAGTTAAATAAAATAAATAAAAAATATAAATTACATATTGACTTGAATAAAAAAAACTAGCATAGATTCATTTTGAACGCATATATATCAAGTACCGAGAGAGATCCAAATGGTAAAAAAAGTACACCTTAAGAAATTTGATTCCTCTCGATGCTTGATAGATACAGGTTTAAAATGGATCTATGCTAGTTATAAAATTAAATCAATAAAAATAAAAATAGTATATGGTTTGATTCATTACATTGTAAAGTCGATCATTTTCTTGATTGAATAGATAAGTTTTTATGCGATTGCATGAATTATTAAAATAGAAAATTGCATTTAATGACTTATAAAATTTATAATAATCATTATAACATTTGATATTTATGTTTAGTAGATGCTTTTTTATGTGCTTGTGTAAAGTGTAAAATACAAAATTGTGTTTACTGATTTATTAAATTTATAATAATTATATTGAAAAGTGTTTTTATTTGAGATTTGGGGTGGAATAAGACTTATTATTTTTACCTATGGACAAGAATGAGAGAAGTATACTATCAAAATTGATTCTATGGAAGTTGTTCATAATATTAAATAAACAATTATAAAAAAAGAATATAAAACATAACATGTAGTTGATGAATGGATAAGTGGTAGCAGTGCATGGATAACTCGAAGATGTGAGATAAGAAAAAAGAATATAAAAAGCAACTGATAACTGATAAACAGATAACATGAAGAATGTTGGTGATAACATGTAGCTAGGCATGGATAAGTTAGAGTTGAACCCATTTAACTCGAAGAATATGAGGAATAAAAAAAAAAATCCAAACTGTCTTCCATTCCATCACTATATTTCAACCATTTGATCCCTATCAACACGATCCATCCACAAACTATGTGGGTGTGCTAGTTATATAAAATTTCACGTGTAGTTGCATTTTTGTATTTGTGTTTTTATTTCATGTTATATATTTTTTTATCGGTTTTATTTATTATGGAGATGTTCTAATAATTTATAAAAAAATGTAAAAGCATATTAAATAATTAATAATAATAATAATAAAGAAAAAATTAATAAAATATTTGAAAACATCTTCCCCATTTTAGGCTCTATAAGAAAGACTTTCACAACAACTATATTTGGATAGATATTTTAGACATTAATGCAAAAAAACTTATATAGCCGCATATATTATTTTTCTTCTATTAATATTAGCTTTTATAAGAAAGAAAATAGATAAAAACTGCCCTTACAATGACTTAGAAAATCATATTTCTAGTCTAAGGAATGAATATAATATCCTCTTAATGGGTGATTTTAACACTCAAACCTCTAATTACCAAGCTACTCTTCCAGTAGATACAAAAAAAGTTTTATAGATCTAAGATAAATTTTACTCGGCTCGGAGCTAGTAAAGCTCTGTAGTACTCAAGATCTTATAATTTATAACGATCTAATGAAGTGACCAAATTCTAGTCAAATGGCTAGTATTCATGGGTTTCATAGTATTCACTATAGATTATACCATTTCTAATATCCCTTTATACATCAAAATGATAAATATTGACATATTAAACCACCACGATCCTGACTTAGATCATATACCTCTAATTGTAACCCTCAATTTTGTCATTATAGTGATCCCATGAAAGAAAACTCTCACATTCAAAAGCATATGATATTTAAAAAAATAAGGATGGTCTTTTCATAAATGATTTAAAAGATGACATGTTTCCTCCATCAAGTACAAACAATATAGAATACCTCTATCATAATTTTACTACAGTCCTATCATCTTCCATTAGAAAGTACTCCATTGAAGTCTCAATTAAAAAGAAAAATAGAAGAACGAACACCTAGTATGATAAAAAATGTAACAATGTCAAAAGATCTATCAAGGAAGCCATTGGAAATTCTCTAAAAAATGACAATATAAATACATACAAATCTCTAATTAAAATAAAAAACTATGTTATATAAATAAAAAGCAAGAAAATCTTTTACACCTCTCTAAGGTAGCTCCTAAGAAATTTTGGAGGAAAATTCTAACTAGTATTTAACTAAATATAATAATCGAATTTCCTTGAAGGATTGGAAGTAATATCTTAAAAATATTTACAAATCCTTGAATTTCATGGATATCATTCAAACCCTATATACATCAAAATAATTTTTTGTGTTAGAAGACATTGATTTTGGATTTAAGCGCCTAAAAAATGGAAAAGATAAAGACATGGAAAGATACAAACTATGAATCTTAAAAATTAGAGGGGTTGTTCTCATTCCTCGCATCCACAATATCTTAAATCTAATGGTCAAACAATATTTCCCAAATACATCGACTCAACACCCCATTACTCCTATCTTTAAAAGTAGTGATAAAACTAACCAAACTAATTATCAAAGAATTATGATTTATGGTATATCTTATCCCTCTCTTAACAAAGATTTATGGTATCATCTTAGAAAAGAAAATAAATGTATGGATAGAACATGAAGGTAAGTGCGATAAAGGTCAAGCATGATTTATAAGACATCAATCTACCACCTTTTTATGCATAAGATAATTATGAAGGAATATTCTGATTTAGCACTGATTTAGTAAATCTAATCTCTTATGCTCCTTTGCAGAATTTAGGGAAACTTTTGATACAATGCCTATCAATAACATGCGGAATAGATTAGAAGAGTTGAAGGTTCATTGCAAGTTGAGAGATGTCACGATTAAGTTATACAAGATTGTCATTTCCAATTTTAAGACAATGAAGGATGGTCGAGAAATAATAATTGTAAATCGGAGTTAAGCAAGGTTTCCCATTGTGCTAGTCATGTTAGTCACGTTATGCTAGCCGACATAAATAAAAAAATATTAAAAAATAAAAAAAATGAAAAATATAAATTACATATTGAGTTAAATAAAATATTGAAAAATGAAAAATATAAACTACATATTGACTTGAATAAAAAAAAAGCATATATTCATTTTAAACGCAGTTCTATCAAGTACCGAGAAAGATGCAAATGGTAAAAAAATGGACACCTCAAGAAATTGGATTCCTCTTGGTGCTTGATAGATGCAGGTTTAAAATGGATCTAGGTTAGTTATAAAATTAAATCAATAAAAATAAAAATATTATATGGGTTGATTCATTACATTGTAAAGTTGATCATTTTCATGATTGAATAGATAAGTTTTTATGTGATTGCAGGAATTGTTAAAATATAAAATTGCATTTAATGACTTATAAAATTTGTAATAAGAATTATAATATTTGATGTTTATGTTTAATAGATGTTTTTTTATGTGGTTGTGTGAAGTGTATAGTAGAAAATTGTATTTACTGATTTATAAACTTTATAATAATTATATTGAAAAGTGTTTTTATTTGAATTTGGGGTGGAATACGACTTATTTTTTATTATTATTTATGGATGAGAATGAGAGAAGTGTACTATCAAAATTGATTCTATGGTTCAGTCCGTCATAATAATAAATAAACAATTATAAAAAAGAATATAAAAAATAATGTGTAGTTAATGAATGGATAAGTGGTAGAAGTGCATGGATAACTCAAAGATGTGAGATAAGAAAAAATAATATAAAAAGAAACTGATAATTAATAAATGGATAATAGGAAGAATGTTGGTGATAACATGTAGCTAGGCATGGATAACTTAGACTTGAACCTATTTAACTAGAATAATATGAGGAATAAAAAAATATTCCAAACTCTCTTCCATTCCATCACTATCTCTCAACCATTTGATCCCTATCGACGCGATCCAACCACAATCTATGTGGGTGTGCTAGTTATATAAAATATCATGTGTAGTTGCATTTTTGTATTTGTGTTTTTGTTTCATGTTATTTATTTTTTTTACGAGTTTTATTTATTATGGAGATATTTTAATAATTTATAAAAAATGTAAAAGCATATTAAATTAATAATTATATCCATATAAATAATAATAATAATAATAAAAGAAAAAATTAATAAAATATTTGAAAACATCTTCCTCATTTTAGGCTCTATAAGAAATACTTTCACATCAAGTATATTTGGATAGAGATTTTAGACATTAATGCAAAAAAAATTATATATCGATATGTTATTTTGCTTCTATTAATATTAACTTTTATAAGAAAGGAAATAGATAAAACCGCCCTTACAATGCCTTAGAAAATGATATTTCTAGTCTAAGGAATGAATATAATATCCTCTTGATGGGTGATTTTAACGCCTCAAACCTCTAATAACCAAGCTACTATTTTAAGCAATTATTCCAACCATAATCTTATTTGTTTAGACAAAGACCCTATTCTCTGACAATCGATATAAAAAACATTTTATAGATCCAAGATAAAATTTGCTTGGCTCCGATCTAGTCAAGCTCTGTAGTGCTCAAGATCTTATAATTTATAACAATTTAATGAAGTGACCAAATTCTAGCCAAATGACTTGTATTCATGGGTTTTGTACTATTCACTCTAGATTATGCCATTTGTAATATCCCTTTATACAACAAAATGATAAATATTGACATATTTAACCACCATGATCCCGACTCACATCATAGACCTCTAATTGTAACCCTCAATTTTGTCATTATAGTGATCCCATGAAAGAAAACTCTCACATTCAAAAGCATATGATATTAAGAAAAATAAGGATGGTCTTTTCATAAATGATTTAAAAGAGGACTTGTTTCCTCTATCAAGTACAGATAATATAGAATACCTCTATCATAATTTTACTACATTCCTCTCATCTTCCATTAGAAATTCCTCCATAGAAGTCTCAATTAAAAAGAAAAATAGAAGAACAAACACCTAGTATGATAAAGAATGTCAAAATGTCAAAAGAGCTATCAAGGAAGCCATTGAAAATTCTCTAAAAATTGACAATATAAATAGATACAAATTCCTAATTAAAAGAAAAAACCACATTATAAAAATAAAATAAAAATAAAAACTTAATTACAGAGTCTCTAAGGTAGCTCCTAATAAATTTTGGAGGAAAATTCTAACTAGTATTTAACTAAATATAATAATAGGATTTCCTTGAATGATTGAAAGTGATATACTAAAAAGATTTACAAATCCTTGAATGTCATGGATAGAATTCAAACCCTATTTACATCAAAAGAAGTTTTCATGTTAGAAGATATTGATTTTGGATTTAAGCGCCTAAAAAATGGAAAAGATAAAGACATGGAAAGATACAAACTATGAATATTAAAAATTAGAGGGTTTGTCCTCATTCCTCACATCCACAGTATCTTGAACAATCTAGTGGTCAAACAAGATTTCCCAAATCCATGGACTCAACACCCCATTACTCCTATCTTTAAAAGAAATGATAAACTTAACCCCTCTAATTATCGGACCATTATGATTTATGGTATATCTTAACCCTCTCTTGACAAATATTTATGGTATCATATTAGAAAATAAAATCAATGTATGGATAGAAAGCAAAGGTAAGTGCACTAAAAGTCAGGCATGCTTTATAAGACATCACTCTACCATGTTTTTACGCTTGACATCATTATGAAGGAATGTTCTGATTTAGCACTTATTTAGAAAATCTAATCTCTTATGCTCCTTTGCAGACTTTAGGGAAACATTTGATACAATGCCTAGAAATAACTTGTGGAATATATTAGAATAGTTGAAAGTTTGTTGCAAGTTGAGAGATGTCACTATTAAGTTATACAAGATTGTAATTTCCAAATTTAAGAGCAATGGAGGGTGGTCGAAAAATATTAATTGTAAATTGGACTTAAGCAAGGTTTCCTGTTATGCTAGTCATGTTAGTCACATTATTCTAGCTGACATAAATAAAAATATTAAAAAATAAAAAATGAAAAATATAAATTACATATTGACTTGAATAAAAAAAAAACCTAGCATAGATTCATTTTAAGACTATATCTATCAAGTAGCGAGAGAGATCCAAATTGTAAAAAAATGTACACCTCAAGAAATTGGATTCCTCTCGGTGCTTGATAGATATAGGTTTAAAATGGATTTGTGCTAGTTATAAAATTAAATAAATAAAAATAAAAATATTATATGGTTTGATTCATTACATTCTAAAGTCAATCATTTTCTTGATCGAATAGATAAGTTTTTATGTCATTGCATGAATTGTTAAGATAGAAAATTGCATTTAATGAATTATAAAATTTATAATAATCATTATAATATTTGATGTTTATGTTTAGTAGATTCTTTTTTATGTGACTGTGTGAAGTGTAAAATAGAAAATTTTATTTACTAATTTATAAAATTTATAATAATTATATTGAAAAGTGTTTTTATGTGAGATTTGGGGTGGAATATGGTTTATTCTTTTTTATCTATGAACAACAATGAGAGAAGTGTACTATCAAAATTGATTCTATGGTTCAGTCCGTCATAATAATAAATAAACAATTATAAAAAAGAATATAAAAAATAATGTGTAGTTAATGAATGGATAAGTGGTAGAAGTGCATGGATAACTCAAAGATGTGAGATAAGAAAAAATAATATAAAAAGAAACTGATAATTAATAAATGGATAATAGGAAGAATGTTGGTGATAACATGTAGCTAGGCATGGATAACTTCTAGTTGAACTCGTTAACTAGAAGAATACGAGGAATAAAAAAATACTCCATAATACCTTTCATTCCATCACTATCTCTCAACCATTTAATCCCTATTGACGTGATCCAACCACAAACTATGTGGGTGTGCTAGTTATATAAAATTTCATGTATAGTTGCATTTTTTTATTTATGATTTTATTTCATGTTATTTTTTTATCGGTTTTATTTATTATGTGGAAATAATTTAATAATTTATAAAAAATGTAAAAACATATTAAATTATATATATATATATATATATATATATATATATATAATAAAAAAGAAAAAATTAATAAAATATTTGAAAACATCTTCCTCGTTTTAGGCTCTATTAGAAAGACTTTCACAACAAGTATATTTCGATAGAGTTTTTAGACATTAATGCAAAAAAATTATATATCGATATGTTATTTTGTTTCTATTAATATTAACTTTTATAAGAAAAGAAATAAATAGAAATCACCCTTACAATTCCTTAGAAAATGATATTTCTAGTTTAAGGAATGAATATAATATTTCTTAATGGGTGATTTCAACACTCAAACCTCTAATAATCAATCTACTCTTTTAAGCAGTTATTCCAACCATAACCTTATTTGTTTAGACAAATACCTTGCTCTACATAGTCGATACAAAACAAGTTTTATAAATATAAGATCAAATTTGTTCGACTCCAAGCTAGTCAAGCTCCGTAGGGCTCAAGATATTATAATTTATAACGATCTAATTAACTGACCAAATTATAGTCAAATGAATTGTATTCATGGGTTTTGTAGTATTCCATCTATATTATGCCATTTCTAATATCCCTTTATACAACAAAATGATAAATATTGACATATTTAACCACCATGATCCTGACTCAGATCATAGACCTCTAATTGTAACCCTCAATTTTGTCATTATAGTGATCCCATGGAAGAAAACTCTCACATTCAAAAGCATAAGATATTTAAAAAAATAAGGATGGTCTTTTCATAAACCAGCCTAGATCCAAATCCTAGGCTCTATCAAGTGACGAGAGGGATCAAATCTCTCGAGGTGCAAACCTCTTCTTAGGTATTGCACTCAATGAGCTATCAACTTTGGTGTGTACTATATATAGCCATTGATTTGATTCAAACCAAAATACATATCTTTTTATTTAAGGTCCACATATAATATTTTATTATTAATATTTAATATTATTTATGGCCAACATATAATCTTTATTATTATTTTTTATTTGGTTAGGAACGAAAATTACAACATCTCCCCATACATGGTTTTAAAACCATATGCAACGTCCTCCTAAAACCACGGGTTGTTTAGGAGGCCTTGCACATGATCTTAAAACCATTTGCAAGGCCCTCCTAAACCATGTACAATAAAACCATGGGTTGCTTACCTTGTACATGGTTTTAAAACCATGTGCAAGACCCTCCTAAACCATGTACAATAAAACCATGGCTTGTTGAGAACACGTTGCACATGGTTTTAAAACCATGTGCAAGGCCAACCATTTTTTTGCGGATAATTCAATTTTTATTTTTTATTATTTTGTTAGGTAGGAAAATTACAACATCTCCCCCATATTGTGTTTTTTTCTGACCCACATTTTTTTTGCAGATAATTAAATTTTTACTTTTTTATTATTTTGTTAGGTATGAAGATTACAACATCTCCCCCATATTAGGTTGTTTTTCTGGCCTACATTTATTTTGGCCTATAATTAAAATTTTTATTTTTTATTAATAAAAATAACGTTACATAACGTTATGCAATGTTACAAGATCTCCCCCATACTAGGTTGTAGAGCACCTCTCGGCGCAATAATTTAAAAGAGGACGTGTTTCCTTTATCAAGTATAGGAAATATATAATACCTCTATCATAATTTTACTACATCCCTCTCATCTTCCATTACAAAGTACTCCATCGAAGTTTCAACTAAAAAGAAAAATAGAAGAATCAACAACGAGTATGATAAAGAATGTCAAAATGTCAAAAGAGATATCAAGGAAGACATTGAAAATTATCTAAATATTGACAATATAAATAGATACAAATATTTAATTAAAATAAAAAAACCACATTATATAAATAAAAAGAAAGGAAGTCTTTTACACCTCTCAAGGTAGCTCTTAAGAAATTTTTGGAGGCAAATTCTAACTAGTATTTGACTAAATATAATAATAGGATTTCCTTGAAGGATTGGAAGTGATATTTAAAAAAGCTTTATGAATACTTGGATTTCATGGATAGCATTCAAACCCTATTTACATCCAAAGAAGTTTTCATGTTAGAAGACATTGATTTTGGATTTAAACACCTAAAAAATGGAAAAGATAAAGACATGGAAAGATTCAAGTATGAATCTTAAAAATTAGAGGGGTTGTCCTCATTCCTCCCATTCACAATATATTCAATCTAGTGGCCAAGCAATATTTCCCAAATCCATGGACTCAACACCCCATTACTCCTATCTTTAAAAGAAGTGATAAAAATAACCCCTCTAATTATCGTACCATTATGATTTATGGTATATCTTAGCTATCTCTTGACAAAGATTTATGGTATCATCTTAGAAAAGAAAATAAATGTATGGATAGAAAGAGAAGGTAAGTGCACTAAAGGTCAGACATGATTTATAAGATATCACTCTACCACATTTTTATGCTTAAGAGCATTGTGAAGGAATGTTCTGATTGAGCACTGATTTAGTAAATCCAATCTCTTGTGCTCCTTTGCAAACTTTAGGGAAACTTTTGATACATTGCCTAGAAACAACTTGTGAAATAGATGAGAAGAGTTGAAGTTTCATTGTAAGTTGAGATATGTCACGATTAAGTTATACAAGATTGTCATTTCCAAATTTAAGAGCAATGAAGGGTGGTCGAAAAATATTAAGTGTAAATTGGAGTTAAGCAAGGTTTCCCCCTGTCCCCTACCATATTTGACATATCCATCGATAATCTATAAGGTTTTAAGAAGAAGCAGGTTGTGTTGGCACTACACTAGCTGAAATGGTCATCATCATCGTTCATTATGCATATGATATTGTCCTTATGGAAAAATGTCCCTTCAATCTTGGTAAGCAATTAAAAATTTTCAATAACTTTTTCTCTAATATAAGTACATTATTGTTAACACCAAAAAAAATACGTTATGATTATTAAGTCCAAGAAGGTCACTTATGCTAATTTTTTGTATGACAATAACAACTTGTAGGAAGTGTCTTGTTACAAATATCTCGGAATTGATATTCATCACAAGCTCAATTGTAACTATAACATCGATAAAAGTATTAATGTGGCTGTAAAGCTTATTTTGGTCTTGAAACAACTTTAAATTACCAAATCTTGTGATGTGGTACAAATGAGTTTCTTTTTGAAAATCTCATCACTCTTGTTATCTTTTATAGTTTTGAAGTTTGGGGTTGCAGTATCTATAGAGAATGCTAGAGAAATATTGAGAAAAAATAGAAGCGCTTTATAATGTATAAGCGCAAAATTAAAATAAATACACCATATCCTATTCTCATAATAGAAGTGGGTATTTTTCCCATCAAGAGTATTTCTATGACTAGGTACCTAATGTATAAGTATAGGGTAACTAACATGGGAGACTAAAGACTTCTTGAAATTCCTTTAAAATCCAATCACATCCACCTGCAACTCAGTAGAGACAGGTATAAAGATGTCATGGCTTGATTAAACCATTGGGGGATTGAAAAAAACACCCTATTGAAAAATAGCAATAACATTAAAAATATTATCACATCTAAGCTTACAAGGAAAATGTGTGGTGAAAAATGATTAGAGGATTAAAAAAAATTAAGATAGTATAAGGAGGTCATTAACCATAATCTAGAATATCAAAAGTATCTCTCTATTTTAACTAGTTTGGAGAAGAAAATTAATATAGACAAGATAAGAACGAACCCTCATGAACTTCATATTGAAACAATTGATTGGACAACTCCTAAAACATCATCGGTGGAAATGACATGTCATCTATGTGAAGCTATAAGAATTGACGATGAAAGTCACTTTCTCTTAAAGTTCCCTATATACACCCACATTAGATCACAGTTTCATAATATTGCTACAATAAAAATATCTCTTATCTTCTAACATGTCAAAATTATAGCAGCCTAGAAATGTTTCTTTCTAAGATTTTAAACATAAGAATAAAATTTTACATCAATATAAATAAGTTATTTATTTTCTTTTAAAACTCAATAAACTAAAGTTAATCTCAATAAACATTAAAGACCACTATAATCATCATAATATTATTATATCTTTTCTTATTTTATACATAATACAACTCTTAATAGTTTAAATACTAGAAGATTATGTCTTTGTTTTCTTTTATTTCATGGATTTATACTAATAATGTGTAGATCAAGTATGAAATTAATAAATTAAAATTAAAAATATTAAAAATCATAATAATATAATTTAATTTTGATTATAATATTAAAAGAATTATTTAAAGTGTTATATTTTAGATTTAATAAATTAAATTATAAACAAAAATGAAAATATTTTAGAAATAAAAAAAACATAATAAAATATCATTAATGCTTATTACAACAGGTTTAAAAATTAGCACTAAGCTATTTACCTGATGATTTGCATTGGGGCCCACCCGACGTCTTCGAGTAATAGCTTACTCCATTACCCTTCTGTGAGACCAAGAATGATCGGATTTTGCATCCTCTCCGGCGTTTTCATGGAAAATAAATTCTACAACAAACTACTATTACACTTTAGTATAATGGAATAATGATTTACCAAATCACTATGCCCAAATCACTAAGAACTGGGTCTTATTTTCTTTCGAGTTCCAAAATCAAATCTCGATATAGATGAGACATGCTTTCAATTATTGTGTTTCATTCTCCATGTTGGCAACTTCAACAATAAGAATCTAGATTGTATGTGGAGGGTACTATACACTCAATTAAAGCTTATCCAACACCTATTTTCACACCAATGACGCTCTCAAATTCATCCATACATAAATTTAGCCATGGAAATTCTGTTTTTTTTAAGTGCAAGTTTAAAATTGTAAGTTTTGATTGGATTTTTTATGAAAATTGCAAATGTATGTTTGGAACTGTATAATTTTAGTCAACTCCATGAAAATAACTGGAAAAATCTAAAACTTGGAACGATTTACTAATAATAGTAGCAATTATTAAACTCCCTTGTTTGTTTAATGGAACCCGATCGAGGTTTAAACCTTGGATTCTTTATTATTCATGATCATGGAGTTTAAAGTTTTAAACTAGCATACACACAAAACATTGGCGTTATCAAATCCATAACAATTAAATTTCAAATTACAAGTTTTTAGAATCTATTGCATTGGAATTGATCTAATGATATGTTTATTATATAGATCTCAATCCTGAAATCGAAACGTTCCCATAACAGAATCTACCTTTTAAAATATATATAGTACACAATTTCAGATTAGGTTTAGATTGGTTTAGTCTGTATATTCAATTTGATATGGTAAATCAGTGTTCTTCATTCTTGCATTATACTGAGTGTAATAGTAGTTTGTTGTAGAATTGTATTGCCATGAAAACACCGAAAAAGAAGTAGAATCCAGTCTTTCTTGATCTCACCGAAGGGCAACGAAGTAAGTTATCACTCAGGTGGGCCCCAATGCAAATCGTCGAATAGATAGATTACTCCTAAAAATTATGCTATGGTATAGCACTCTTTTAACATCAAACACCACATTTGTTAAGAAAAAATTATAACATTTAATCTCACTATTTATCTAGCCTTATAAAAAAAGATTTTGAAATTTGTAAACATCCAAACAATTTCAATTATAAAGAAGTTATAAATTGAATCATTCCTTAAAACTTGTAATCCACCATCTTTGTCATTGATCTTTTTTCTTTTCTTGTTTTATCTTCTCCTCATATACTTATTCCATTTCTCTTCTCTTAGTTTATTCTCCTAATCCTAACTTCATTCCCCTCCTCCTTTTAATTTCGCAATCCTGTTTTTCACTTGCCAACCCTTATCATTACCATGAAACAAATTGCATCCTTTTAATTCGCGATCCCTCCTTTTCACCTTCCAACCCTTATCAGCATCTTGCGACAAATGCCATCCCGGTGTATTGTGAGATAATATGCTAATTCCCCTTAGGCTTACCGGCATCTCTCATCAAATGCCTCTTTTCCAATTTTATTACCAAACATCCATCCTTACTTTTATTTTATTTTTAATTATTTTTAATTCCATTCCTACTTTTATCTTATTTTTAATTAATTTTATTTTCTTTCATTTGTGAGAAATGTTTATCAATTCTCTTTTGAATTAATTTGTACTTCTTAAGGGTTAATTTCCTCATTATCTCTATTTAATTTGCTCATATTCTTCACCTTCATATTCTTTACCTTTATTTCCTTGATAATGGATGGAGTCTATCATCTATAATGTTATTCCAAGAATTTTAACATAACTAAAAAAAATATCATATCTAATTTTTTTATTATTATAAATATAGATACATATTAACCTAAAATATTAAAAAAAAATCTTTAATAATAATTAAATATAAAAAATAAATACCTATTAATTTATCAGGTGAAGAAAATGTAGGAGAGGTAGTAGTCAATAATAGTATCTAAGACAAAGTAGGACTAAAGATTATATCAATAATTACTAATATATCATTAGGAAAATGATAACATAGATAACATCAAAATATTTTGACTTAAATCACCAATAAGTGGCCAACAAGGTAGATAAAAGGTGCATGGATTCAAGAACATTTTGATTTTGAAATGGTGGACATACAAATTGAATTCAATTATTTTGTCTTTATTATAAATCCAAATGATTACCATCACTGAGATTGGGCTTAGCTCATTGCCAAAGTGGGAAATAGATTACAATTATGGTGCAATAAGTGGCTATATATAGGTGGGAGACTTGTCTTGATGAAATTTGTTTTGGAAGAAATACCTGTGTATTGGGTTTCCCTAGCATATGTTCACACAGGTGCCCTAGAACACATAAGGAAAAATTGTTATAAATTCTTATAGAGAGGAAGCTCAAAAGAGAAGGCCTATCATTTGGTTGACTAGGATAAGCTATCCTTTCATAAAGAATTAGGAGGGTAGGGAATTAATCACCCTCTTTTCTTTTCTAAATCCTTCAAAACAAAATGGGTTTGACACATTTGTAAAGGAGAAGGTATTTGGAATAAAGCTAAACAACAAAAAATACATTTTCCCTCTCACTATTGAGGAATGGTTCACGTCTAATGCCAAACTGATCAGTAATGTCTCTATCATGTGGAAATCCATCATAATGGCCCTTAAAGTCGCTAAGGAATGGGTGCCATGGAGTGTGGGAAATGGAAGAATTATAAGGTTGGGGATTGACCCTTGGATTGGTTATTTTGTTTCACATAGGCTTGTTATGGCTATGATTGATGCATTAAAGGACATGGATTTTATTTTCTGAGGACATATACGTGATGTTATGCATGATACTTCTTTTCAACAAGATTGGTTATAGGATGAGGATATGGGATGTGTGGGTGAAGAAAGGGTACACTAGGGAAGATATCTGAAGTCCCTTCATGACAGTCACATCATATTGACAAATTTTGAAGATGCCTCATTACGGTCCAGGAACCCTAAATGTGGTTTATATATTACTAGCATGGGTTGTAGGATTAAAAGAGAAGAAAATGATATTTCCTAGTCCCCATGGTGGTTCTCACATCTGTCGAAGCTCAAATTTCCACTTAAGACAAAAAAGTTTCTATGGTTGGATCTATCTAATAGAGATCTAGTTTGGGATCTTTAGAACAAAAAGTGTAGCATCGGTCTTGTAGAACAAAAAATGCCCTCTATGTAAAGCTTTTTTAGAGAGTATAGATCATTTTTTTATCCATTTCTCGTATATTGACAGAATGTGGTCTTATTCTTCATGGATCAAAGATATCATATTTATGTGGAATGGTACTGGATTACAATATGCTTTACAGGAATGGCTCCAAAATGCAGTGTTCTCTGACTTCAAAGCTCTACTTTCATTCCACCATAAATCTATTCAACATGATTTGGGGATCCTAGTTGGTAAGGAACCAAGTGATATTCAAAGATACTTCGATTCCACTAGAAATATATGCAACAAATCTTTTTGGAAATTTCAATTCATTTTCTGCAAGTTGATTTCCCCCCAAAGGAAAGAAGGATTACTGAGGAGGCTATAGATAGATATAGTTGTTGGTTATATTTCAATGGTGCCTCTCAATTTGATGTAACCATAGGGGGAGTACATGGTGTTTTATACTTATTTGATTCTTAATGAATCAAATTTGTAGCAGTATTAGGAAGAATTACTAATAGTTGAGCGGAGATGATGGCCCTTAAACTAGTTTTCTTTTGGAATGAACAAAAGGTGTTAATAGGTTACAGGTATTTTGGGACTCAAAGTTACTTATTGACTAGATGAGAATGAATATGCCACCCAAAAAAATTATGTTAAAGCCTTTGTATGAGGATATAGTGAGGATCTCAGATATTTTCCAAATTGTCAATTATTGCCATATTTACAAACAAAGGAACAACATGGAATACTTACTATTAAAGAGAGGATTACAAGTGGAGGATGGAATGTAGCAACAATGAGAGTTGACTAATGTTGATTATACATAACATGATATTGGACCTCATCTAGGATGAATTTTTTTTATAAGAAAAGGTATTCAAAGAGAACAACCTATGCTGCAAAACATAATAATGGTTTTTACAATTTTTCTATTTATATGTTTTTTTACAAGCAAACAAGGTTTTATGGGTGTTTTTTATATACTTCGCTTCACAGTTAATGTAGGAATATAGTTGGAGATAAATCATAACTTTTCATAATTATATAGAATGATTGTATAATCTTACATATTAGTATGGTATAGTTGTTATGATTACTATGTGATGGATAAAAAATTTGTAATTGGCTCATTAGGCCCATGACCAATGTGGTTCATTTTCAATATAATAAATTGTGTCCTTTTTTGCAAGGGAAAAAAATATTAAGCAAACAAAATAACAGGAAAATGGGAATAAAAAAAATAAACAACACTTCCCCAACACAAAAGTGTTATGATGGAATGATTCCGTTTTTGTGTCTTTGTTAACTCACATTCCTTCATGCTTTTGTTTTCAAAATTGTTTTTTCCAAACATAAATTCTAATGTAACAGTCTCACATTCAACTAAAGAATAAACGAAAGAATGTAGAAAATAAATGTGATGTTCAACATTTTTTTAACACAAAAATACTATACTTGTTATTCATTTTCAGAATAAAATTATAATGTATCAGATAGTCCATAATGCCTGACATGTCTAAATTCTCTATTCTCCCACCTAGGTTTCTAGCAAAACACCTCCCATGCATTACAACTAATATTCAATAATTCTTGTTGTCTTAAATTATCCACCACCCACTTACTAAAAATTCTATTAACTACAATTCACCAACACTATAGTTGGATAAGCCAATATAAAGATGTATACAGTCTTCCAGAAATGACAAAAAATAACAACTAAAACCAAAAAATTCCATATTTTATATCCACCAATCAATCCAACAATATAAGCAATATGAAAACCATAGATATATAATTATAGATATCAAAATCAAAATATTTTCCAAACCCCTATCAAAATATAGAAAGCCTTCCTTGAGACACCATTCTTGAATCCTTCAATTCTTCAAAATGGATTGATCCTTCTACCAAATTCAATGCTTGTTTTGAGAGAGCATCTGCTTCAGTATTGAACTCTCTATAAACATGTTGAAAATGGAAATTTATAAAATAATCCTATAGTCTTTCAATTTCCACTTTCCATCCATCTAGTAGAACCACCTGCAATTGACATTTTTGTAATACCAAATCTATAATCACATTGGAATCTCCAACAACCTGCAAATTCGAAATATGCTTAGTTTGTTCAAAAAATAAAAGTCCACATAGTGTTAGAAGTTTTCCTCTGGTATTTGTTCCCCTGCCACCACCCATTCAAATATTAAAGATATGTGAATCATTTAATTTTAAATGCATACCCACTCCACACCTAACGCAATCATCTTGTTAAGCCCCATCAAAAAATCCAATTGGCATATGGGTGATAAAACAAGGATATGCTGATACTCTTTCATTTTTGTTGCAATTTACTTTATGATATTCATTGAAAGAACCAATGTCATTTAATGTGACTCTTATAACATTTTTTCTTTTGTTTTCAAACAAAATCCCATTCCTTTGTTTTCATACTTTCCATCTAATGAAACAAGGAAGATCTTTCTAGTAATTTGCATCCTTTACCTAATTATAAAATATAATTTAAATGTTTGAGATGCCTATTAATATGTGATCTTTAGTTATTTTTTCAAATCCAACCATACATTTTTTTGAAATTCACTATGGATATCAATAACTGATCATTTGTTTCAACCTCCTTAATGCAGAAAATACAAAAAAATGTCTATTTTCCACCTCTCTTCATCAAATTTTCCCAAGTTAGTGTCATCTTGTTATCCAGAGAAATCCTACTAAATAGTTGAAAATTTAATGGACAATGTCACTTCCAGAGAGAGGAAAACTACCATTTAGTTTCATCTTCAACATAAGCAAACATAGCATCTTTATATGTAAGTTTGGCAGTTACCTGTCCATTTTTTCTATCCACCACCAAACAATTCTATCAACTTCATTTGTTAGATTAATTCCAACATATTGAAGGCCAAGAATATACCCATTCCATTCTTCTTCATATTTCCCTTGTAGCTCAAATTATCCATCCTTCTTTGATCTCTGGTATCCATAAGTTCTCAAAGCAAGTTATACAACTTGACAAAACCTAACATTGTTCTGATTTTTTTGGGGGTCAATTTTAGTAGTTGTGTTTACCTCTATTCCAAAATGTGTGTATACTGATAGCACCATTTTTCATTTTGAACAAATTTTTTTGCTATTTTGAAATTTCTTGGTCATAAGAAAAATATAATTTCTACTTACAAACACAGTTTTTCAAATGCTTCAAAAAAATATACATATAGTAGCTAGTTATAATAGAAAAATATATACATTTTTTTCAAACATTTAGAAGCTAGTTAGAATGAAAAATATATACATTTTAAAATATTTTTCTTTAAACTTTTCTCCTAAATCAATCATTTTTTGTGAAAATCTGTAAAAAGAATGAGAATATAAAGAAGTTTCAAACCATTTTTAACGCATTTTCAACTATTTTATGTGTACAACTTATATTACTTGACATTATTTTCCATAAAGTGATGATTCACATAAACCCATCAAAATTTATACCATATGACAAAATTTAACAATTATTCTAAAAATAAAATCTTAAAGTCAAAACATTATAAAAATATCTTATAAAAAAACTCTCAAGTATGATATTTCCTCAACGACATGAAACTAATCAAGAATATCATGCAAGACGAAATCTTCATCGAATTTGACAGTTTTTGCAGCTTCTCTCTATTCTTGGAACTCATTTTTTTTTACCATTGGGTCCTCTACTTCTACAAAATTCCCAAATTGATCATTTCCAAACACCCCTTTTAATGGTGGTGGAGGCCATTTGACATCTTTTCCAAAAGTGACTCATTAATTTATCCTTTCTTCAAACCGTCTTCCTACATTTCATCTGGAAGAACTTTAATAGCATTAATCCTTTGATTGATATAATTGCATTGGAGTGGATCATTATCAATGGATATGCAATTTATCCCTTTTTCTGAGGATCATGCGATTGTTGTACGCAATCACCACATGGAAAAAAAATAGAATAATGAAACATAAATTTAAAAAATATAGATTAATGACACTAGTTTCATATCTAATATAAGAAATATTACATGATCCCGATAACAAATTCAAACACAACTTCCTTGTTTTTAAAATGTAACTTGAGATAATTAATCAATGCTTGTGGATTTTGGTAGATGTTTACAATCTCTCCTTTCAGATCCCTTTCTTCATATGTCAACATTTTAACCACAACATTATATGTCAACATTTGACTATATTTTCCTTCACTCTTTTTATTAATTAAAAGAGATTTAGAGGTCTCATATTTTATCCAACATGCAAGATGTATGTTTTCAGTATCACTTATAAATGGGTCATTGCTTGATCTACGAATATTAGGGTTATGCATGTAACAAAAATAGATGAGAATCTAATTAAATTATAGAAAAATAGTTTTGATTTCTAAATCCAAATGCTTAATAACACACTGAAAATATTTTACCAATACAGTTGCTTCCTTGAGATTTCTTTATCCTTGAAGGTTTTCAGCATTTCTCCTCCTTGTACATTTGAATGAAAAACAAGAAATCTCCATAGAGGTGCCCTTGTAACCTCCATAAATATTGAAACAATTTTATTGAATTATTGGTAAGTATAAGTCTCACAACTATAAGTAATGTTTCTAATAGTGTATCCATAAGGGATATCTACAATAACTAGGGAGTACTCCATTTGAGGAACAAGATTTGCAATGTTTGCATACTCACTAAGAATAATTTTATATTGCACAATGTTGAGCTCATTCAAAATGTGATTATCAAGGGTGTCATCAAGTTCAACATTTGCAAGGTGTTGTTTTCTTTGTTATTCTATTTTTTCTCTTTGACTATGATTTTTGAAATACTCCAGTACTATACTCTTCTTTGACATCTTTGAAAAAAAATTATATTTGTAATTAATAAAATAGAAATGAATTGAATTACAAATAAATAAAATAAATATATCATAAATCAACATACCTTTTTGTATGCAATTTTTTTTTCAAGTTTTCTATGGATCTTAATTCAAGATAGTTTCATATGACATCATCCCAACCTTTCTCACACAACATTATAACCATATGCTCTTGTACTTTCATGTAAACCTTATGAGTACATGATGTAATAATAAATTATATTTAATAATATAAACAATGTTAATTTAATAAAATATATTAAACTAAAAAAAAACTTTAAAACATAAACCAATCTACAAACTTACTTTTCTATTTTATTGCACATTTACTCCATGGATAATTGTAATGTCCCCAAAATTTGAATTTTTTTATATTTATTAGGCTAGTCAAATACTACTTGAACTAGACATTATCTTAACTTATACAGAATGTGTCGTACTTTGTTTCATTGCACTGTATTGTTGTACACTTTTCTTACTTCCTTCTAAATGTTTTCCCCGATGTGGTTATTAGTGTAATTCTATGTTGTCGTTATGTTTCTTAATATCTAAGTTCGATGGTTATGTAATTACATGTATGTATGTACGTTCAATTACTTACTCATTGGTTATAAAGTTTGATTACTGTTTTGTGAATAATCCTGACTTAACTTGTATTGTCAAGGGGTGGAGTGGCGGGACTTGTATTCCTTGTAGCACTAGTACAAAATGAGAAATTAATGACAAAAAAATTTACTAAAATAAGGCTATAAATGACTATTTTTGATTCGGCGACTAATAGTAGCTAATTTATACTATCTTATAGCTAGTCGTATTTCACTTAGTCATTAATAGCTTGACTTATTAGTCATTGATTTAGTCATTGATTTAATCACGGGTTTAGTCATTGATTGCAACAATTAATGACCAAATATATGACTAAATAAACTACTAGATGATAACATATTAATGACTAAGCTAAATATGACTAAGATACATGAAATTAGCTACTAATAGTCGTATATATGTAAATTTAGTCATTTTTGTAGTCACAAATTTATGATAGGGCACGAAGGAATCGAATGACCAACATCCTGACTATAATTAGGAAGGAACTCTACCATTGAGCTAGCACCCTTTAAGAAGTTGTTATTGCTTGACAATGATGATATTCAAACAAATTTATGATAGATAGCAATCTACAAACTACATAATTATTACTAATACAACTTACCAGTAAATAGTATTTATGATAAACTAATTCCTAAGAGCTATGTATAATTTTCCCTATCCAGCATATCCATTCATGTTATCATATGGAACAGAATACCTCTGTGATGGATGTGATACCAATTAAGTCAACCAATTTACGGAATATCTCTTTGGATTTACTGTTTCAAATAATAAAAATCCCATGTCACAATGTCTACTTCCATGGGAAGACAATTACACAACTCCATCATGTACTAAAGAAAACACATTTTGATGACTACCTACAACTTTAGAAAAGGAAGGAAAAACCAATGATAACATGTGAAAGTGAGTTTCCAATAAATCATCTTACTGAAGTAACCTAGGAATGTAAAAAAACTACCAGGAAAATCCATTTTATAGAAAATAGTATTCAACCTATCAATAAAAACAAAACTAGCCTTCCATATATACATTTGCTGGAGCACATCTGGTTCACAAACAGCTTTAGCATCATCTATGCTGCCACCTTCTTCAAGTTTTTTCAAAGCTGACTTAACAACCTGAGGAAAACATTTAAAGCTAGTTATAAAAAAGTTGAAGGTATAATGCATTTAATCAGAAAATATTGATACTTACCACCCATATGGACAGTCTTGCTATTTTCAAAGTATAAATAGATATACCTCAACTGATCCCTGAACCTTTCCTTGAGCAATAGCTTTATCCATAGTCCTCATGTTGTAATTCTTATGTGTCGAAGGTACTTGGTACTTTGCACACACACCATATCTCTCTCAATTATGGCCAAGACCCTATATCACAAAATGCAATCCTTCTAAGAACCACTATAAAGAGTTCAATTAATAAAGGCACTTTGCACAAAAAAACAATTCACACAAATAATAGCTAGATATAAAGACTAAATAAATGCTTAGAACAATCACTAAAACCCACTATGTCAATAATAGTAAGGCCAGTCATCATTCAAATTCATTCATTCCACTTCAGTTCATTGAGAGGCAAGATCTTAAAAAAATAACTAGGAATAACTAATTAATTAAGTATGAACTCCATAAGCCAAGAAGCAATAAATCCCCCCTTTTCTTGGAGAGTTAAGGTAGTATTTGTATGAATAAATGAATTGGTTGCAGTTCAGATGTGGATTCAAAATATCAAAAGTTGCCTCCGGCTTTTTGTCCCGTTGTGCCATACGTATTGTTATCCTCCTCACTAAGGAAAAACAAGGGTTGAAATTATGCATGACACACTGATCCACCTTGGTAAGAGAGACTTCTCAGCCACTTAGATTATGAGCCTGCTGAATACTAGTAAGCATTAGTGTTATATATTATATATTCCATTAGTGTGATTCATTATACCAAATACGTAACATTACAGAAAGACCCTATTAGTAGAGAGTAAACTAAGATTTTTGTATGATTACAACTCTAACGAAAGTAATTAAATGGTTATAATATTATGGTTATTAGGCTAATAAAACACATCATGCATATTCAGCTCTTACTTGTGACATAATCTTGTAAGCTTATGATATTATAATACTGTAACATAGGGAATCATACGTGAATCATACTAACCTGGAAATTAATGATACTGAGACATACAGATTCAATTCTTTTATAACTGGGCTTTATGTGCTTACTTGATATGGTGTTCATACTATGTTTATAAACAAGGTATCACTGGGCTTGAGTTTACATACCCTATGCTTTGAACAACTTGGAGTTAAATGTTACCTCTAGTGATCACATGGAACTCATACTAGTAAGATGAAATAGCCCTTTCTTGGATAGCATAAGTATAACTAACCTGTTGACATGAGAACTGTGATTTTTCATTACAGGAATATGTATAATCAACACTATCAACCTTTAACACAATTAGCACTTAAAAGAGCTTAGACAGAAAGTAACAGTCCTTTTACACACTAGTTACCAAAGCTTTCTACATAAATAGTACAGTGTTTACAACTCCAAATCAGTATGATTACACTTGTTTCCTATACTTATGACTGTGATTACTAGTATGTTTATTATTAAGAGTCTTAAGCTATAGTGATAACATAATAAATCCCATTACATTACGTGAAACATAGTGGTTGTGTTATCCTTAGACGTTATGTTTATAATATGTATTAGATTACTACTAGTTACGAATGATCATTACAAATACACTTGTTTCATTATTCCAATCTAAGAGATGAGGTAAGATACTTAAGCTCTATAACTACATATAACCTATATTATGTAATTAAAATGATTTTTTATAGTGAATCCATGGTAATTGCACTATATCGAGCCAATATCATATGAGTTCCATATCAGATCAAGTAGAATGGATACCATAAGTAATACAACTTATACACTACTTGGTTCCATAGTAATATCAAACACTATATTAGTAGAGATCCTAGGTATAGCTTATGTATGGTTAGAATAGAGATTAAACCCCATTATTATTGATAAATCTCAGGATTACAGCCCATATAGATAGATCATCTTACTACTATGGGATTTTAACTAGTTACATATCACTATTGATTACCTATGTCATTTGAGCTACAACCTGTACACCATATATCTTGTATTCCCCTTGGTCAACCAGCAATCAATATTAGGTAGTGATTAAAGGTAGAGTTAACTCTACCAATGCAATTTCTGAAAAATAGTCGCTTCTCCAATGCAATTTCTGAAGATGTTAATTCGAATAAGACAAAATGGTGAGAGCTTTTCTACTGTATTTTCAAGGTGTTACCAATCCACAACAAGGACTTTTGTTTGCTATTTATGCAACAATTTAAGTTTGCTTGATTCATCTTGGTCTATCTATGGAACAAGTATCTATGTGCTTGATGGTCCAAGTTGTTCTTGATGTGGGAATCGTTGTTTTGTATGCTTCAGTAATGGCACGAGGAACTTGCAGTTAAGGGAAATTAATTAATGAAAGAATTGTTTTCTGTTTTTTTGTGAGTCATATTCCTGTGGAAAGAAGCATGAGTTTCTCTTTTCTTCTTTGTTATAGAAATATTTTTACAGAAATTAAAAAAAGAATTATCGTCTTGCTAAGAATTTGTATCCTATTGTAGCTAAAAACATTGTCTTGTGATTAATTATCTAGGAGTTCCTAGGTCCTTCAGGGTTTCAGATCATTTGGAACATGTATAATTATCAATCCTTTCTTGCTGGATAGAGCTTGCCACCTACTAGTCTCGTATTCCCAGGTAAAAATGGAGAAGTCCCATTCGGTCTTTTCAAAGGCTCAACAGATTCATGGAAGGAACAGCATATGATACAACAGTTAAGAAAGAAAGCCTTAATAAACCTGGATTGTAGAGTTTCCAATTGTAATATTTCTCATTTGGGTGTTATGATGGCACCACTAGGCTTGTCAGAAAATTTTCAAGCATCAGCAAGACTAATGCGCTATAATTCAACCCCTGGTCCATTCCTTGTATCCCTAGAAGATGATGGTAACTTCATTCTGTCTCATGTCCCTATTGTTGGACCTAACAATGCATTGTCCCAAATCCTTTCAAATAATTCTTCACTTACAATAGAATCCAATTCTGGAGCGATAAAGCATAATGAATCTAGCCAATCTAACAAAACAGAACCGGAAAAGCACTTAGAAGAACACACCAATTATTCTAGAATGGTTGTTCATAAATATTCTCATCGAAAAATAAGTTTGAGCAATATCATAGAGGAGGATCTAGGAAAGCACAATTGCATTGCTTCGGTTCTTGAAAATGGAATGGAGGTGTCCCAATTTTTTTTTTGAAGCTCTCAGATGTCGAAGATGTGCCAAGCACAAGGTCCCTAGTCTAGTGAACAAATTATTAACAACATGTTTAAACAGAATCTAGTTTTCTATAATGCTATTGATTCATCGAGCGAACGAGCGGGTAAACTACTGCTCTCAGTGACCAAGAGTAGCCTTATTCAGCACAACAAATCCCCTACATATGCTTTGTCTCAGATGACTTCTGATGGAAAATGAATTCCTGAAAATGGTAAGAAATATATCTATATATCTATACTAATACTGTTTGTTTTGTCTCTTAATGCAAGATTTAAGAGTTTAGTTTTTTAATGTCTCAACCAGGCAATCATTTTCTAGGTTATCTAGAAGGAGTCATGACAAGTGGTAAAATGGGTATGAGCACACTTTCTTCGGATAATAATGCATGTGGCAATGGGATTTCCCCAAATAGGGTTACTCATCAAATGAATTTTTCATGACAAAGTAGTTCTCCTTCTGGGTTGTTGACTCGGCTTTCCATGGATATGGAAATGCTAGAGATTGTTGACAAGCTCAACATGATTATGGGTCACCCTTCTGGGGAATCATTTACTAGGTGTAGTTCAATTTCTTCAAGATTAGGAAACGTAGGTCAAGGCCATGGATATATTTCAAGTTTATCAACTAAATCTTGGGAGGATGGAACAATGCTTTCTAAGAACTATCAAGGCATACAAAATGGTACACATTTCTCAACAAGGAAGCGGGGAAGAGATATAGATGAGAAAATGATTCTTGGTCTAAATCTAACAGAAAAACTAGTAAGATTTCCATCCTTTATAGTCCAAAATATTTTTCTTTCAAATGATTTGTTGAATTTAGTTCTTGTACTAGATTATGTTGTCATTGTTCACACCAATTTTTCATTTTATATTTCTATGTTAAGAAGGATATTCTAGAAGGCATGCTGCATCAGCATTGGAAAATCTCCATTTTGGCTTATTCAAATCAACATCTTTAGAAATTGCATTGGAGAAAATTATGGAAGAATATGTTCCTTACAGGATTAGAGCAAAGCAAGGTTGTGTAAAACATCCTAGAAGTATTGCAGAGAGGGTTAGAACTTAGTACTGAAGGTTGCTTTTGGAAAATGTTATTTTCTTGGAAATGTTTTAGTCTTTTATAACTCTCAAACACCGTCCAAGTTTCAATTATAGCTTAGTCGAAATGGGTAGAGAGTCTGGACATCTCATCCTACCAGTATTGCAATTGCATAGTTGGACATCACAAGCTTGTAAGGACCTAGAACTTTCCTACAAAGTTAATTTCATCCTTTTAGTTTCCAGATGTAAATCCCATGTCCTTATTTAGTGATTTTTTAGTTTCAGTCATCCTTCATAACCATTTTTATCCACATTATTTTCCCATTTTGTACAGTGCAATGTGGCTGTGGTCAACAGGAACAGAGTAGGCTAAATTACAATGACATTGTTGAACACCAAGTGACTTTCAAACCCTTTGAGGTCTCAAGTGCTCCAACCAGCAAATAGTGATTCATTTGGTGCCTGAAATTGACTTTCTTTCTGAGACAATTTAGCATCCTATTTTTGTTTCTTTTATTCCTGGAAGGCTAGGTATTCAATCACAGTTAAAAGAACATTTTTCCTATTGCCAACGAACTAGAAATTTATTCACCACCAATCCTTTGAATTAAAATAAAAATACTTGACAATTCGCAACTTTATTGAAATAAGTTTGGAATAACATGTAAGAGCTGCTCCACAATTTCGAGCAAACCTAGCATGACAAGTTATCTTGGTAATGAGAAAAGAGATGAAATAGTGTGCACTTCACACTAGTTGAATTCCACTCCATCGAGAAATTAAATATGGGCCATAATACATATAGAGATGATGAGTGCTCAGATGTAACTTGCCACTTCAATTATAATCATGCTTTAGTACATTCTGAGGCATTAGGATTGGCCTTAAATACTTTAGACCTGAGAAAACTGGGAATTGGAAATCTTGTATCCATAAACTCAGTATCCCTGAATCAAACTCAATCCAATTAAATGTTGGTCTTGCATGGTGACAACCAAATTTTTCGTGAATGTAAGAAATGGGATCAAATCTATGTTGTTGTTCATCCCCATACTGGCATCTTGGATGTCCCTTGAAGAACCTCAGACATGCTGCCAACAGGGAATGACATACCACAAAAAAAGTAGACGTGGTGCCCATGGGGGACACTATCCCATAAATGAGTAGGTTTGTGTTGCCTGAGCATCTGTTTTTCCCTCAGTTGGGAAAAAACCAAGAAAAATAGACCAAAAAGGTGGGGCCTCCTCCATAATCCCTAAACCTCCCCGATTCACCTCATTTTTATCTCAGCAGTGAAGAAGGAGAGAATTCCAGCCAGTAGTGAAGGGACAGTCTAGTAGTTTCCATAATAGTAGTGAAGGTTTTAACTCTTGACAATACACCAGTTAAGGGAGAGAAGGGAGGAATAGTCCAGTAGTAAGGGGGAAAGTGTCCATCATTGAAGGAGGTATGTGTCTTTGTCTTGACTCTTTGAATTTCCATATTAGGCCTTAGAATAATTTATAAGTTATTTGTTTCAATTTTTAGATTTATCATTTCTCCATTCTCCTTATTTCTCAAACTAGGATGGCATCATCAAACCCTCACTACCGAGAATGGAAATTGGCTAATGCCAATTTACAAAAGGATATGCATAGATCCATGACCTTGTCCACCATGATCAAACCCAGAGATTCATCACATAAACAGTAACAATAACATAATGGTGACTATGATGGTACAAACAAGTGTTACCCTACATCTTCTTTTATAATGAATCCTTCTAACTAACTCTCCAATAAACTACTATACAATAAATGACTACCACTAACTTTCCCTAAAAAGAGTGAGAAAAAAGATGTGCTTGCAATGACCCAAAATTTAAGAGCATTTAATAAACTTTATATTCAGCTGCGAGGGGAGCATGGGGGATGAAAGACACACCATTGCGTAGTTTTTCTTTGTCTTGCTTACTTCTATGAGACCTACGTGTAAATAAAATAACTCCTAATATAGACCCAAAATATATTGTAGAGCAAGAACTCTATAACATGGTAAAAGAACTCCATACAATTTCAATTTTTGCAAAGACATACAATTTGAAATGACTACAGTTAAAAATAGAAGTATTTTTTGGTCTACAAATGTGTATAGTCCTCCCCCATGAATCTCCAACTAAGAGGACATCTGCATAAGTAAAGTAAGCAATCCTAATATAATTGAGGTATAATTGATATTCATACTCCATATGATCTTAAAAAGAAAGATATCCCCGAAATCATTTGTTCATATGCACACTTGGAATAGTTTTCACAACACAGTTACAGTCTAATAAGAATGTCCTCTAAATAAAAACGTAAAGCAAGAAACCCTAAAATAATTCGGATACATTTTGATACTCATACTCCATGATAATATTGAAAAGAAAGATATTGCCAAAAGCAGTTGCTCACATGGAAACTTTGGTTAGTTTTCACAACATGGTTAAGAGTCTAACAAGAATGTCCTATGTTCCCTTCCTTGTTTGGATTGTATATGTTGATAATGGACATCAACTTAAAATTTATGTTGAGCAATTCATTACAATAAATTAATGCATCTAGATATATTATTATTCAGGAAAGATATAGAAGGGTATATTTTCCAGTGCCCCAACTATTATAATATTAGAAGAAAAATACTATTACCTATTTAAGGCAACAAAAAGATCCTTCTGTGCATTCATTTTACACAAAATGTATGGAACTATCTCTAATGGAGCTGAATAAAAAGCACCTGCAAAGAGGGAGAACTTAACTTAAGAACATTCAAGCTAATAACCTAAACAACATAACACATATCCCTTAATTTGCAGTTCGTATTCCAAACACTGTGCCCAAGGACTTGTGCTACCTAGATAGTACAAAAAAAGGAAAATAAACTAGGAGACATCCATCAAATCTAAGAGAATGGAAGTATGTCCTATACAAGAAAACTGTATACTAGCTTCTCTAGAATCACTATACAAGTACAGATCATGGATGGTAAGAGAAATGCTACCTGAGGACGTTATTCAGCAAACCCCAAGGGGTTGTATAGCATGTGACATAACATGATTGATTTGTTCCCAATCTACCTTGAGGTAGAAACATTTATAGCTCATAGTTATAATAGTAACAAAGTCACCTACATGTAACCAAATTTTTAACAGTAACCAAGTCAAATTTTTAACAGTAACCAAGTCACCTACATGTACTCAAAATTTTAACAGTAACCAAGTCACCTACATGTCATGTTGCATCACAGCTTATTACCTAGATGACTCGGTGAATGGAAGTGGACCCACATGTGGTATATAGAGAGTAGTAATCTTTTTAGTTTTTGTTATTGATGTTTGAGTCCTCCTCAGCAACAGTTTTAAGTCTTTGAAGTTTGTACTAAATAAGGGAAACTGATTTTCATGTTAAGGGTGGTTGTGAGAAAAGATAAATGAAATAATACTTTAAAAAAAGGGTCACTAAAAGACCTGCCTTAGATTTAGTACATAGTGTTAGGGTTTTTTTAAGTTTTATATATGTTTTTTATTTCATGTTTTTCCAACAATAAGCATGTTAGGGTTATTGCAGATTGGTTAGGGTGTTTGCATTTTTTGTATCCATTTAGATTGAAGTTGGAGGTAACATCTTGTATTTTATTTAAAGTTAAATTCCAAGGCTCCAAGGTGATGAAGGATGACCCTATATATGCCCAATATTTCACATTTCTGTTGAAAGAAAAAGTTCCATGTAACTAATTTAGTAATGTAGTTAACATGGGGGATACATAGTCTCAAATGAAACTTGGGGCATGTTTCAAACATCAAACATCAAATGGAAGCATCCATCATAGCATCAATGATGAAAAAAACAAGACAAAAAGGCTTTCAAAGGAAATAGGGAGAATCTCAAACATCAAATGGCAGCAACCATTAATGGCAACAGTGATGAATAAAGAAAGACAAAGTCTTATGAAGGAAATAGGAAGAAAGTCTGAAATCCTTGGAGGTAGCAACGGAAAACCAAGAGTTGAAATCGCCTCCACTCACCCTAGTAACCCCCAATCTATACCTGTAGCTATTGATTCACCAAAACCATTAATTTTTAATTCAAATGGACGTTTGTTAATCTACTCGCCAATACAACTCGCTTTTTATGTAGATGATGGTGGATACTTGCACTAAAACCTTGGCAAGAAAAAATGGAATGATGAATGCCACAAGCAAGTCTACTAGTACACAAGTAAGCCACACATAAGTGAGGTGCCCCACTCCAAGTGAACACAATGTGCATAAAATATGTATTAGCAAACTAGGCCTAAAGTCAAGTTCATTAAGTATATTGGCTGATGGATGTATTATGTAGCAAGATATTGAAGTAGAATAGTGGAAAGCCAATTTTTTGTCCAATTTGAATTCCTTTGTAGATATTTTTGTGATATCAATAGAGGCATACAATGCATAAAATTTGGATCAATGAAATGCGTCAACATAATGTTCTACCTTTCTTCAATCTGTCTCTTCTTGTATCACTCTACATTAATTTATGGCAAGTCGTTAAATGAAATTTCCAGGTGCTCAAGGAACATTCCTAGTTACTAAGTTAGACCTTGCACATTCCCAGTCCAACATGAGTTATGAACATGGATAAGAATGCAGGTAGCCATTCTATGCTTTTTTGTTAAAAGGAATATAAAGTTAAGGACTTATAAAAATTGATGTCGATGATTATAAATTCACGTCCAAATTTGATATTACATCTACATTTGATAAATATGTTGACACAATCTGAGGCTTACCTTGGATAGAAACACTAAGCACTTTATTCCTAAACATTGAGAAACTGTTTTTGATGCTCTTCTATAAGAAGAAGAATATAACATTGCATGATGTTACAATGAAACCATGCTCAGAGGCACCCTCATAAGAAGACATTAAATATATTTAAAATGTAATCTTGCAATATAATCAGAAGTCATTACAAAAATTGCAAAAATAATTTGACAAAGTTGTTGATGATAATGACAAAGATATTTCTCATCTAAAATCTTGGTAAAAAATTACTTACACAAATTAATAAGTCCAAGGATAAGATGCAGTGAAATCATAAAATAGAACAGGAGAATCAAAAGTTGTAGAAGAATCTATTAGAAAAAGATCAAGAATCTTCTTTCCTAAGGGAACTCTTAATTACAGGTTTCTTGATAAAATCAAAAGATTAAAACATGAGAAATCAGAAAAAACAAGACCTTCACAACAATGTTGGAAAGACAGATAAGATAAAATAATTTGATTAATTTCCAACAAATGACCACAAAAGTAGGTCAATGAGACTAAAGCATATGTCCAATATGAGTACAATTTGGGAGTGCAAACACAATTCTGAGAAAATGCCAAAAGTAAAATAAAATAAAATAAAGAAAGATGCAGAGAATGAATGATGAAGAACTGTCTTGTGTAAGGAAACCTAATCAAAGTTTGCTTGCACAAATCAGGAAGTTGAAAGTTGAAAAGAAAACACAACCAAAGTTATATCCACATGTCAACAAAGAACATCAAGTCAACAAAGAGACAATGACTGATCTAGTTGAAGTAGGGATATCATCAAATGTTGAAGTATAACAAAGGAAAATATAGTGTCTCTACCCACAAACATTTAGTGATTAACAAAGCAACACAAGTATGAAAGGAAGACATACTACCAAATGTGAAATAAGAATTCACTCCAAACATGAGAAAGAAATATCAGGTTATAAGGTCAGCTTATCTACATTTAAATCAGAAGAATTGATACATTAACCAATCGGTGTATCAACATCATTTTGAATTCTCATATAATTGAAAGAATATTCATACTAGTACAGTTCAATCTCAAGGTAGAAGTTATCTTGGAAATCACATTACAATAGGTTATTTCTGAGAATCCTATAAATGCTCAGTTCCACAGAAGATTGTGTCCCCTCCATATTTCCAGAGGGTGTTTTCGTTAAGAATTATGGGTTGTCCTTAGGATTTTTAAGCATGAAGAGAGACAACTTCGAGAACTCTGGTATAGCATGTTTCACACCTCAAAGAACAACCCTCAGAACCCCTAGATTACATATGGGAATCATTTGGGCAGTAATAAGGGAAAAACAACAATTATGGTCACTATTCAGCCCCCAAAAAGGGGTCACCTACAACAAAACAGACTTAGATTTCCAGTTATTTTCCAACATTGCTTCCTATAGCATTTGCATACTTAATTGAGTTACATTGACCAACAATCTTGGAACAGTATGGCGCTAAATGGTTTTGAGATGAAGTCTTCTCAGCAGAGTTTTGAAGCCTTGCACTAGAGAAGTATATGAGTCACTAAGTAGTAAGAGGTTAATCTCTAGATCTGAGATGGTTGTATCATTAGTTTGATGTAATTCTCTATTGGAGAACCAGGCAGATTTATCCATGGCATTCATAGAACTCAGTTTCAACAGGTTTTTGAAACACACATAGGGATACATTTGATATCCAACATGACTCAATAAAACGTGCAGCACTCAGTTCATCATACAGTCCTATAGATTATGTGAGACAATAATGATGCCATTCCAAGTCCCTATTATCAACTGCTGAAGGATGCTACAAATTCATTTGATTTAGGTTCAAATCCACTAGCCACAATATCTAGAAGATTGTGTCCACTCCCTATTTGCAGAGGGTGCTTGTCTTGCGTTTTCATTAAGAATTCCGGGTTGTCCTTAGGATTTTTAAGCATGAAGAGAGACAACTTCAAGCAGGATGGTATATCATATTTAAATAAAAAAATAATAACCATGGGCACCCCTATATTAAATCTAGGCATCATTAGGGAAGTAATAGGGGGAAAACAACAATTCTGGGCAATATTCAGCCCCAAAAAAGGGGTCACTTACAACAAAACAGGCTCAGATTTCAAATGATTTTCCAACACTGCTTCCTATAGTGTTTGCAAAATTAATTGAAGGACATTAACCAACAGTCTTGGCACAGTATGGAGATAAATGGTTTTGAGATAAAGTCTTCTCAGCAGAGTTTTGAAGCCTTGTACTAGCAGAGTATATGTTGCACTAAGAGGTTAATCTCCAGATCTGAGATGGTTTTATTAATAGTTTGTCCCAGCATGATGTAATTCTCTATTGCTGAACCAGGAATATTTATCTATCGCATCCCCAGAACTCAGTTTCAACAGGTTTGTGAAGCACAAAGTGGGATACATTTGATATACAACATCACTCAATAGAACCTACAACCATCAATTCATCATGCAGTCTTGTAGCTTATGCGAGACAATAATGATTCCATTTTGAGTCCCTATTATCAACGGCTGAAGGATGCTACAAATGCATTTGATTTAGGTTCAAATCCACTAGCCACAATATCTGGAAGATTGTGTCCCCTTTCTATTTGCATAGGGTGTTTGCCTTGCGTTTTCGTTAAGAATACTAGGTTGTGCTTAGGATTTTTAAGCATGAAAGAGACAACTTAGAGTATACTAGTATATCATGTTTCACACCTAAAATGATAGCCTTGGTCACCCCTATATTAAATATGGCCATCGTTTGGGCAGTAATAGGGGGGAAACAACAATTCTGGTCACTATTCACCCCAAAAAAGGGGTCACCTACAAAAAAATAGGCTCATATTTCCAGTGATTTTCCAACATTGCTTCATGTATCATTTGTAGACTTAATTGAAGGAAATTGACCAACAGTATTGGCACAGTAAGGAGCTAAAGGGTTTTGAGATAAAGTCTTCTCAGTAGAGTTTTGAAGCCTTGTACTAGCAGAGTATATGTAGGACTACGAGGTTAATCTCCCTATCTAAGATGGTTGTATCAATAGTTTGTCCCAGCATGATGTAATTATCTATTGCAGAACCAGGAATATTTATCTGTGGCATCCTTAGAACTCAGTTTCACTAGGTTTGTGAAGCACAAAGAGGGATACATTCGATATCCAACATCACTCAATAGAACCTACAAGCATCAATTCATCATACAATCCTGTAGTTTATGCGAGAAAATAATGATGCCATTATGAGTCCCTATTATCAAACATTGAACAATGATACAAATTCATTTGATTTAGGTTCAAAGCCACTAGCTACAATCTCTAGAAGATTCTTTCCCCTCTCTATTTGCAGAGGGTGTTTTTCTTGCGTTTTCGTTAATAATTCTGGGTTGTCATTAGGATTTTTAAGCATAAAGAGAGGAAACTTCGAGCACGCTAGTATAGCATGTTTCAAACATCAAAGAACATCCCTGATAACCCCTACATTAAATATGGCCATTGTTTGGGAAGTAATAGAAGAAAAACAACAATTCTAGGCACTATTCAGCCCCCCAAAAGGGGTCACCTACAACAAAACAGGCTCAAATTTCCAGTAATTTTCCAACATTGCTTCCTGTAGAATTTGTAGACTTAATAGAAGGATAGTAAAGAATAGTTTTGGCACAGTATGGAGCTGAATTATTTTGAGATGAAGTCTTCTTGGCAGAGTTTTGAAGCCTTGTACTAGTAGAGTATATGCAACACTAAGAGGTTAATCTCCAGATCTGAGATGGTTGTATCAGTAGTTTATCCAAGCATGATGTAATTCTCTATTGCAGAACTAGGAATATTTATCCATGGAATCCCTAGAAATCAGTTTAAATAGGTTTGTGAAGCACACAGAGGGATACATTTGATATCCAACATCACTCACTAAAACCTACAGGCATCAGTTCATCATATAGTGTTGTAGCTTATGCGAGACAATAATGATGAAATTTTGATTCCCTATTTTCAACCATTGAAGGATGCTACAAATGCATTTGACTTAGGTTCAAAGACACTAGACACAATCTATGGAAGATTGTCTCCCCTCCCTATTTGCAGAGGGTGTTTTCCTTGCGTTTTCGTTAAGAATTCTAGGTTGTCCTTCGGATTTTTAAGCATGAAGAGAGACAACTTTGAGCATGCTGGTATAACATGTTTCAAACCTCAAAAAAAAAACTTGGCCACACCTAGATTAAATATTTCCATCGTTTGAGCAGTAATAGGGGAAAAACAACAATTCTGGGCACTATTTAGCACCAAAAAAGGGGTCACCAACAACAAAATGGGCTCAGATTTCAAGTGATTTTCCAACATTGTTTCCTATAGCATTTGCAGACTTAATTGAAGGACATTGACTAGCATTCTTTCCATATTATGAAGCTAAATGGTTTTGAGATGAAGTATTCTCAACATAGTTTTGAAGCCTTGTACTAGCAGAGTATATGCAACACTAAGAGGTTAATCTCTAGATATGAGATGGTTGTATTAGCAGTTTGTCCCAGCATGATGTAATTCTATATTGTATAACCAAGCAGATTTATCCATGGAATACCTAGAACTCAGTTTCAACAGGTTTGTGAAGCACAGAGAGGGATACATTTGATATCCAACATCATTCATTAGAAACTACGGGCATTAATTCATCATACAGTCCTGTATCTTATGCGAGAAAATAATGATTCCATTCCAAGTCCCTATTATCAATCGCTGAAGGATGCTACAAATGAATTTTATTTAGGTTCAAAGTCACTAGCTTTAATGAATTTAGGAATTGAATTTCATAAGAAAATATCACTCAATGCCATCAATTTAGACTAGATGGATCACTCAACGCCATTCACAATTATGAAGTTGAGTAACAAAAAACAATCTCTCAATCTGAAATTTTTACCCAGTACATAATAATTATTTGATTCATACAGATACTAGAACCATTCCATCATCAATATAGAGTCATTCACATACAAAATATGGTATGAAATCTATATTCATTAAAAATGGATTTGTACACACACAAGTATAAGAAATATGACCAAAACATAGTTATGGTTACCTCAGTTTGACTTTCGACCTGATTATAATCATTTTTACTGCTTCTCATCTTTTAGGCACATTCATGTATGTATTCTGGTATTGCTTGTATACCGAAAGTAGAAAGGACTTGTTATAGAGAATTGGATCATGTTTGAAGGCCATACATCATTGTCATCGATATCAATCATGTGGTTTTCCTGCTTCTGGTTAATTCATTGAAGGACATTAGATGATTTGACCAAAGGAGAGTTGAGGTGAACCTTACCATGAATAGTACCTCAGAATTAAAATTTTACCCCTCTCCGACTAAAAGGAGACGAGGTAGGGGGACCAGAGTCATGATAAATCCATCATATCTCTTGCCGATAAATCCACCCATGTCCAATGAGTGTTGATAAATCCTCATTTAGTGAACATCTATAACCTTCATCCTCTAGGGTAAAATTGAACTACCCAGTCTCATTTTATAGATCTGAACTCTATTTAGTAGAGAATATTCACAAAAAAAACCTTAACTCATAAACACTGGAGAAAATCAAAACTCATGCAAAGCGTTATGTGAAAAAATGATAAAAGAACTTATAAATCCATAAAAATGGAAGAACCATGACAAACTTTGATAAACATTAGATATTTTTTGATATTTTCCTCTACTACAGTCTATCTCACTTCCAACTTCAAATAAAGGGTTTGAGGTTTTCTAGGTTTTGCAGCTAATGAAGAGACACAGGAATTCTGATGTCGAGTAAAGAGTTTGAGGTTTTCTAGGTTTTACTACTAATGGAGGGACATTAATTTCAATGCCAAAAGAGTAAAAGTTTGAGGTTTCTTAGGTTATGCAAATAAGGGAGGCATGATAATTACAACATTGTACCAAACTATAATTCATTGTTTAGTGGGAAACACAAAATGAGAATGAAAAGTTATCAATTCACAGTAAACCAAGAAACTTGCGTGGGATTTTTAAGGGAAGAAGGTGATGTTGACTCTAGAGCTGTATAATTCATGGTACCTTTCTTTAAGAGCTTCCAGGTTCTCTCCAATGTTGTTTTATCCACGGTAGCGATGAAAATTAAATACCAAAATTATAAAACCTGTGAATATCTATCATAATCTCCTCAACTGGTATCCCAAAGGTGGCCTAATAAATCACCAAAAATGCCACCCAATTCATACTACTTGCCCCTCATAAACCAGCAAACACTCCTCGCCTCTAGCCAAGGAAAAATATTTAGCGCCAACGTTATGTTTGGACAGGTTATTTGGTGCCAACCAACGTGATAGTTGAGTAGTCATTGACAGAATTGGAGGATGAAATCTCCGTGGCTTCAAGAAAATCGGCCATGAATGTCGTCAAAGAGGTGGGTCGAGAGCGGTTGGGTATACAACTGCATTCGCATATAGATTTTGTGTTTTAGTTATATATTTTTCAATGTATCTGTTTGATTTTATTATTTTATTATTATATAAATTATGTTAATTTGTTATATATTATATTTTTTTAATAATTATTATATAACTTGTTTAGTTTTATAAATTAGGATTAATATAAAATTTAATTAATTTGTGTTTTATATAAATATATTGTTTGTTTTAATGGTATTTTTTGTTATAGTATAAGTATATATAATAAACTTGGATCGAGGGAGTTGGCCGAGAAGAGTTGTGCACATCGTGAATTATGTGGGTGGTGACGTCATATGCAAAATTTACGTAGCCACTAATGCATAAATGAGGTTTAACTTGATAGTGATAAGGAGAGGTCATCACTACATTATACGTATAATATTATGCGAGGCCAGGCATGCAAGAGGTCTAGGAATTGAAATATTTACCTAAAACTCTGAGATGGAGTCGGGCCTCTACCTTTGTTGTATATGGATCTAAGACTAGTTCTGGGTCAGCACCCCAGTTTAATAATAATTGAGTCTTTGATTGAATAAAATAGTGTTCTTCATGCATCCACTGGTTCAATTATTATTGGATCAACTGCTAGAGTACATTTAAAGGAACTGGGCCTAGTGAAGCTACGTCCACTAGTGTAGCTAGTTCAATGGTAACATACCATGATAGTTATATTGAAGTTAGAAAAGCACCTCAATACGGGACTTGGGACTTTACATTGAAGGATCAAAAACTAACTATGTTACTTCTAAGTATCGATATGGTACTGGTTCTAGTACCTAATTGATAAGTGACATAGGAACCTAATTTTCCTTTGGCACATGCTTAACGGTTTGCTTCAATGGTGCAACAGGGATAAATATGGTGAAGAACAAATTTGTGCAATTGTTTTGTTGGATCTATGAAAATCGAGGTGCATGGCACCAATATTACTAATAGAAGGTAGACAATTTACAAAATTTACACTTCATTGTCAAAATTGGAATTTTCCATGACACAATTAAAAATGACTAACATAAATGACTAATTCATATTCTTCTAGCTAGTCATTTTTTATGTCGTGACTAAATTGGTTGTTTTTGTTATTCATTTTTAACTCTGTCACTTATTATCTAGTCATATTTGTTAACTGGTGACTAAATTAGGCGTTAATTTTAGTCGTTTATAGTTAGGTCAATCAAAATGCTCATACTTAGTAGTAAATCACTTGAAAAAACTGTGGTGACTAGAATTTTTAGTCACCTAGTAGCTAATTCCTCATTTTGTACTAGTGTAGAAACACCTAGAAAGGTAATTAGTTTTACTTGTTTCTATAGGGTTTACTTAGTTCTTTTTTGAACTAATGCATTTCTCTCTTTGCTTTGTGCTAGTGAACTCGGTGACGAAAAATCGACAATCATAGAGAACGAAGACATACTGTCTATGCTTTACTATCACACAGCTTGGATGATGAACATACCTATAGACCTATACTAGAGATTATTATTACAGTCGTTAGCACTATGGTTCACGCAAGGCTGGGTTTAATTTTGCCTATGTTTATGCTGGTTACCACTATTACTTAAGATATTAAGACCTTGATTCAGTTTGAGATTTCTCTTAACCTTTAACATGGGTTATATTGTACTGTGTAGGGCTTAGTATATCAAATCGTATCCCTAAGTTTATTAACGTCCTTGTGTATAAAGTTGGAGGCATAATGTGAGCCATTCATGGAATATTATATATGCCATGAATTATGGCTATATCCTAAGTATACGATACAAATGTTGGGGTTTATGTATTGCATGGTGGGTATTTGTTGCAGTGCGTTTTGGGGTGGCATAAACTATAGACTTTGGGTTTTCTTTTCACATAATGGAGGGTAGGGTGGCGAAGTTATTGCACTTTGGGAAACTGGGGTCTCAAGCCCTTATTTTGGACTAGCGCGAAGGTATGGGTCATTTGCAATTTTTCTATGTGAGCTTTGGTCGGCTCTCTGGTTTACACTATGGCATGAATTTTGGAGTTTGGCAGTGCTTCAAAAATATGTCCTTCGATCTAGTTTTTTTGCACTTGTTTTTTGGTTTCAGTTGGGAGGTTTGGCATACTCCTCATTCATCGTTCTTGTTTGTTGCAGGTTGTAGGGTCCTTACGATGTGGGTCGCGGTTCTTCCTGGTGGCCAACGCGTTACCCTTTATGGGTAAGCCCTACTGTTAAAAATTTGAAACTCATTCCTTCTTGTGTGTAGGTGTTGTGACAGAGTGTGAAGCTCACCGTTGGATGAATACATGCTTTTGGTTTTAAAGGTTGTGACTGAAAAAAAACGGATTGTCTGTAATTCATAGAAAGCATCTAGAGATGCATTTATATTTGGGGTTTCTTGCTGGTTTTAGCGGCTTCAGGCCGTGACTGTTGTATTTTATTTTTGTAAATGAATACTTTGTCAATATCATTGGCTAAGGTGAATAATAAAGACTCTACATTTTGTTAATATGTTTGGGGTTTTGGTATAAGTGGTGACAACACCATTGCTTGCAATGGTGCATGGCCTTGGATATACGATTGTGCAAATTCTTATCTTATTTTACTGTGGTTATTTTGTACAACATTAGATTACCATGTGTATATCGTGGTTATGGTTCTTAATTGGCAATTATGGTGACTCTGGTAAATTCATGTTCATTCTTTATTTGGATATTTTACAACATTGCTTAGATTTGAGAGCCATGCCATTAATTGGCAATGGAACTCTTGCCATGTTGTGTAGTGACTGTGTTGATTAATGTTGTTTGGATGTTTATTTGTCAATGGCCGTAAATGCGGGGTTTTAATTTTATGCAAAGGGGTGTCATGGATAGTATTAGCATAGAAAGGGCTTAACTTGATTTATGTTAAGGGTTTAGCATTTTTCATAACTGGTCATGAGCCGTGAAATGGTTATGGCATGTAAAATAGATTGGGGTTTTAATTTCTGTGTAGAGATATATAGAATTGTTTTACAGCCCGTGTATTCGATTTCGTAATGATATGGGGAAACATTGACAGAGAAACAGTTTCGGCCTGCATTTACTTTTATGGCATTTGATTTTAATAGCGTGGTCTATGTAGAAGATTTATGAATTGTTACAACGTTTGGTAAATATGTTAGCAAATCCTACAGGATTCGATGTGGTTATTTTTAAATGTAATATGGGTTTTGAATTCATGAGCTTCACAGGATTTGATCGAGGGCCATGCTGGTTGTAAAGGATATGTGTAAATAATTTGGGTTGGCATAAATTCCCACAGGATTCGATCCCGTGACTCTTTTGCTTATACAATATATGTTAATGAGTTTTGGTGGATTAAATTTAGGGTTAATTTATTTCATTTGAAACTCTATTATGGGAAATGATTTGGATAATTGTATTTTATGTATTAAGTGTATAGTTTGGTTATTATGAATGTGGCAATGGTGCTCACAGACCTTAGAGGCCTTCAATAGCTAAAATATATATTTTATTTATTGTTTACTTATAATAATGAGGATGATTTGTTTATAGTCTTGTCTATTTATAATGTACCTACAGACCATTAGAGGTCTCGATGGTTTTATCTTGGAATTTATTTTATTTATAAAGTGGAAATGTATTGTTCATAAATCTGTTTATACTATTTCACTTAGAGATTAGATTAATGCTATGGCTAATAGTTGGGTTTATTTGTAATTAACATAAGCTTGTTGGCAATATGAAATTTGTTAGCATAGATAATATATAGGCTCTGTTTTGACTAGTTCTAGGTTTTGGAAAATAAATTTAAAGACAGGAAGTAAATTGCATAAATAAACTAGAAAACAAAACCCTTAAATACTTGGTTAGGAAATGAATTTCAAAAATGAACTAGACAATGAAATTTTTAACTTAATATCCAGGGAAAGAACTATAGAAAAGATAACCTAGTTTATAGTAGACAGTTACTATACGATTATTCAAAAATAAATATACTCTAGTATAGTAAGACTAGTACAATATAAAAGGGAAAAATCAAGAACCTCATACCTGCAAGATGAAGCTATTTCAATGGCTGAAAACCTGCACACTCAAATACCCAGCATTAACAAATTCATAGGGAGAACTAAACTTCATTTTTAGATAACCAAATCACTTGGGAACTACCACGTTCCACCCAACCATGACCCAGAACCGTTACTGATTTAAATATGGATCTCCCCAAGCTGGTTCCAACATGGAATTAGCTTAGAGCTCCTAAGGTAAGGCTTCCCTAACTAGGATATCAGGTTTTGAATCAGTTCTCCTTTTTCCTCTTAGGAGAAGTGTTTTCCAAGAACTCTCTTGAGAATAATTAGGAAGAATATGGAATCATTAAAAAGATGCAAGATCCCCAAGCCTCTCTTTGGCTTGGGTTCTTATAGACAAACTTTTCAGTCAAAGGGGTAGTTAAATCAAGAATCATTTGATTTCTTGATTTTAACCCTTTTATTTACTTTAGGCACTTTTTAATATCTAACATAGGAACTTTTAACTGGTTCCTATTTGGAATCTTGTATGTATTGTTATATTTAATTCTCTTTTAGTAATAATAATAATAGAGGGAGCATTTCCTTATTTCTTATAGATATTAATATTATTACTTATTCTTATCATTTATACATACCATGCGTAAACTATATACTTATATATATTATTTGTTAACATGTTGTCCTTAGGTATCATATAGCATGATCCATAAATATATGACATTTTCTTTAATAAGGCCTTTAGGTAGGGGTTAGGTCAACTAGGCTAGGAAACTCTAAACATCCTTGCATGTTGGATTCGCTTATATAACATGGTAGTTCTTTAGTACTTGATGAGGTACAAAAATTCAAAATTTCATTTAATCACTTATAAATAAGTCAAATGAGATAAAAAAATTATTCGAGTCGTTTTCACTCGACATATTTAATTCTTTTCAGTAACTACTAGCGCTTATCCAGAGTCCATACTCAATGCTAAAAATAGAGATTTACAAACTTAGTGCAATTCTAGAGATCCTTACTCAACACTAATACTAGGATGTATTTATAGGATACACCTAGGGATACAATTTCCAAGGATCCGATGTTACTGAGATTAAGCTCAAAATCAACTTGGAAGGATCCAGGGATTATGCCCAACACTTCCAATTTATCTTTTCATGTGCTCCAAAGCTTCATGCTCAACACAAATGTCTAAAAACTCATGTTCTCCGTAGCTTCTCGCTCAACACTAAACATCAATTTCCCATGTGCTCCAGAGATCCTCGCTCAACATAAAACATCTCATCAATCATGTGCTTTAGGATCCACACCCAAAAC
>LPNX010988801.1:81776-115291 GCA_001517045.1 Pseudotsuga menziesii
CATCAATGTAACATCATAATCAATAGGGCTTATGCCCATAAGTGTTAGCTAAAAATTTAGGATATTACATCCCTCCCTACTTAAAACAACACTGTCCCTGGTGTTCTAGGGACTCGAAATCAAATCATGAAACAAGGTAGGGTAAGCCTTTCTCATGGTGGCTTCATTATCCCAAGTAGCCTCATCGGCCTCAAAGTGCTTCCATTGCACTTTAAACTGGACTATGGTTCCCTTCCTGAGATACACCTCTCTCTTGTCCAGTATATGAAGCGTTTCAGGGGAAAAATACCCTTCATGTTCCACCTATAATAAGGACCAATCAGTCACATGTTTAGTATCATAAACATATTTATTTAATAAGGATGCGTGGAACATATTATGGGCTTTTATGTGAGAGGGTAATACTAGTTCATATGCCGCTGGACCTCTGTTGTCAAGTATCTCAAAGGGTCCACAAAATATAGGTGCTAACTTACCACACCTTCCCAAGCTCAACGAGCTTTGTTTTGGTTTTACTTTCAAGTAAACATGGTCTCCTATTTGATAATATTTATCTTTTATTTTCTTATCTGTGTATATTTTTTGGCGGTCTTGTGCTTCTTTAAGGTTCACCCAGACCTTGGTAACCAATTGTTCCAATTCATTTAATAAGTCAGGCCCTAACCAGGGTAATTTTTAGTGGCGAAATTTCACCAATTGGCTATTTTTGGAGGTTTTTTCAAAAAATGAATTCACTTTTTAGTCTATAATATTGCCTATATTTACATAAAATATGTTTTTCTATCATAATATTCTCCAAAATTTACACATTTTAGTGTTAATTATATGTTTCATATTTAGTATTCACCTACCTCTCTATAAACATGTTTTTTTAGTCCAAAACAATCTCCTAGAATACTATACTTAAGTACAATATTAGAATCCTTAAAAACTACCCTAGCCCTAACATGAGCCGATCCATCGGGCTATCCCAAGTAACTGGTGTTCTACAGATTCATCCATAGAGTACCTCAAAGGGACTCATCTTACCAGAATTCTGGTATCTGTTTTCATATGAAAACTAAGCAAGATGCAGGTAATCTTCCCACTTGGTGGGCTTGTTCATGACATACATCCTAAGCATGTCCTATACAATCTGGTTTACCCATTCTATCTTCCCATCTGTCTACGGGTGGTAAGAAGTAATAAACTTCAACTGCGTCTCTAATCTAGAGAATAAGGATCTCCAAAAGTTCCTGGTAAACTTAGTATCTCGATCCGATATAATTTCCTTATGTATCCCATGCAATGTAAATATATCCTTCAAGAATATATCAACAATGTGCATTTCCTTGTAGGTTGACTTCACTGGAATGAAGTGCACTGCTTTTGAAAAATTGTCAACTACTACAAATATAAAATCATTTTTCTTCTTAATCTTAGGTAGACCTGTGATAAAATCCATACTAATGACCTCCCACTTCCATTCTGGAATGGGTAACGGCTATAGCAATCCCAAAGGATGCTGGTACCCACCTTTAACCAGCTGGAATTCCTAACATTTTGCGATAAACAATGCTATATCAGCCTTTAGCTTAGGCAAGAACAAGTGTCTCTTAACGACGGATATCATCTTTTGATATCCTAGATGCCCTGAGTAGGGTTTCTAATGAAATTCCGTGAGGATGCTAGACCAAATGTCCCCTCCTTTTGGAATGTACAATCTCTCCTTGGACCATAGTAGTCCTATTTCGTTTACCTTGTACTCTTTTTGTTATTGAAACAACCTGTTCTCTTGGACCTTCTTGAGGATTTCAATGATAGAAAGGATCAACTTTGTTGGTTTTTCTAATCCTCTCATGTAAATCTGAATTGGTTTGACTTAAATTCACCTCATATATCATATGAGTTCATCGGCTCAAAGCATCAGAAATCTTGTTCTCTTTTCCCTTTATATGCTTTAGCTTGAAATGGTACTCGCTAAGGAAAGCCAACCATATGCCTTGCCTGGCATTCTGATATGGTTGTTCAAATAAATATTTCAGACTCATATTGTCTGTCTTTAGACAGAATTTCCTTCCCATGAGGTAGTGCCTCGATATCTTCAAGGTGTGGATGATGGAAGCTAACTCAAGATCATTGGTGGGGTAGTTCTTCTCATGCTCTTTTAAGTTTCGCAATTCATAACAGATTGTGTAATTGTTCTGCAAGAGAAATCATTCGATTCCTTTCTTTCTTGCATCCATGCAAACAACGAAATCCCCATTGAGATCCACAATTTGTACTATTAGTGTGGTTGTCAAGAGCTGTTTAAGCTTTTGAAAACTTTCCTCGCACTTGGTCGTCCATAAGAACTTATTTTCCTTGTATTGCAAAGTGATCATGGGAAAATCTATTCTCGAGAAATTCTCAATGAACTTCCGCTAATAACAAGCTAATCCCAAAAAGGATCTAATGTCAGTGACACTAGTATGGGTAGGCTAATATTTTATGGCTTTAATATTTTTTGGGTCCACATTTATTCCCGTCTCGGAGATTATGTGACCCAAGTAGTGTATCTGTGGTTTGTAAAATCACATTTATTAAGCTTGGCGTAGAGCTAGTGTTCTCGTAACACCTGTAGCACTATGCAAAGGTGTTCCTTGTGTTCATCTTTATTCTTAGAGTAAAATAGGAGGTCATCTATAAAGAAGAAAACAAAAATATACAAGTACTTACTGAATATATTGTTCATAATACTCATAAAGTTCGCAGGTGCATTGATCAACCCGAACGGAATCACTACCAACTCGTAGTGGTGGTACCTTGTGCGAAAGGTAGTTTTGTGAATATCCACGTCACGAATTCGTACCTGATGGTACCCAGATCACAAGTCGACTTTGAAAAGATATTTGCTTCTCCTACTTGATTGAACTAGTCATCGATCCTAGGGAGTAGGTATCGATTCTTGATAGTCATTTTGTTAAGCTGACGGTAATCGATGCACATCTGCATCATACCATCCTTCTTATTTATGAAAAGTGATAGTGCTCCCCAAGGGGACACACTTGGTCAGATATATCATTTCTCAATCAACTCCTGCAACTACATTTTGAGTTCCACCAAATGTGGTGCGCTCATGCGGTAAGGGGATTTTGAAGCCAAAACTGATCCTAGTGTTAGTTCTATGGAAACATATAGGTCTCACTTTGGTGGTAATCCTGGGATTTCCTTAGGAAATATGTCCTTGAAGTCTACAAAAACTAGAAAGTCCTCTATGTGTTGCTCTCTTTCAACTTCTATGTCTTGGATGTTGAATGCAAACAACTTGCATCATTTCCTAAAGCACTTCTTTGCTTGAAAAACGGATATCTTCCTTACGAAAACTTTCTTATGTATTCCTTGAATCTTCACTTGATTCCCTTAGATATATGTACACAATATTGACTTGTGTAAGTAATCTAGCATGACATGGTGTTGTTCCAACCAGTCCATGTCGATAAGTATATCATATGATCCTAAGGGTAGGATGTTTAGGTTTACTTTGGTAGGAAAACCATTCGGGTTTACCTCACAATCTTTAACTAATTTAGAAAATTTTCATTTCGTACATGTGGCTAAATTTACCAGCCAAGTTTTATCATGTATAATTCTTCCTAGTTTACATACATCAACAATTTTAGGCGATACATAGCTCTGGAAAGCACTGGGGTCAATCAGTATTGAAATAGAAGTTTTTAAGATCATACCTTCTATTTCAACCATGGTAGACTGATGGTATGCATGTCTGCCATCCAAGGTTGCATAAATCCGTGGTGTTCCAGCTATGTCCTCTACGGTTGGTTCTTCTTGTAACTTATGCAATACCCCATTGGTATTGTTCTTACAATCTCAGGCATAATGAGGCCCTTGGAATTTCCATGATTTGATTTGCAGCGGGGAAACATTGGCTCCCCCATTTGCTAGTAGCTTGTTAGAATTTGGATCTGGTACATATGGCTTTGTACCTATTTTGTTGAAGTTCTTGTTGGCTGAAAAATTGTTGTTCTTTTTTATGTATGGTGGTGGGTTGAAACCCAGTTTGCGGCTGTTAGAGAAGTTTTTTAGAACTATATATGTTTCTGTTGATGTTCTCTTGTCTTAGCTTCCCATTCTCATAGAAAAACCTAGCTTCTTTTCCATTTAAAATATAGATGGCCAGACGAGATTTCATTTCGCTAGAGTAGTTATGAACTCAGAAATATTTTCTCATACCTAGAAGCCATTCTTTACCTTTCTCCCTAGTGTTCATCTCTCCTTCATAGGTTGGGGTTTTTATTTTTTTGAACTCTCCCTAGAGATTGTCATCATTTCTTTGATTCTTTCTGCATGGAAAAAGAGAGTCATCACTAGAAGGGATGTGATAATCTTTTTGGAGGTTCAAAGGTATGTTCTTGTTTTTCTTCTTCTCTCGAGCTGCTGGCCCGTTTATGATAAAATTATTTCTTGAACTTGTTTGTGGAATGCGTAGGTTTTCTGTGTGGGCTTCCTGATGTCATTTTTCGTAGCAATGTTTCATTAATTTCTTGATGTTCCTTTCTTTCATTTAGATTATCATCTCTCAAACTCTGCAAGTCTTCTTTGAGAATTTGTATGGTTTTCATTATATAAGAATTTAGTGCCACCACCAAATCTGCTTCCTGGGTGGGGGTATTCAACTTTCCTTGTCGGTCGTTGTCTTCTTTAGTGTTTATGGTCTGAATTGTTGTTTCAAAATCCTTCAATTGCATATTTTTAATAACAGGGAATTTTTTTGACAGTTAGCAAAATTTAAAAACATACTTTATTTTCCTTGGAATGAATGTCGGGTACACCCATTTGGTCTCTTAGTGTTGAAACTGGGCTCTGATACCACTTGTAATGTCACCAAAATTTGGAAATAATTTTTTTTTATTAGGCTAGTCAAATACTACACGAACTTGACATTATCTTAACTTATGCAGAATGTGTCATACTTTGTTTCACTGAACTATATTGTCGTAAGTTGTTCTTACTTCCTTCTAGATGTTCTCCCCAATGTGGTTATTAGTGTATCTTTATGTTGTCGTTATGTTGATTAATATCTGAGTTCGATGGTTATGTATTTACTTGTATGTATGTATGTACGGTCAATTACTTACTCATAGGTTATAAATTTTGATTACTATTTTGTCAATAATCCTGACTTAACTGGTATTTTCAAGGGGTGGAGTGGTTGGACTTGTATCCCTTGTAGAAACACCTGGAAAGTTAATTAGTTTTACTTGTTTCTACAAGTTTTACTTAGTTCTTTAGTGTACTAATGCATTTCTCTCTTCGTTTTGTGCAGGTGCACTTGGTGATGGAAAAGTGACTATAATCGAGAATGAAGACATACTATATATGCTTTACTATCACACTACTTGGATGACGAATAGACCTACAGCCCTATTCTAGAGATTATTATTATGGTCATTAGCATTGTGGTTCACGCAAGGTTGGGTAATTTTTTTTTATGTTTATGCTGGTTACCACTATTACTTAAGGCCTTAAGAACTTGATTCGGTTGGACCTTGATCTTAACCTTTGACATGGGTTATAGTGTATTGTATAGGGCTTAGTATATCAAATCATTGCCCTAATTTTATTAAGGTCCTTGTGTATAAGGTTGAAGGAATAATGTGAGCCATTCATGGCATATTATATATGCCATGAATTATGGCTATATTCTAAGTAGAAGATACAAATGTTGGGGTTTATGTATTGCATGGTGGGTATTTGTTGCACTGTGTTTTGGGGTGGCATAAACTATAGAATTTGGGTTTTGATTTGGCGTAATGGAGGACAAGGTGGTGTATTTATTTCACCTTGGGAAACGAGGGTCTCAAGTCCTAAGATTGGAATAGCACAAAGGTATGGATCATTTGCAATTTTTTTGTGTTATCTCTGTTCAATCTGTGGTCTGCACTATGGCGTGAAGTTCGGAATTTGGCAGGGCTTCGAAGGTATGTCCTTCAATCTGGTTTTTCTGCACTTGTTTTGTGGTTTCAGTTAGGAGGTTTGGTATACTCCTCATTCATCGTTTTGGTTTGTTGCAGGTTGTAGGGTCCTTATGGCGTGGGTCATGGGTCTTCCTAGTGTCCAACGCGTTACCCTTTATGGGTAAGCCCTATTGTTAACAAGTTGAAACTCATTCCCTCTTGTGTGTGGGTGTTGTGATAGAGCGTGAAGCTCATCGTTGGATGAATTCTTGGTTTGGGCTTTAATGGTTGTGATTGAAAAAAATGGACTGTCTCTAATTTATATAAATCATCTAGAGATGCGTTTATGGTTGGGTTTTCTAGCTGGGTTTAGTGTGTTTGGGATGAGACTATTGTATTTCAGTTTTGTAAATGAATATTCTGTCAATATCGTTGGCTAAGGTGAATAATACGGACTCTTTGTTTTGTAAATATGTTTCGGGTTCAGTCTAAGTGGCGGCAATACCATTACTTGCAATGACGAATGGCCTTGGATATAAGACTGTGTAAATTCTTATATTATTTTATGGTGGTTATTTTGTACAGCATTAGCTTACTGTGTGTATATCATGGTTATGGTCCTTAATTGGAAATTGTGGTGACTTTGGTAAATTCTTGTTCATTTTTTATTTGGATATTTTACAGCGTTGCTTGGATTTGAGAGCGATTCCAGTACTTGGAAATGGCACTCTTTACATGTAGCATAGCGATTGTGTCGATTAATGTTGTTCGGGACGTTTATTTGGCAATGGTATTAAATGCGGGGTTTTAATTTTATGCAAAGGGGTGTCATGGCTAATGTTAGCGGTGACAAGGTTTAAATTGATTTATGTTAAGGGTTTAGCATTTTGCATAACTGGTCATGAGCCATGAAATGGCTATTGCGTGTAAAACAAATTGGGGTTTTAATTTCTATGTAGAGATATATAGAATTGTTTTAGAGCCTGTGTACTTGATTTGGTAACGATATGTGGAAATGTCGACAAAGCAACAGTTTAGGTCTGTGTTTACTTTTATGGCATTTGATTTTAATAGTGTGGTTAGTGTAAAAGATTTATAAATTTTTACACCATTTGGTAAAGGAGTTAGCGAATGCTACATGATTCTATGTGGTTATTTTTAAATGTATTATGGGTTTTGAAGTCGTGAGCTTCATAGGATTCGATCCTGGGCCATGCTGGTTGTAAAGGATATCTATAAATAATTTGGGTTGGCATAAATGCCCACATGATTCTATCATGTGACTCTTTTGCTTATATGATATATGTTAATGAGTTTTGGTGGATTAAATTTAGGGTTATAAATTCATTTCGTTGAAAACTTTATTATGAGAAATGATTTGGATAATTGTATTTTATGTATTAAGATTATAGTTTGGTTATTATGAATGTGCCAATGGTGCTCAAAGAACTTAGAGGTCTTCGATAGCTTAACTGTATATTTGATTTATTTTTTACTTATAATAATGAGGATGATTTGTTTATAGTCTTGTTTAGTCATAATGTGTCCACAGACCATTAGAGGTCTCGATGGTTTTATCTTATAATTTATAATGTTTATAAAGTGGAAATGTATTTTTTATAAATATGTTTATACTATTTTACTTAGAGATTAGATTAATGCTATAGCTAATAGTTGGGTTTATTTGTAATTAACATAAGCCTGCTGGCAATATGAAATATGTCAGCAGAGATAATATATATAGGATCTTTTTTTACTAGTGCTAGGTTTTGGAAAATAAATTTAAAGACATGAAATAAATTGCATAAATAAACTAGAAAACAAAACCCTTAAATACTTGGTTAGGAAATGAATCTCAAAAATCAACTAGACAATGAAACCTTTACCTTAATATCCAGGGAAATAACTGTAGAATAGATAACCTATTTTATAGTAGACAGTTACTCTATGATTATTTAGAAATAAATCTACTCCAGTACAATAAAACTAGTACAATATAAAAAGGAAAAATTAAGAACCTCATACCAACAAGATGAAGCTATTTGAATGGCTAAAAAACTGCACACTCAAATACCAAGAATTAAAAAATTCATAGGCAGATCTGACTTCTATTTTTAAATAACCAAATCACTTGGGAACTACCATGTTCCACCCAACCATGACCCGGAACCATTCCTAGTTTAAATCTAGGTCCCCGTGATATGGTTCCAACATGCAAGTAACTTAGAGCTCCTAAGTTAAGGCTTCTTTAACCGGGATATCAGGTTCTAAATCATTTCTCCTTTTTCCTCTTAGGAAAAATGTTCTCCAATAACTCTCTTGAGAATAATCAGGAAGAATATGGAATCCCCAAAAAGATTGCAAGATCCATAAGTCTCTCTTTGGATTGATTTTTTATAGGCAGACTTTTTAGTCAAAGGGGCAATTAAATCAAGAATCATTTGATTTAACCCTTTTATCTATTTTAGGAACATTTTAATATTTAACATATGAAGTTTTAACTAGTTCCTATTTGGACTCTTGTCAACATTTTAATGTTTAATTCTCTTTTAGTAATAATAATAATAGATCAAGCCTTTCCTTATTTCTTATAGCTATTATTATTATTACTTATGATTATGATTTATACATACCATGCATAAACTATATNTTAGGTCAACTAGACTAGGAAACTCTCAACATCCTTGCATGTTGGATTCCCTCGTATAACATGGTAGTTCTTCAGTACTTGATGAGATACAGAAATTTGAAATTTCATTTAATCACTTACAAATAATTCAAATGAGATCAATGCTTTATTCGAATCGTTTTCACTCGAGATATTTAATTCTTTTTAGTAACTCCTAGCACTTATCCAGATCCCATACTCAACGCTAAAAAAAAGGGGCTACAAACCTAGTGTAATTCAAGAGCTCCTCACAAAACACTAATGCTAGGATGTATTTATAGGATACACTTAGGGATACAATGGTTAAGGATCCGATGTTACAGTGCTTAAGCTCAACATCAACTTGGAAGGCTCCAGGGCTTATGCCCAACACTTCCAATTTATTTTTTCATGTGCTCCAGAGCTTCATGCTCAACACAAATGTAAATACTCATGTGCTCTAGAAATTCTTGCTCAACACCAAACATCAATTTACCATGTGCTCCAGAGCTCCTCCCAAACACAAAACATCTCATCAATCATGTGCTTTAGGGTCCATGCCCAACACATGAAAACATATATATATATATAACATATACAATTGGATTATGCCCAGTATATCAAACAAATCATCATCTTCATATGCAGTGGGGTCTTCGACCCAATATATCAAATAACACATCAACGTAACATCATAATAAATGGGGATTATGCCCATACGTGTTAGGTCAAAATTCAGGATATTACATCCCTCCTCGCATAGAAAAACACCGTCCCTGGTGTTCTAGGGACTCAAAATGAAATCATGAAACAAGGCGGGGTAAGCCTTTCTGATGTTGGCTTCCTTTTCCCAAGTAGTTTTATCGGCCTCAAAGTGCTTCCATTGCACTTTCAACTAGATTATAGTGCACTTCCTGATCTACACCTCTCTCTTGTATAGTATATAGAGATGTTGAGGGGAAAAATCCCCTTCAGGTTCCACCTGTAATAAGGACCAATAGATCGCATGGTTACTATCATAAACATATTTATTTAATAAGGATGCATGGAACACATTATGGACTTTTATGTGAGAGGGTAACACTAATTCATATATCGTTGTCCCTCTCTTGGCCAGTATCTCAAAGGGTCCACAAAATCTAGGTTCTAACTTACCAAACCCTCCCAAGATCAACGAGCTTCGTTTTTATTTTACTTTCAAGTTAACATGGTTTCCTATTTGATAATATTTACCTTTTCTTTTCTTATCCGTGGAGCTTTTCTGATGGTCTTGTGCTTCTTTAAGGTTCACCTGGACCTTGGGAACCAATTGTTCCAAGTTCTTTAATAAGTCAGTCCCTAACATGAGTCGATCCACTGGGCTATCCCAAGTAACTGGTGTTCTACAACTCCATCCATAGAGTACCTCAAAGGGATTCATCTTTGCATAGAGTCTCGTATCTGTTGTTATATGCAAAATATGCAAGATGTATGTAATATTCCTACTTGGTGGGGTTGTTCATGACATACATTCTAATCATGTTCTCTACAATATGGTTTACTTGTTCTATCTACTCGTCTTTCTGCGGGTGGTAAACGGTAATAAAGTTCAACTGTGTCTCTAATCCAGAGATTAAGGATCTCCAAAAGTTCTCGGCAAACTTATTATCTCGGTCCAAGGTGATTTCCTTGAGTATCCCATGCAATCTAAATATCTCCTTCAAGAATATATCGACAATTTGCACTTCCTTGTAGGCCAACTTCACTAGAATGAAGTGTGCTACTTTTGAAAATTTGTCAACTACTACAAAGATATAATCATTTTGCTTCTTAATATTAGGAATATCTGTGATAAAATACATACTATTGACCTCCCACTTCCATTCTAGAATGGGTAATGACTGCAACAATCCCAAAGGATGCTAGTGCTCAGCTTTAACCAACTTGACATTTCACGATAAATAACGCTATGTTGACCTTTAACGTAGGCCATAATAGGTGTCTCTTAACATCATATATCATATTTTGATATCCCAGATGCCCTGAGTAGGTTGTCCGATGAAATTATATGAGGATGCTGAACCAAATGTTCTCTCCTTCCTGGACGTACAATCTCTACTTGAACCATAGCAGTCTCGTTTAGTCTACCTTGTACTCTTGTGGTTGTTGAAACAACCTATCCTCTTTGACCTTCTTGAGGATTTCAACATAGAAAGGGTCAACTCTGTTGGTTGTTCTAATCCTCTCATGTAAATTTGGATCAATTTGACTTAAAGTCACCTCCTATATCATATGAGTTCATTGGCTGAAAGAATCAGAAATCTTGTTCTCTTTTCCCTTTATATGATTTAGCTCGAAATGGTACTCGTCAAGGAAATCCAACCATCTGGATTTCTTGGCATTCAGATCCGGTTGTTCAAATAAATATTTCAGACTCATATTGTCTATCTTTAGAAGGAATTTCCTTCCCATGAGGTAGTGCCTCCACATCTTCAAGGTGTGGATGATGGCCGCTAACTCAAGATCATGGGTGGGGTAGTTCTGCTCATGCTCTTTTAAATTTCATGATTCATAACAGATCGCGTAATCATTCTACAAGAGGAATCCTTTGAGTCCTTCCTTTCTTGCATCTGTGCAAACAATGAAATCCCCATTGGGATCCACAGTTTGTAGTATCGGTGCAGTGGTCAAAATATATTTAAGCTTTTGAAAACTTTCCTCACACTTGGTCATCCATAGGAACTTATTTTCCTTCTTTTGCAAAGCTGTCATTGGACAAGATTTTCTTGAGAAGTTCTCAATGAAATTCCGGTAATAATGAGCTAATCCCAAAAGGGATCTAATGTTGGTGACACTAGTATGGGTAGGAAAATATTCCATGGATTTAATATTTTCTAGGTCCACAGCTATTCTCATCTTGGAGATGATGTGACCCAAGCACTGTATCTGTGCTTTGTAAAAATCACATATACTAAACTTGGCGTAGAGATGATTTTCTCGTAACAACTATAGCACTATGCGAAGGTGTTCCTTTTGTTCCTCTTTACTCTTAGAGTAAAATAGGATGTCATCTATAAAGACCAAAACACATTTATCTAGGTACGTATTGAATATATTGTTCATCATACAAATAAAGTTCATGGGTGCATTGGTCAACTCGAACGGAATCACTACCAACTCATAGTGGTTGTACCTTGTACAAAAGGAGATTTTGTGAATATCCTTATCACAAATCCATACCTGATGGTACCCAAATCACAGTTCGATATTCAAAAATATCTTGGCTCCTCCTACTTGATCGAACAAGTCATCAATCCTATGGAGTGGGTATCTATTCTTGATAGTAATTTTGTTAAGCTGATGGTAATCAATCAATGCACATCCACATCATACCATAATTCATCTTTACGAAAAGTATTGGTGCTCCCCAAGGGGGCACACTTGGTTGGATATGTCCTTTCTCAATCAACTCCTACAACTCCAGTTTCAGTTCCACCAACTCTAGTGCGCTCATGCAATAAGGGGATTTTGAATCCGAAGTTGATCTTGGTATCAGTTCTATGGAAAAATATAGGTCTCTCTTTGGTGGTCACATACTGATATTTACTTAGGAAATACGTCCTTGAAGTATACGAGAACCAGAAATTCATGTATGTGTTGTTTTCTTTTAGCTTCTATGTCTCGGATGTTTATTGCAAATAGCTTGCAACCTTTCTTAAAGCACTTCTTTTCTTGTAAAATGGATATCTGCCTTACGGAAATTTTCTTAGGTATGCCTTGAATCTTCACTTGATTCCCTTGGCTATATATACACAAGATTGACTTGTGTAAGCAATTGAGCATGGCATGGTGTTGCTCCAACAAGTCCATGTTGATAAGTATAGCATAAGATTTGAACGGTAGGATGTTCAGGTTTACTTTGGTAGGAAAACCATCCAAGTTTACCTCTCAATATTTAACTAATTCAGAATCTTTTTGTTTCATACCTGTGGCTAATTGTACCAGCCAAGGTTTATCATGTCTAACTTTTCCTATTTTACATACATCAACAATTTTAGGCGATACATACCTCTGAAAAGCACTAGGGTCAATTATTATTGAAATAGAAGTGTTTAAGATCTTACCTTCTATTTCAACCATGGTAGCCTGATGTTCTTCCTGTCGGCCATCCAAGGCTGCATAAATTCATGGTGTTCCAGCTATTTCCTATACCGTTGGTTCTTATTGTAAGTTGTGCAAGACCCCATTGGTCTTGTTCTTACAGTATTAGGCATAATGAGGCCCTTAGCATTTCCAGCATTTGATTTGCAGTAGGAAACCATTGGCTCCCCCATTTGTTGATGGCTTGTTAGAATTTGGAGCTGGTACATATGGCTTTGTACCTATTTTGTTGAAGTTCTTGTTGGCTAGAAAATTGTTGTTCTGTTTTCTGTACGGTGGTGGGTTGAAACCTGGTTTGCGGTTGTCAGAGAATTTTTTTACACCTATCTTTGTTTTTGTTGATTTTCTCTTGCCTCAGCTTCCCATGCTTATAGCAAATCCTAGATGCTTTTCCATTTAAATTATAAATTTCCATACGAGCTTTCATTTCACTAGAGTAGTTATGAACTTGGAAATATTTGTTCATACCTAGAATCCATTCTTCAGCTTTCTCCCCAGTGTTCATCTCTCCTTCATAGGTTGGGGCTTTTATTTTTCTAAATTCTCCCTAGAGATTGTCATCATTTCTCTGTTTCTTTTAGCATGGAGAAATATAGTCATCACTAGAAGGGCTGTGATAATCTCCTTGTAGAGGTTCAGAGGTATGTTATTTTTTTCCTTCTTCTCGGGCTATTGGCCTGTTTATGATAAAAATATTTCTTAAACCTATTTATGGAATGAGTGGGTTTTCGCTTCCATCTTCCTCTTGTCATGTTCCGCAAAAATGATTCATTAATTGCTTGTTGTTCCTTTCTTTCATTCAAATTATCATCTTTGAAACTCTGCAAGTCTACTTGGAGATTTTGTATGGTTTTCATTATATCAGAATTTAGATCCACCACCAGTTTTGCTTCCTAGGTGGGGGTATTCAACTTTCCTTGTCGGCTACTGTCTTCTTTAGTGTTCATGAACTGTTCTTTTAAAATCATGTAGTTGCAAATTTTAATAACAGGAACAATTTCTATTAGTTAACAAAATTTAAAAACATACTTTATTTTCCTTGCAACAAATGTCTAGTATGCCCATTTGGTCTCTTAGTGTTGAAATTGGGCTCTAATACCACTTGTAATGTCCCAAAAATTTGAAATATTTTTTTTTAGGATCATCAAATACTACTTGAACTGGACATTATCTTAACTTATGTGAAATGTGTCGTACTTTGTTTCATTGCACTGTATTGTCGTAAGTTGTTCTTACTTCCTTATAGAAGTTTTCCCTGATTGGTTATTAGTGTAATACTATGTTGTCATCGTGTTGATTAATATATCAGTTTGATGGTTATGTATTTACATGTATGTATGTATGGTCAATTGCTTACTCATTGGTTATAAAGTTACTATTTTGTGAATAATACTGACTTAACTTGTATTGTCAAGGGGTGGAGTGGTGGGACTTGTATCCCTTGCAGAAACACCTAGAAAGGTAATTATTTTTACTTGTTTCTATAAGGTTTATTTAGCTCATTATTGAACTAATGCATTTCTCTATTCGTTTTGTACAGGTGCACTTGGTGATGGAAAAATGACTATAATAGAGAGCGAAGAAATACCGCCTATGCTTTACTATCACACAGCTTGGATGATGAACACACCTACAGTCATATCCTAGAGATTATTATTACGGTCATTAGCACTGTAGTTCATGCAAGTCTGGGTTTAATTTTTCCTATGTTTATGTTGCCTACCACTAGTACTTAAGGTATTAAGACCTTGATTCAGTTCAAGCTTGCTCTTAACCTTTAACATGGGTTATATTGTATTGTATAGGGCTTAGTATATCAAATCAAAGCCCTAAATTTATTAAGGTCCTTGTGTAAAAGGTTGAAGGCATAACATGAGCCATTCATGGCATATTATATATGCCATGAATTATGGCTATATCCTAAGTATACGATACAAATGTTGGGGTTTATGTATTGCATGGTGGGTATTTTTTGCACTGCATTTTTGGGTGGCATAAACTATATACTTTGGGTTTTGATTTAACGTAATGGAGGACAGGGTGGAAGAGTTATTGAACCTTGGGAAATGGGGGTGTCAAGCCCTAAGCTTGGACTAGTGTGAAGGTATGGGTCATTTGTGATTTCATTGTGTGATCTTCGATTGGCTCTCTGGTCTGCACTATGGCATGAAGTTTGGAGTTTGGAAATGCTTTGAAGGTATATCCTTTGATCTGGTTTTGCTGCACTTGTTTTGTGGTTTCAGTTGGAAGGTTTGGCATGCTCCTCATTCATGGTTATGGTTTTTTGCAGGTCATAGGGTCCTTAGGACGTGGGTCATGGGTATTCCTAGTGGCCAACGTGATACCCTTTACGGGTAAGCCTTGTTGTTAGCAAGTTGAAATTTGTTCCTTCTTGTGTGTGGGTGTTGTGACAGAGCATGAAGCTCATCGTTGGATGAATGCTTGGTTTGGGTTTTAATGGTTGCAACTGAAAAAAAATGGATTGTCTATAATTTATATAAACCATCTAGAGATTTGTTTATAGTTGCAGTTTCTTGTAGGGTTTAGCGACTTCACACCGAGACTATTGTATTTCAACTTTGTAAAAGAATACTCTGTCAATATCATTGGCTAAGGTGAATAATACAGACTCTGTGTTTATTTAATATGTTTGGAGTTTTGGAATAAGTGGTGACAACACTATTTCTTGCAATGGTGCATGACCTTGGATATACTACTATGTAAATTCTTATATTATTTTATGGTGTTTATTTTTTACAAGATTAGCTTATTGTGTGTATATTGGAGTGGCATGGTTATGGTTCTTAATTGACAATTGTGACGACTCTGGTAAATTTGTGTTCGTTCTTTATTTGGATATTTTATAGCGTTTCCTGTCTTTGAGAGCCATGCCACTACTTGGAAATGGCACTCTTTCGATGTAGCGTAGCGACTGTTTTGATTAATGTTGTTCGGGACATTTATTTGGAAATGACCATAAATGTGGGGTTTTAATTTTATGAAAAGGAGTGTCATGGAAAATATTAGCGTAGACATGGTTTAACTTGATTTATGTTAAGGGTTTAGCATTTTTCATAACTGGTTGTGAGCCATGAAATGGTTATAGCATGTAAAACAAATTGGTGTTTTAATTTTTGTGTAGAGATATAGAATTGTTTTACAGATTGTGTATTCAATTTGGTCACGATATGGGGAAACATTGACATAGAAACAGTTTATGTCTGTGTGTACTTTTATGGAATTTGATTTTAATAGTGTGTTCTGTGTAGAATATTTATTAATTGTTACAGTTTTTGGTAAAGTTGTTAGTGAATCCTACAGGATTCAATGTTGCTATTTTTAAATGTATTATTGGTTTTGAAGTCCTGAGATTCATAGGATTCAATCCTAGGCCACTCAAGTTGTAAAGGATATGTGTAAATAGTTTGGGTTGGCATAAATACCCACAGGATTTGATCCTATGACTCTTTTGTTTATACGATATATGTGAATGAGTTTTGGTGGATTAAATTTCGGGTTAATTTATTTCGTTGAAAACTCTATTATGAGAAATGATTTGGATAATTGTATTTTATGTATTAAGTGTATAGTTTGGTTATTATGAATGTGCCAATGGTTCTCACATACCTTAGAGGTCTTCAATAGATTAATTGTATATTTGATTTATTGTTTACTTATAATAATGAGGATGATTTTTTTATAGTCTTGTTTATTCATAATTTGCCTACATACCATTAGAGGTCTCGATGGCTTTAGCTTGGCATTTATTTTGTTTATAAAGTGGAAATGTATTGTTTATAAATCTGTTTATACTATTTTACTTACATATTAGATTAATGCTATAGCTAATAGCTGGGTTCATTTGTAATTAACATAAGCCTGCTGGCAATATGAAATCTGCCAGTAGAGATAATATATATAGGCTTTGTTTTGACTAGTGCTAGGTTTTGGAAAATAAATTTAAAGATAGGAAATAAATTGCAAAAATAAACTAGAAAACAAAACCCTTAGGAAATGAATTTCATAAATGAACTAGACAATGAAACCTTTACCTTACTAGCTAGGGAAAGAACTACATAAAATATAACCTAGTTTATAGTAGATAGTTACTATATGATTATTCAGAAATCAATCTACTCAAGTATAGTAAGACTAGTACAATATGAAATGGAAAAATCAAGAACCTCATACCTGCAATATGAAGCTATTTGAATGGCTGAAAACCTGCACACTCAAATACCCAACATTAAAAAATTCATAGGAAGATTTGACCTTTGTTTTAAGATAACCGAATCACTTGGGAACTACCATGTTCCACCAAACCATGACCCGGAACCATTTCTAGTTTAAATATGGATCCCCACGAGTTGGTTCCAACATGCAAGTAACTTAGATATCCTAAGGTAAGGATTCCCTAACTGGGATATCAGGTTTTGAATCAGTTCTCCTTTTTCGTCTTAAGAAAAATGTCCTCCAAGAACTCTCTTGAGAATAATCAGGAAGAATATGGAATCACCAAAAACATGCAAGATCCCCGAGCCTCTCTTTGGCTTGGGTTTTTATAGGAAGACTTTTCAGTCAAAGGGGAAGTGAAATTGAGAATCGTTTGGTTTCTCTTTTTAAACCTTTTATTTATTTTAGGCACTTTTTAATATTTAAAATAGATACTTTTAACTAGTTCCTATTTGGACTCTTGTAGGTATTTTAATATTTATTTTTCTTTTAGTAATTATAATAATAGATAGATCCTTTCCTTATTTATTATAGATATTAGTATTATTACTTATGATTACCCTTTATACATACCATGTATAAACTATATACTTATATATATTATTTGTTAACATTTTGTCCTTAGGTATCATATAGCATGATCCCTAAACATATGGCATTTTCTTTAATAAGGCCTTCAGGTAGGGGTTAGGTCATCTAGGCTAGGAAACTCTAAACATCCTTGCATGTTGGATTCCCTCGTATAACATGGTAGTTCTTCAGTAGTTGATGAGATACAAAAATTCAAATTTTTATTGAATCACTTAAAAATAAGTCAGATGAGATCAATGTTTTATTCGAGTCATTTTAACTTGACATATTTAATTCTTTTTAGTAAATCCTAGCGCTTATCTAGAGCCCATACTCAATGCTAAAAACAGGGAGTTACAAACTTAGTGCAATTCTAGAGCTCCTCGCTCAACACTAATGCTAGGATGTATTTGTAGGATACACCTAGGGATACAATGGCCAAGGATCTGATGTTCTAGAGATTAATCTCAACATCAACTGGGAAGGCTCCAGGGCTTATGCCCAACAATTCCAATTTATCTTTTCATGTGCTCCAGAGATTCATGCTCAACACAAATGTCTCAAAACTCATGTGCTCCGGAGCTTCTTTCTCAACACCAAACATCAATTTCCCATGTGCTCTAGAGCTCCTTGCTCAACAGAAAGAATCTCATCAATCATGTGCTTCAGGGTCCACACCCAATACATGAAAACACACACACACACACACACACAGATATATATATGCAATTGGATTATGCCCAATATATCAAACAAATCATCATGCTCATTTGCGGTGGGGTCTTTGACCCAATATATCAAATAACACATCAACGTAACATCATAATCCATGGGGCTTATTCCCATAAGTGTTAGGTCAAATTTCAAGATATTACAATAATTCACCTAATTTTACATGTGACAATATTGCAGATATAAGTGTTTCATCATTTACACCTTGCAATGATGTCTAATGTTTTATAGTCATATATTATGGAAAATTCTTGATCTTAGGGCCTTCCTGACTGCTACTCCATGTATTTACTTTAATTTTTTTTACCTTTTGACTTGTTATGCTAATATTCTCCCACATAATAAATATCTCATCAATCAAATGCCATATTGACCCCATTATAAATGCCAACTAAAAATAGTTATCTACACCTCTAAATGCATCACTACCTTTCAAACCTTTATGTTTCACATCATCCTCTTTAATCGAGAAACATATTTCCATGCAACATTATTTCTGAAAATCATCATCAACTTTGAATCAATCCCTACCACATATTTGTTCAAATTAATTCTAAATAAATATGACCATTTGAATGAATGTCATGGAAATCCTATAGTCACTATCTATTTTATGATCCCATGCATATACTTTTGCTTCCACATATATTAAACCAACATAAATAACACATTTTACTATTTGAAAAAGAGGGTTCTTAGGAAACTCTTGCATCAACTCTCCTTTGGCCTCTACGTAATGATCCCCCCCCAAAAAAACATATTAGTTGTAATAAAAAAATCCTTGATTCATCAAATGCATTGGGATTGAGCCTCATTAATGTTTTCAAGTTATGAACATGCAAGCGATGTGGTTTCTTAATTTGATACTTCTCCTCATCTTTTGTGGGTCTACAAAGTTTCTTAAAATTTAAATCAAATGTATTCCCACTTTGAACCATCTTATCCCTCTTCAATTGATCTCGAATGGAATTATATGTTTTATTGACAACACCATAATCTAGATCACCACCTCAAGTGATGATTTCCAAACTGTCCCCCGAATTTCACTCTGATTTTTTGTGATAAAATTGGATTCAACATCTTGTCTCCTCCTTTTATATCTTGAAATTGTTGTATCTAAATGAAACAAATATTGATTAGGAATGAAAACACCCTCATACATAGTTATTTTGGAAGAGTGTTTCTTTCTCTTACTAGTAGAAGTAACATCCTCATCAAACAATTTGTTGATCATTTTTAGTTGAGCAAGATATTTTTTAAATATAACCTTCCTAAGTATTTCATTTGATTTTTGGATGTATTTTCCTTTCTGTACTTGTACTTCTTCAATATGAACATTTTCACTCATTTCTTCTTTGACATTTCTCCCCTATTAAGTGTTTCTCTTTTATTTGGTGCTTATTTCTTCTAAAAATTGGAATTAATGACATACATAGGATTTTATTCTATAGAATAAATTCCATTAATAAAATGGGAATGTGGCATACCAAAATACTGCAAAATAAAAAAATTATTGTATTAATATATATTACATTGTCATATCATCCAAATTATAAAAAATTCAAAAACATATAAAAATATAGAAACTTACACTGTTGTGCTCAATTTCGTGCATGAATTTTTCACAAACTTCTATGAAAAAATTGTTGATCTTACAATTTGAAACCTTCAACCAATTTCATATTTTTACATAGGTCTTAGCATGTTTCACTGGTGCATGAACAATGTCTTTACTCGACACCAATCAAATATCTGACAATAATCCCAATGAGTGATAATATGTTTTTAGATATGCAAATGTGGCACAATATAAGTGGATAATATTTGGGTTTCCTTGATATTTCTCGTTCACAAACCAAGCATACTTAATTTTCTCTTCCTCTTGTGCATGCTTCCATTCTTTAGAATTCTTGGTTTTTAAATCCTCAATGGAAGCAACTTCTTCATGGGAAATATTTTCTAATGGATCAACTATTTTTTCCAATGACTTGATCATTGACTTTGCTCCAGAGAGGCTTACAAATAGATTTCTTGATGTCATTCTCCCTATAGTAAAAAATGAAAAAAATTCAGTATGTTAAAAAAAGTAACATAAATAAAATAAAAACATCCTCTAATAGAAGTTAACAAAAATTTCAAAAATTCAAAAGACATTATTTGAAAAAACTAAACATAAATTTTAAAAAATAACTATTTAAAAAAAATTGTCTGTAAGCACAATGGAGGCCCATGCATTGGGAACCCAAAGGGCTATCAAGGGTAGGATAAGAACTCCTCCCTCATGTTCCCAAAGGGGTGGCCTATGGATAACTCCTTTGGATGCACAAGGGAGGATCTCGTATCCTCCCCTTAGGCCCCTTTGGGTGCCCAATGCATATCCCATGGGATAATGGGATCCGCATAGCCCATTGGATATGCATTGGGAACACAAAGGGAACCTGGGGGAGGATCGAAGCTCATCCTTGGATTCAAAATGGGTGTGATTCAATCCTCTTTGGGAATCAGGGAGGATATTTTCTCCCTTCTAGGGTCCCCTTTGGGAACCCAAGGTGTCGACCCAACGACCAACACAATTCTCATAATCACACTATCCCATTGGGTCTACGCTTTGGGTGCCAAAAATGGGAATGTAGGAGGATGGATCTCCTCCTCACTTCCTGAAAGGGGATGCAACGCACCCCTATGGGAAGTGGGGAGGATATTCTCCTTTCCTGGGCCCCCTTTGGGTTCCCAAATTACTTGTTGGCACAAAATCACACTAACCCAAGTTCATAACAATTGGTACTCATAAATCCAAATATATTTTCCTAGAAGGAGTCAAATCCTTTCAGAAACACCTATGGAGCAGCTGAAATATCACTTAAATTACTTGTTGGAGCTGCAAGAACCAGGTTTCTACAACATTAAAGGAGATTTCTACTAACAACTACCTCGATAGAGAATAGATTCGCAGATAACGGGTTGCGTTAGAGATGAACATTCATATTCACAACATAAATTAGATTTATTATCATGTATTCAACCAACAATGCATCTTATGATTCATTTACTTTGCACAAATCATTCATTCATTCATGTAGTAAGAAATAAAATAACATATCACACAAAACAACACCAAGATATAACTTGGAAACCCAAATTGGGAGAAAACCACAAAAGCACTTGTTTATCCGAAAGAGTCGCAACTCAAATGATTCTTGTGTGTGAACTCAACATACAAACATCTTCTGAATCATCCTTTACATCATATTTGCATACACATCCTACAGATTGACTCATACATTAAGACTCAACTCAGACTTCCATCCCAAATAGTATTACACCGACTTTCACATTATTCTCTTTGTATATACCTAAATCTATAAAATCATAACCCATTACATATTTATAGGCTCTAATGGATCAATTTACATCTCACTCCCACTACTTGACTCACTACATAAGTGGAGAAAAATCGTAACTAAATAACACCTAAATAACCAACCTTTCGGTTGGATTTCTTCAAAAGAGGTACTTTTCCTTGATATTCACCCCAATTGTTGAAGATCGTTGTCCTCCTTACCATTTCATCGTAGCCTTCAACCAAAATTTACAAAATAGGTACCAAAATGCCAAAAACAACAGTGGGCCAACATGCCCCCAACACTCACATGTGGCTCGTCCCGAGCCACTTCAAGTTGACAGGGCTGGTGTGTTTAGCTTTGACCAAAATTACTTGATGAATTTATTTACCTATTCAACATGCAACTGGAATTCCTCCTTCGACTTGGACATTTCTCTAGTAACTTCAACAGTCATATGTATCGAAATACTTGCTTGTGCATATTCCACTACTTTCTTATGTTCAACGTGTACTATCCCAATGGCATTTTGCATCTGCCTACAGTTCCTATACTGGGTCCATATGCCTCTTCTATTGCGTCTGTAGCTTACTTACCTACTGATGTAATGTCTTCAGTGCATCAAACTTGCCTATGTGCTCAATAAGTGGGTGATTCTTCAATGACCCTCATAGTTTGTCCATACTATGTTCTGTTTCTTTCAATTTGTTTGTGATTTCCTGGAGATCTACGTCATCTACTAAGGCCCCCCATTATTGGAAAACTGCATTATACACTTTGGAACAATACACCTTATCTTTTTTCATCTCATTAACACCCCCTTGTGCTTGTGTCTAGAGCTACTCCATCACTTCAGGGGGGTTACTTAGAAATACGTTTTCTTCCATCTCCACAAATTTTTGTTGGAAGTCATCAATGAATTCCCTCATCTTGGTCACTTTAGCTTCCACAATCATCTCTGAAGTAATACTAACATTTGACACATCTCGATAGGTAGCATCAATATAATTTTCAAGTCACTATCGATCTTGTTGTAGTTGTTCCTTTTTCTCAACAACAACAACTAATTCAGCCTCTAGACTTGTGACCTTGGCTTTGATTGTTTTAGTTGCTCATAAAGCATATGCTCCCTATCCTTAAGATATTCAGTCACTTTATTTAAAAAATTGTGCACTATAAACAATGGTAGGTTAGTGATATCGATGTTGACGTATGCCATACCTTCTACCGTAATGTTCATCTTGGGAGTGCACAAATCCAATGACTTTAGAATAATTTGTACTTTATAAGCCTTCTTCAATACAGAAACCTCACTTGAACTCTCTTCATATGGAATGGATTCTCGTGATCTCAACTCTGTCACGTCCCCGCCCCTCATACCAATGATGGAGAGGACATGACCATCACACTAACTGTCAAATGGGAAAAATAGCCCCATGAACATAAAGACATGAACATGCATTAAATTAAAAAAAAACATAACAGATGCATAAATCATTAACATGCATTAAACATGAAAATATACATAGATGCATAGTGAATTCTACAACGGAATCAAAATTTATTCACTCAATCATTCAAACATTCAACATGTTCATATTAATTCATATAGAAAATACAAATGCAAATATTTAAACACAAGCATACTTATGTTGCAATGAAGCTGGCCCACAAGTAGCTACGTTGTTGCAACGTTCCACCCAACCCTAGGCCATTGTGCTCATCAATATCTTAGCATCACTGCCACCCCCGAGCTGGGCATGGTTCCACAAGGCTATAGGAAACAACAGGCTCACACATAGCCCAATTCACATGAGGCATAGCGAAGCCAACATATGCATTTATCAAGCTACCAGCCAAGCCATCCTTCCAGTTGGGTTTATCATGCTTACACAGACATGATTATATATTGTTGAGTTTATATGGCCAACAACCAATCCAACTAACAGTTGGTTTATCAGACTGTATTCAGTCAAGCCAACACTCACTTTATGGACTAGCCAAGAAAACATAGTGGGTTTATTAGGTTGTCAGCTAGGAAGCAAATACACCACTGGGTTTATCAGGATAAACAGCCAAGCCAACATTCACACAAATGCACTACTGGGTTTATCAGGCTAAACAGCCAAGCCAACAGTCACATAAAGGACCAGCCAAGGATTTCACACAATTCCAAATGCAACGAGACATAGCCAAACAGATGGGTTTAACAAGCTATCATACAAGCCATCCTTTAAGTTGGGTTTGTCAGGCTTCTAAGGCAGTGGACATGAAGAACTGCTAAGCTAGTGAGCTCATACACATAGCTAAGGACACCTTCACAAGATCTATCCGGCTTGACAACCACATGGTATACACACCCAACACAAGGAAGTGTCCCCTTCTCTGCTCAACAGTCCCTCAGGCTACCCCTTCCATTCCAGTGCTCTTGAAGTTCTGCAGAGCAGGTTCGACAACCACTCTTATCTTATTATGAGGTTCCACACTAGGTTTATCAAGCATATTCGACATATCTTCCACTTCTAGTCTTGTATATAGTTCAGACCAAAACAATGATGGCATACCTAGAAATTACAAGGCTCTAGGATTCCAGGAAAACATCATGGGATTCAAAGTTTGAATTCCAACTGAGGGAAAACAACCCCCTAAAAACCATTCGATTTCCCTAGACGTTTTGGCCCTAAGGTGGTCAAAATGGACTCAACATGCCCAAGAAATCGTGGGTTCCTTCTCCCACTTGCTGGGAATTACCAAAATGAATTCACATCATGTTGAAATCAACACAAACACCACCCAACAGAGATATCAACCACTAGATACTTTCCAAACCACTTCTCAGCCATGGGAAAAAAATAGGAATGGGAATCACCCGAAAGCTCCAAGGATGCAAGGTAGGGAAAATCATGGATGCCTCTAGGAATCACACACACACAACAATAGAATCATGGAGAAAAGAGAGCTCTGTGAGATTCCCACAACGTGAGGAAAAAACCTCCCGCATGAGTGAGGAAATTGCTGCCTCGTACCTTAGGAATGTGATTGTCCCTCTTCCCTTGTGAGGTAATAATGATCAGGAGGTTTCCCCTCAAAATGCATGAGGGAGATCCACATGCATGAAGGATGGGTAAGCTATCACCAGCATGGGCTCTTACATGCCCAAGAAGACAAGAAAATGATTTTGGATGACTGGGTAGAAGAGACGAAAAAGGGTAGATGAACCATTTTATGAGTTTTCCCCGTAGACATGGATTTTCCCATAGGCTCAAGAGTTTAATTATTTACCCCTCCATATTCCTTGTGAAACCATGCCCTCATCTCTTTAACATTGTGGCACGTAGCTAGTCGTGGTATTTTATTAATTCTAATTTTACATGATGTCTCAACATATCGTGCCTGGTTAGCACATAAACCATCGGCATCGATTTTAATCGCCAAAACATAAAACACTAAATCCATGGTGGGAACTTTACCTTGAGCTACACACCATGATTTAATACAATATTTACATCATGTGCAATTCAATACCATGGGGTCAAAACTGGGGTGTTACATTCCCCTCCCCCTTCAATAGCATTGTCCTTGGTGCTTTACAATTTTTAACAAAATGCGATACTGGAAAGACCTTTGTGCTCTGAAATCTTGAACAAAATGGATGTGCCAATCACATGGCATCCTCTGGATTCCACATAGCCTCTTCAAGACCGCAATGCTTCCTATGCACCTTCATTTTGTTGATGTATTTGTAAATTAAGAATGTATTCATTTGTATATATTATGTATTGTACCCCAATGTTCCAATCGGGAAGTATCTCTAATATAAACAAGTGATATAAATTCATTAAGGTTAACCCTCCATTGTAAGTCTAGGCAATACTCCCCACAATTGAGGTAAGGTTAACCCTCCTTGTTGATCGGAGGGAAAAGTACCCATAGTTGTGGGGCACTAGGGTTATTAGACTCTCCTAGAGAATTCGTCCCTGGTAAGTAATTGTTAAGTGAGGACGACTTGTTGGAGTGGACATTAAGTGAATTAAATAATATAAATAGAGAGTAATCCTCTCTATTTAACACACACTCTCACTCACTAGGGTGCATGAGTGAGAGAGAGAGAACAACTGTGGAGATCATCTTTTCTGTCTTTGGGTTTTACTGCTACCATTGGTGCTCATTCTATCGTTGAGGAAGTTACGGGGTTTTCTCCTTTATGGTTTCCTCAAGGAAAATTCTTTGTCTCTTGTCTCTTGTGATTATTGTTGTACATACTCTTAGATAAGATCCTAGGATCATATTGCTAAAATGATAAAAATATAACATGGTATCAAAGCTAACCTGAGAAGAAGACAGTGTGCAGCTATAGAAGCTAGGGCTTCTTACTTTTTGGGTCTCTCTCCACAATCCATTAGCAAAAGGAGGCTAAGATGAACCTCCATTGAAGGGTGCATCTTTCTATCGAAGCATAATTTGATTCTGGGCATTTTCAGTTTGTGCTACGGGAAATTAGGGATTTTCATTGAAGAGGGGTTTTTGAGTGAGCATGGGATAGGATTTCTCTCCTCCTCAAAATCAATGTTTAGAGACCTAGGTCAATATTTTTGGTTGGGTGAAACTTGGGGAAAGTCAAACCCTAATTTGACCACGGGCCTGAAAAACCCTAAAATACTGAAACTGGTAGTTTTGGTAAATTTGCTATATCTTGAGATTGGAGACGGATTAGGAGCTAAAAATTTCACAGGCCAATGATACATTCCTGATATACCCTGTGAAAAAGTTCTAGACTCATATTCACTATATTCTCAGAGATATGATTCCTCCAATTTAGGGTTTCATCCTCTCCCATGATTCATCCCTAAACAGGACACATAGGGATAATTGCTATATCTCTGGCTATAGAGGTCCAAATTAAATTTCTCAATATTTTCCATAAAGGGAATGGACTTTAATTTTTGTGGTAACATTTTCAGAACCTAATGAAGGAACTGTGACATGTAGTAGTCCGTACAAGTTTGTTATGCTGAACAGTCCTCAAACAGGTCACCTTGGGGAAACACTCATAAGTCCCAATTGGTTAAACTTATTATGATGAAACTTGTGGTGTTGGAAAAAGTATAGATGAGATTACCTTAGTACATAATTACAAACACAAAGGAGTAGTAACGTCAGAGATACCACAGAAATAGTATCAGGAATTTCTGTAGAAGAAATTGGAAAACTAGGGCTTCCTGTTCCGAGAGCTTCCCTCCACTGTTCTCAAAAAAGGAGTACATTAGAATCTAGACTTGAAGAGATCTATATTTATATCCAATCAGATCTGAAATATTCCATGGGGGATTCACTTACTGACCAATATCCTATCATGTTAGTTCATATTGTGGGTTTTAAAATTATCAAAAATTGAACCAATATATTGCAGGTATTGGGGGGAATGAGGGATTTAAGGTGGGGGTGGGTAGGGTGGTTGAAGGATTGAGGTATAAAAATGGGTGGGGAGGATGTTTTAAGTATTGGGAGGGGGTTTCAACAAAAATAGTTTGGGTCAATATCTCTGGAAATTAAGGGTATTCTTTAATATCTCACGATTGCACGTGCTATGTGAGAGATTCACTAAGTGAAGTCCTCATGAAAGATTCCAAGTTTTTAGAATTATGGTTTCTCTCACAAACCCTAGATCAACAAGCTCTAGAACTAGGATGGACACCTCAAATTGGTAAGATCTAATATTTTGTTATTTATATTTGAGGTTCTCATTTCTAAATGACTATTCGCACCAGCTTGATGAAAATCGTGGTGAAACTAACAAATTCCAATCATGGAAGTATTGGATCTCACTGGTTCTTGAAGAAAATGAATTGGACACCTACATAAGTGGAGAGGTTCCAGTTCCAGAGGGATATGGGGGTAAAGGACTTACACAAGGATAACTTGGTCAAGGCCAAGAAGATCATTGCTGATTCAATCATGAATCACCTTATACCACAAGTGTCTTCCCTAAAGACACCGAAACAGATGTTTGATTCCTTGACCAAGCTATTTGAAGGGAAGAACATAAATCAGAAGATGAATTTTAGAAAACAGTTGAAGAATGTGAAGATCCAGAATGCAGAGACCATGCAATCATACTTTACAAGGGTCTCTCAAATCAAAGAACAACTTAAAGCAGTAGTAGAAGAAGAAGTGAAGAATGCAGAAGTTGTGATAAGCACCTTGAATGACCTCCCAGGATCATGGGATTCATTCATTTTAGGAATGTGTGCCAAAAGGAAGTGGTTACTTTCAGTAGACTCTGGGAAGAGTACACACAAGATGAAGCTGAAGGCTCAAGAAGGAGTTTACCCATGAAACAAATTAATATAAGTATTCAATTGCCATTTCATGATATTATTTTGTTTATATTCAGTTGATGTGTTATGCATGATAGAATGTTTTCATTAATGACAGTATACTACTAATATGCATGTGATGGGTAAGTAGCCCATGGTGCTATACAACTCTTAATTACTACTTATCTCAAATGAAACCTCTTTGCTGACATATTGGATTAGTGCAAAATCTCAATGTTGTCCTGGTAGAGATGGAAGGAATATAGAAAGTTTCTGTAAGATATGGATGACTGTTGTATTGGATAAAATAGTTGCATTATTATATCTTAATGCAAAAGATTTTTTCATTATGAACATACCTTATGAAATGTTTCTAACCATAAAACTAATGCAATTGACTTGTAGGAAAGATCACGTACAATCATTTACAAGAAAAGAAGGATGAGACTTGTTTCGAAGAACAAGTGACGACAGTTCAAGAAAGAATCCAAGATGAATAATAATACGATGATACTTTCAAAGAAGAGATCTCATACATAGTGCAGTTATGGAACACTGTTGAGTGATATCATTGATGAAGAACCTTCCAGCTATGAAGAAGAATCCAAGAAGAAAGGGAAGGAGAGTACCAGTTCAAGAAGAATGATGTCTAGAATGCAACATCAAGACCTGAAGGGAAGTCCATAGTATCTTCCATATCGATATACAAGATCCAGCATGCAGTAGATGGAAACATCATGGGATACAAGGAAACATTCGCAGCATGAGGATTCTCACTGAAAGAAGGCATAGACTACGAAGAGACATTTACAACCACTAGAAGTTAAGACACATGATAGGCAAAATCATGTTTGCAAATGAAATAAGGCCTTGTACGAGCTTAGAAGACACCTAGAGGATAACACATATATGAGGAGCCTGAAGATCACCTAGAGTGATGAAAATGTTATGATTTTCTACAAGGTTGAAGATGAAATCCTATAGAGGATGACAAGCTCACAGATGGGTGCAAGAAGAACTTTTGAAAAGGTTGTTCAAGATAGAGGATCTTGGTATCCGGTGACCCTAGATGGATACATAGAATATTACTAGCATAGGAAGCTACTTGTCACTCAGATACAGAATGTTTCAATAGATAGAGTACGAAAGACAGAGGGATTATGATGGTCTGCATCAGAGGGAGTGACTGCATAATATCCTGAGGTTTGACATGGTATGACAAGATGGATAGCTTATTGATGGCTCTAGGATTTACTGAGGGTAAAGTGGACTCCAACCTTTACTTCAAGGTTGAAGGTGGAATACTAGGGATGCTCTTATTATATGTCGATGACTTGTTCCTGACAGAAAAGAGGAACTCATTAAAGTTAAAAGAAGGAGACTTGCTTCTGAGTTCAAGATGAAGGACTTGGATATGATGCATTACTTCTAGGCATGGGGGTGGGGCAGAATGTAGATGGAATCTCCCTGAGACAAGGGAAGTATGCAGTAGATATCCTAAATAGGTTCAGGATGATGGACAACAATTCCATGGCCACACCTATGGCATTGAACCTAAAGTTATTGAGTGACACTTCATCGGAGACAGCTGATTCCACGATGTACCATTAGATGATTTGTTTCTTTATGTACCTGATGAATATGAGATCAGATATTTTCTTTGCTGTGAACACATTGAGACATGTTCACGTGAAGGTTGCAAAGAATGCAGTGAGGTACTTGAAGGGTACATTTGAGTATGGGATAAAGTATGAGGTGAATCAGAACATTAACCTGGAAGGTTATTTGGATTCAGATTGGGTAGGAAGTTCCATTGATAGGAAGAGTGCTTCGAGGTGCTGCTTCAGTATGGGATCACGTGTGATCTCTTATTTTAGCATGATGGAGCCCTGCATGGTGCTAAGTACATCTGAGGAAAAATATGTTTCCTCTTGCTATTTGGGAGGTAGTATGTTTATTTTGAAAACTACTATTTTATTTGATTTATCTAAATCGCATTTGTGTATGTGCAAAGAGGAGCAATGAAGCCCCATTTTGTGATCCACATCGAGATCTATCGAAAGAGGTATTTCTAGCATAGTTGGTGAGACAATTTGTCTGAGCATAAATCCTGGTGAAGCTCGTAGGTTGCTCATATGTAATCAATCCTGTAGGTTGACCTCGGATATAATCAGTCGTGGCGAAGCTTGCAGGTTATCCTTGGACGTAATCATCCCTGATGTGATTCTATGATAGAAATGGTTAGAGTGAAGTTTGAGTACTTCCGGGAGAAGCTTGGTGTTCTCTAGATAGAGGTTCCCTCCAAAGCGAATTGAGGTGTTTGTTGGCCTTTCTGACATGGTGGAAGGATAAGCTTCACATGATCACATGTAAGTGCATAGATGCTATGATGTTTTTGTGGGTTGTGTTATGACATGATTAGTGTAGAGATATTCTGATGTGATTGTGGGATGTGTTCCCACATGATTAGTGTAGATCCATTCTAATGTGATTGAGGGATGTGTTCCCACATGATTATATGTAATTGTAGAGCCATTATGATGTGATTGCGGGATGTGCTCCCACATGATCAGATGTAAGTGCAGCTCCTTTATGACAAGATGAGGTTGGATGTAAGTGCAACACCTTTTTGACAAGATGAGGTTAGATGTAAGTGTAGAGCCTTTCCGACAAGATGAGGTCAGATGTAAGTGCATAGCCTTTCTGACAAGATGAGGTCAGATGTAAGTGTAGAGCCTTTCTGACAAGATGAGGTCGGATATAAGTGCAGCTCCTTTCTCACAAGATGAGGTCAGATGTAAGTGCATAGCCTTTCTGACAAGATGAGGTCATATGTGAGTACTAGGCCTTTTTGACATGGGTTTTGGATGTGTTCCTCCCATGGTTAGATGTGAGTGATAGACGTGCATTTCTGACATGGTTCTTGGATGTGTTCCTCCCATGGTCATATGTAAGTGTTGGGCGGGATTTTCTGGCATGGTTCATTCCAGGGTTAGATATAAGTGTTGAAGAGGATGAAGACCTACATGAAGTCTAGTCCTAAAACTAGCATGAAAAATGGTTGGCTCTGTAGAACTTCCTATGATGAGTAGAATCGAGATAACACTAGTGATAATGACCCAATGATGATCCAGCAGTGATGCTCTAGATCAAGTGATGATCCAAACTTGATGATGATCCAGTGATGCTCCAGTTCAAGTGATGATCTAGACTTGATGATGATCCAGTGATGATCCAGACTTGATGATGATCCAGTGACGCTCCAGATCAAGTAATGATCCATACTTGATGATGATCTAGTGATGAATATGACTTGATGATGATCTAGATGATACAGAGAAGAAGACTTGTGCTGATAAATTGTGTCTAGAGAATACCTTCCTAGTTAAGAGGGAGTGTTGATGTATTTGTAACTTTGGAATGTTTGCATTTGCATATATTATGGATTGTACCTTGATGTTCCTATCAGGAAGTATCTGAAATGTAAACAAGTCATGTAAAGTCATTGAGGTTAACCCTCCATTGTAAGTCGGGGAAATAGTCCCCACAATTGAGTTAAGGTTAACCCTCCTTGTTGATTAGAGGGAAAACTCCCCACAGTTGTGGGGAACTAGGGTTATTAGACTCTCCTAGAGAAGTCGGCCCTGGTAAGTAATTGTTAAGTGAGGCCAACTTGCTGGAGTGGACATTAAGTGAACGAAAGAATATAAATAGAGAGTGAGCCTCTCTATTTAACACACACTCTCACTCACTTGGGTGCATGAGTGAGAGAGGAGAAGCTCTCTCAAGTGAGAGAGAGAGAATAGTTGTGGAGATCATCTTTTCTATCTTTAGGTTTTACCACTACCATTGGTGCTCATTATATCTTTGAGGAAGTTGCGGGGTTTTCTCCTTTATGGTTTCCCTGAGGAAAATTGTTTGTGTCTCTTATCTCTTGTGATTACTCATGAGGGATTCACTTATTGACCAATATCCTATCACGTTAGTTCATATTGTGGGTTTTCAAATTATTAAAAATTGAACCAATATATTGCAGGTATTGGGGGGATGAGGGGTTTAAGGTGGGGGTGGGTAGGGTGGTTTATAAGGATTGAGGTATAAAAAGGGGTGGGGAGGAGGTTTTAAGTATTGGGAGGGGGTTTCAACAAAAAGAGTTTGGTTCAATATCTATGGAAATTAAGGGTATTCTTTAATATCCCATGATCACACGTGCTATGTCAGATGTTCACTAAGTGAAGTTCCCGTGTGATTACTACTATGCATGTTATTCTCTCAGATAAGATCCTAAGATCAAATTTCTTGAATGATAAAAATCTAACATATTTGGCCACTGGCATGATATGGAACTCATACAAGTCCTTTCTCGCATGCATCAACGCACACCACATTATCTTTTTTTGATCTTGGAGAATCCTTCTCCTCATCTTGGAACATTTTCGATGTCTTCGGCAACCAGAAATACCTATGCTCAAGCCCCAACCAATGAGTAAATTCCCCTGTTAGTATTCATAATATTTTCCAAAATTATAGATGAATCACATGCACATGTCTATTGACATAAAATCGACAAGAAGCTATCAAGTGAACCAAATACTTATCTGCATAAGTATCCTCCTTGGTTCCATGGGTATCTGACTTGGCTTTATACAACCATGGCACCAACAAAACCTACCCCACCCCAAAAAAGGATGGTAACTCTTCTCTGCAATACAGTCCCTCTAGGGTATTCGCCCTTCTGGTGCTCTCTAGGGTGTGCATTAAAAGGTAACCAAATTTATGCAAGTATCGGATCACCTGAAAATACCTCTCAACTGAGGTCTAACAACTCCATTCTTGAGCCCAACACTTCTTTGGGTGCTTCAGTAGAAATTCTGTTCAAGAGCCTATACCTCCTCTAGGTGCTTACCAATCTCAGGTGATTTCCTTCTGAACACCACAATGAATTCAATTCATATGTCAGATTAATTTCTATAGGATGCAATCTATAACAAGATTTTCATAATCATGGCGGCATCATATTCTCATGTGTCACTAGTACAAAAGCGTGGATTTTTCCACGGAGGTTTTCCACGTTTCTTACTTTTTGGTGTAAAATCCGATGTAACAAGAATGAGGCGTCGCTATATCCATGCCTATACATCGCTATATCCACGCCTGGACTCTTAGCCGTCACTGTATCCATGCCTGGACTCCTAGCTGTCGCTGTATCCACGCCTAGCCATCGCTGTATCCATGGCTGGAATATAGGGGGTAGGAATTGCAATGCTTGGTCAAATCATACAACAACATATTGAGGAAAACCACAAATATGATGGTGCTCTTCATGTTTAGATAATTGAGGGCCTTCATTCACCAAACACTAGGACGTAAAAGTCAATTTTCCTAGCGAGAGGTGAAGAAGCTTGACTCGATCTCAAACAAAGCATAAATAATATCAAGACAATGCTTTATTAATAATAGTGTTCCCAAATCTCACATTATTACCAATGTACATTTAGTGGAAGCACCAAGTCAACAAGTTCAAAAGGACGATTTAGATTCTCCACAACCCACAAACCACACTTAGGTAGCTCCATTCATCTCGAAGTAATGTGGTCAT
>LPNX010988801.1:126476-163979 GCA_001517045.1 Pseudotsuga menziesii
TTGATTCCCGGGACTTTCCAAAGCACTCCATGATTCAATAATGGCAAGTTTGACCTCTATGGATAGGCAATTATCAACTTGCACATGGTGGGACTCATGGACTAGGCAAATAAGACAAAATAAATGAAATAATGTCTAAGTGGGTAAATAATATGGGTTAATTATTCTAACAAATTCTGCATTACTAGAACATCATAAATTCATATCTGAATTTAACCATTAAATGTCAACTAAGTTGTAATAGGAAATCATTTATAGTTGATGTGTAAATGGTAACAAAACTTAAAATTCATCCTGGAATCGTGTTTACCTTTTAAACTTGGTTTCCATTAGGAAATCCCCTAATGTGTTGGATTACCTTACCTAAAGTGAGGGAAGTAGTTTCTTAGGTGACAGTGGAAACTCTGCCGAGTTACACTTGAGCTTATAACCTAGTGATTTTTTTGCACTAAGCGGTGCTAGTTTAGGTACTAACACATCTACACATGCATTTTATTAAGTTTTGGTACTCATAGGAGGCTCAATTAGTTCTAAATTCAAATAATGGTCTCCATGAGATGTAATTTAAAATATGGAATTCGTAGCTACCCATGCAGAGGCTGAGAAGGTTGGGTAGGAATGCTACACCACTTGCTTAAACTAGGAGCAACCTCCAAAAATATAGGAGATGAGGAAAATTGAAGTGCACCACAATGGCCAAACACAGACAAAAATCACTAACAACTAACATGCCTGCCTGCCCAACACATTACCTACTAAAAATAGAATTTACTAAAATTGTAAATGCACCAACTGAACTTAGAATGCCAAACACTGCCTGTGGGAACACTTACTATAAATTGCACTTTTAAATAGACGCTGTTTAAAAATAACTCTTATAAAAATAGACACCGCTAAAGATAACACTTATAAAAATAGACGTTGCTTAAAAATAACTCTTATAAAATGAAATTGGTAAAGATAACACTTATGAAAATAGATGTTGCTAAAACTAGCATTACATCACATGTCCTAAAAGCAGGCTAATCTGACACATATTGTAGCAAGGAACAAGACTATGTTGACTATTTTCCCATCTGAGTTCCCTCACTCCAACTATTGTAAATAGTAGTCTCCTGAAACATCTCATATGTCACAGAAAATTGTCTCAAATGACTCATATGGCAATAAGGAGCATGGACATATCATCACGTACTGCATGCAACCTTTGGAAGCATGAGTTGGAAACCTCCTAAAAATAGCACATGCTTGTGCTATCGCACTTGTAAATGAGGGGGGTATACTAATTATGTAAGGATTATGACCTACTTCCACATGGAATTATTCTTATGGCATTTGTAATTTTTTTTTTAAACAGTTATAGCCGTGGATACAGCGACGACAATTTTTAAAAAAAATTCACAGTCGTGGATATAGAGACGGCTTGGCGTGGATACAGATACGGACAGGCGTGGATACAAAGATGGCCAGGCGTGGATATAGCGACGACGTAGGCATCTAACGAAATATAGAACATTGTCGCTCTTACAACGCAAATTAGGGGTCGTCTCTATTGCGACGGAATTGTTTCCACGGGAAAAAAACACTTAGACGTGGCAATATCCACGCTTTTCTGTGGATATTTCCATGTTTTTCCGTGAAAAAATTGATCACTTGTACTAGTGTGTATTTACAGAAAATCATCAATAACAAAAGTTTGATAAGTAAACCAAATACTTATCTTTATAGCATCTCTCAATCAAGATCCATTCAGACCCAGTTCAGAGCCTAACACCTCCTTTGGTGCTCAATAACAACTCTAGCTCAAAGACCCATCACCTCCTCCAAGTGCTCACCAATGCTTAGGAACTTACTTTCCAGACATTATAATGCCTAGAGGTTATTCTCTTCACAAAAACCCCATTCTCGTGACATTCCCCTTATGGCATGAATGTGTGTGGAAAGAAGTATAACTGGATGTATTACACCCTGGCCATCCCCAGTGAGGCATATCATTGCCTAGCTAGTAGGGGGGAGAAGCTATGTACCCAAGTACATCCTTCCAGAGGAGCCATGTACTCCTTGTACATGTTTTCATTGTCTCACCTGGACTACATATAGACATGCAGTTTACATCAAATGTCATTATAAAATTTCAATCATAGGTTTCCAATCCTATTCCAAACTCATCCCTTCGAGAAGCTATGTATACCCTATACATCCTTTCGAGGAACCATGTACATCCAGTACATTCTTTGATCATCTCACCTGCACTACATACAAGCATGCAATTTACATGAGATGTCATCATAAAAATAATTGCAATCATAGGTTTCCAAACCTATTCCAAACACATCCCTTCAAGAATCTATGTACACCTCGTACATCCTTTTGAGGAACAATGTACATCCTTCCGAGGATCTCTATATCCCATACACATCCTTCCGAGAAGCTATGTACTCCAAGGGTGTACTTTCATCATCTCACCTATGTTACATACATGCATGCACTTTACATGAGATTTCATCATAAAATACAATCATATATTTTTAAATCTATATCATGCATATATGATTTTCAAATATCAAACAATCAATAACATTGATGGTCAAATAAAAAAATGAGTTCACAATTCTGCTCCGTGCAGAAGATCAGACTTTTGCAACCATAAGGCCATCCTCATATTGTTTGGATTTTGCAAGTGGGAGTACTTATCCCTTACACATGTTGTCCCAAAACCTGGACATCCACATACAACATGTCATCCTGACACAATTTTAAATCAGCCAAATAGTCATAGTTATCAATAGGAAACTTCAATCATTAAATAATGAAAGACAAGAATATCCATGGTTATCATAATTCAAAACCATCACAGGGGATTACAGTCTCCTATAGTCAATAGAAAAACTTGCAATCTGAAGTTTTTAAAATATGTTCTCAGTCATGAGATCCTTCTCATGGAACATGGTAACTTCCTACCCTGGATCCATTGGGCACAACCTTACTGCTATGTTCAGATCATTCTACCTGAGTCTTCAAAGATTCCTCATATGTATTCCCATACATACAAGAGACATTCCCTCATGGAACTACAATTTCACATGCAAGATTCCTCAGCCTATATATAGACTTAAAATTAGCTGTAGAATCTTCTTCAGTGAACTTTCTGCAATACCCTGCGAGTCCCACAATATATTTTTCACATATTAACTCTCTTGGAGCAGGAAAACTCACCATCTTAATCTGTTTTGGGTCTCCAAATATTCTTCTATTTGAAATAATGTGACCCAAAAAATGAATTCTATCTTCATAGAAGTCACAATTGCTCAAACCTGCATACAACTTGTGTTTCCTGAGCAATTTCAAAGTCAACCTCAAATGTTCTACATGTTCTTCCTCATTCTCAGAATAAATAAGAATGCCATCAAGGAGAACAAAAACAAACCTGGGACACACTTGTCCTGACATACTTACTGAAAACATTATTTGTGAGGCACATGAATGTAGTTGGTTCCATACTGCCATTTTTCCATTTTTCTAATCCTGCAGATGTCACTGGAAAAACCTACTAAAAAATCCCTATCAAAACTCTACTTGAGAGAAGTTTAGCATTCCACCCGATCGGCGAGACTCATTCGATGTGTCGGTGAAGTTCTCCAATTTTTTTTTCCGATTCACATCGGCAACTTCACCCGATTCCTTCTTATGGAACCTCCCACTATATCGGTTCGATTTCAAGTTTCCATCTGCTACATCGAAAACATTTCCAATTTTCATCTGTTGTTTCGCATCGAAAAAATCTCTGTTTTTCGCTTTCCACTGGTAGGATCGGCCCAACCGACACTTATTGGCTCAATCCTCAACTTTCATCCACCATTGTGAAAGAATTCATGGGTTCCATTCACTTAATGCCATTGCCTCATCGAAAACATCTTTGGCTTTTATCCACCGTGAGCCTTTTGCTATTATGAAATGTTTTCCATTTTCACTCCGACGTACAAACCTACCACCCCACCGATGTCACAGAATTTTTTCTAGGTTTCCACTTGACATATCCTTCCATCTTTCTTTTGGAATTATTTCCAAGTCTTCTTCCTCCATAGCGGAAAAAGATCTGACTTCCATCTGGCCAATTCTTCTGTCATTGCGGAAGATTTCTCCCTTTCAGGCTGAGACATAACTTCACAATCCTTCCCTTGTTGTAGAAAAAATCCATTTTTGACTCACCACTATGCATTAGAGAAGTCCCACACTTCCTTTCGATGGGAAAACTTGCCCAAGATGCCGCCACATCAAGGAAATCTTACCGAACTCTCCTCGGTGTCGGCAAAATTCTGAATTTCCACCTGATGTGCTGCATCGAAAGACTTTCCGACTTCTCTTCCACAATTGCAAAAAAGTTCTTCCCTTCCCACCTGACACACTGGAAAAATTCTTCTTTTCTTTCTGACACTTAGAAAATTTTCGCAAAATTTTCCTTCTTCTTCTTATGTCGTCGGCGAAAATCTCATTCTTCCACCTGACAACGTATATCGGCTCGCACCAACTAATTCAACCCATCTATCGACCCAAATTCAACCACCCAGCTGCCATTGTCAGCTCAAATCTTGGCAATCCAGGCGCAATCCAACCACTTCTATCAGCTCGAATCTCCACTTTCGCTTGCCGACGTATCGACCTTGCTCCAACGATCTTAGCTGATGTATCAACGATTTTGCTAATAGTTTTTCGATTTGTCAACACTTGAGAAATTTTCTTCTTTCTTATCATCGACAAGTCTCCCCTGAAGACACGTGATGTTCTGGCAGATACTTCCTTCATCGGCTCCCTTCTGTCGATGCAGCCAACGCATTGGCTCATCTCTTGGGAACTCAGCTGCCACTATGGCTCAAGTTTCTTCTTTCTTCTGTTGTTGTGGCTCTAACTTCTTCTCTCTGTCATCACTGTGGCTCAAATTCTTCTTTATGTTACCATTGTAGCTCAAATTTCCTTTGGCCATCATTGTTGCAGCTCAAATCTTGGTTTCCACCCGCTGTGCATTGACTCTTCTCAGCAGACATGCCCATACTTAGAAAAATTTAAAAAAAAATTATGTCTTCTTCCTTTCCTTCTGCTGATTAGAGAGGTTGATTACTCCTCTATCGGTTGCTCAGCTTGGCCGATGGAGGCCTAGTGTTGCAACATAGCTCTGATACCACACTGTCATGTCCCCTCCCCTCATATGGACGATGGAGAGGACACATCCATCACACTAACTGTCAAATGGGAAAAATAGCCCCATGAACATAAAGACATGAAAATGCATTAAATTAAAAAAACATAACAGATGCATAAATTGTTAACATGCATTAAACATGAATATATACACAGATGCATAGTACATTCTATAGTGGAAGAAAAACTCATTCGTTCAATCATTCAAACATTCAACATGTTCATATTAATTCGTATAGCACATACAATGCATATATTTAAACACAAGGATACTTATCTTGCAATGAAGTTGGCCCGCAACTAGCTACATTGCTGCAACATTCCACACAGTCATAGGCCATTGTGCTCATCAATCTCTCAGCATCACTGCCACCCCCAAGTTGGGCATGGTTCCACAAGGATGTATAGAACAACAGGCTCACACATATCCAAATTCACATGAGACACATCCAAGCCAACGGATGGGGTTATCGGGATACTAGCCAAGCCATCCTTCCAGTTGGGTTTATCAGGATTACAAAGACAAGGTAATAAACTATTGGGTTTATCACTCCAACAACCAAGCTAGATAACAGTTAGTTTATCAAACTACAATCATTCAATCCAACACTCACTTTAGGGACCATCCAAGCCAACATAGTGTGTTTATCAGGCTGTCAGCTAGCAAGAAAATACACCATTGGGTTTATCAAGATAAACAATCAATCTAGCATTCACACAAATGCAATGCAGGGTTTATCAAGATAAACATCCAAGCCAAAAGTTGCATAAAGGACCAGCCAAGGATTTCACACAATTCCAAACACAACAAGACACAACTAAGCCAACAGTGGGTTTAACAGGATATCATCCAAGCCATCCTTTAAGTTTGGCTTCTCAGGCTTCTAAGGAAATGGACAGGAAAAACTTCTAAGCTAGTGAGCTCATCCAGAAAGCTAAGGACACCTTCACAAGATCTATCTAGCTCGAAAACCACATGGTCTACACACCCAACACAAGGAAGTGTCCCCTTCTCTGCTCAATAGTACCTCGGGTTACCCCTTCCCTTCTAGTTCTCTTCAGGGTGTGTAGAGAAGGTTCACCAACCACTCTTATCTTATTACGAGGTTCCACACTAGGTTTATCAAGAACACTCAACATCTCTTCCACTTCTAGTCTTACATATTGTTCAGACCGAAACAACGATGGCATACCTAGCAACTACAAGGCTCTAGGATTGCAAGATAACATCATGGGATCCAAAATCCGAAGTCCAACTGAGGGAAAACAACCCCCTAATATCCATTTGATTTCCTTAGACATTTTCACCCTAACTTGGCCAAAATGGACTCAACATGCCCAAGAAATCATGGGTTCCTTCTCCCACTCACTGGGCATTACCAAAACGAATTCCTAGCCTGGGGAAATCAGCACAAACACCATCGAAGAGAGATCCCAACCACTGGATTCTTTCCAAATCACTTTCCAGCCATGGGAAGAACAAAAGAACTCTAAAACAGGAATGGGAAACACTCACCAACTCCAAGGATGCAAGGTAGGGAAAAGAGTGGATGCCTACAGGAATCACACGCACACATCAACAAAATCATGGGGAAAAGAGAGATCTATGAGCTGCCCATTGCATGAGTAAAAAACCTCCTTTGTGAGTGAGAAAATCGATGCCTCCTGCCTAAGGAATGTGATTGTCCCTCTTCCCCCATGAGGTAACAATGATCAGGAGGTTTCCCCTCAAAACGCATGAGGGAGACCCACGTGCATGAGGGATGGATAAGGTATCCCCAGCATGGGCTCTTAATTTCCCAAGAAGACAAGAAAATGATTTTGGATCACCGGGAAAAAAAGACAAAAAGGGTAGATGACCCATTTTATCGGTTTTCCCCTTAGACATGGATTTTCCCATAGGATCAAGGGTTTAATTATTTCCCCCTCCCTATTGCTTGTGAAACCATGCCCCCATCTCTATAACGTTGCGGTGCATAGCTAGTCATGGTATTTTATTAATTAGAATTTTACATGATGTCTCAACATATCATTCCTAACTAGCACATAAACCATACACACTGATTTTAATCGCCGAAACATAAAACACTAAATCCATGGTGGGGCCTTTGCCTTGATCTGCACACCATGATTTAATACAATATTTACATCATGTGCAATTTAATACCATGGGGTCAAAACCGGGGTGTTACAGTATACTAATGGTTAACCGAACCTATTTCACTTCCTTGCATAATACATGTTGTAGATCAATGACTTCCTTGAAGCACTCAGTGTTCATCTCATTGAATTTTTGTCGAGTATCCTCTACTAATTTGTCCATCTTGTCAGTTAAGAGATTGTACTCCTCATCTATCAAGTCAATGGGGTTGGTCTCCTTAACATATTTTTACTTCTTTAGGGCCTTTCTTTGTTTCTCCAAAACCTTCCATTTTTTTCCTACTTCTAAGTCTGTCGGGGTAGCGCTAGACTCCTAGTCACTACCATGTTGTGAAATATGAGGATTTCCTTCTTCTTGGGCCCTGCTGGGTTGGACACCTAAAGTACCTTATTTTCTTGGATCCACTTTAGAAAACAACTGATCATCTTCTACTAGCTCCTTCCATTCCTTAGGCCATTCCCTGATGATGTTTTCAACTTCATCCTGGCTTAGCCTGAATTCTATCGCCAACCATTGGTTTTTGTTTTGGGCCCCACATAAAATATGATTAGATTACAATATCTCTACACCGTTGTAAGATTATAGACTTGGTATTCATCACATGATGTCTAATTTCCTTAGCTTGCAAAAATAACTCAACATTATTGTTTATCTATTACTGCTTAAGGTCTATGAACCACAAGTTTTGATATCAAGACCTTCGAGAATGGAAATTGAATTCCATCACTTGGTAATGTGGTGGTTCTTCCCATGCAACAAAAGATATCAACAATAATAATCATGAGTATGTAAAGGTTTTACCTTTATCCTACACATTGAGATCATATTCGAACAATTCAGTTAGTAAAAATGTGGCCCAATTCAACTGTACGACTACAACACATTGCTCCATTACAGCAATCACCCCTGTGGTGCACTGATTCTGTCACATTTTCCTTAGTAATTTTGATGAGATAACATTCACCATGAACCAAAAAAATTGATCATTAATAGAGGCTATGTGAAATCCCCTCTTGTCTTGAGCCAATCTATACTTCTTCATTCGGGTGGCTATATTTTTGTCCTGCTCCTTCCCAACAAAGAAAGGTGTCATATCAACCCTATATTCGGGTAACCCTGTATTGGTTGCAATAAGATAATTTTCGACTGGAAATTTGGTATGTAGCCAAATATACTCACCATGGAAATATATTAATAGTTTTTTAACACAAGTATTCACTTCTATGGTTCGACCAAAATGGGCCATGTGTAGCAATGAAAAGATATCAAACCTCTACAATGAACAATCCCACTATGATAGGGACCAACACAATTGGTTGTCCTTCATCTATTTGAGCTCTTTCCATGTACTAGTATTCTTTAGATTTGTCATATTTTTGGAGGTCATGGTCAACAAATGATAATGAATTCAAATTCAGTAGAGTGTTCTCGGTTACTCGAACACCCTAATGGACAACATGGTCGACCAAGGTATACTTAGGATTCTTATTGATAGGGAAATGCAGCGCATTATCTTTTTGAGGTGGTATATAGGCATGCAATATTGTATCCAAAATGGACCTAGATGCCTTATTATCATGTGTTGATTTTATTCGGCTCTCTCGATTGACATTTTGATCCTATATTCTCTTCTTCCTTGGTGTTTTTACAGGAAATGGAATCGATGCAATCTCTAGTTTCTCCTTCATGATAGGTATTCGGAGAAGAGTGTCCAAAATAGATCTAGGGGAAATACTAGAGTTAGGGACATTGATTTCCATGACTTCACTTGGTGGAATTGCAAAGCTTCGGCTACAGTAACTTCTATAGCTCAAATCTTGCTTGCCACATTTTCCTAAATGGATACAATTACTTCTGATAACGGATAACCTACGCCTTTTTGAATTCATGAGAACATGTGGAAATTTGTCTGATCATGTGGAAAATTAATCAGTGATATCTTGGTAATGATTTTCAATAATGGTGTCCAATTTATTCACACGCACATACATTTTCTATATAATCATGACACCTTTCCCCGAATGTCGCCACTAATTTTTCCATAAAAAAACCATTAAATTGAATTAATTATAGACTTGATAGGTTAACACATTTCATTTTGGACTAAGATAGAAAAATCGTAACAAAGAAAACTTCGACACAAAAAACTTCAACATAGAAAACTTCGACACGGAGAACTTCAACACATGAAACTCTGACACAGAAAACTTTGACACTTTTTTTTACTTTCACTTTTACATATTCACTCAAGATCACCACACCTATCCCTATAAGGATTTAGTTGACTTCCATTCACTAAGACATCGACAAGGCCACCATTTAGCTTCTGTAACTAAACTGCACCCCCATGCAAAGGGTTTGAATCCTACCAGGATGTTTAAAAAACTTATTGTCATATAAGAGGACTAAATCCCCTTGCTTGAAATGATTCTTCTTGATATGTCAATCATGTCAGGATGTATTTCTATATTTTTCTACTTGTTGGTCGAATTATGTCGGAAAACAATCTTCTGCAAGTTGTAATAACTGTGATAACTATTGTTCAAATGCACTGGTATCATACATACCAGTGAAGGAAGCTATTCTCAATATAGGTACAATATTTTACATCAGTATCAAAGTTTATTTTCCATAGACCAAATTAAATGGTGTGTGTCCTTTTAACTTCTTGAATGTAGTACAATAGGCCCATAATATTGCTAGAATATTCATATCTGAATCATCCCTATTTACATTACATAACTTAGTTAGGGAATTCTCCAAAATATTATTGAAATATTCAACAACTCCATTTTCTTGAGGATGATAAGGTGTTGTCTTTTTATGTTGAATCTAAAATTATGCAATAAGTGCCTCAATTGTCTTATTAAAAAAATGTGTACCTTAATCACTTATCAGGTCCTTTGTACATCCAAATATGGTGACGACATTGTCAAACAAGAACCTTGCTATAGTCACAATAGTGTAGTATTTCACAGGGGTTCCTTCGGCCCATCAAGTCAAATAATTTGTCGTAATGATTATATATTATGACCCAGTTCATTTCCTAGATGGATATATAGGTCCCAGAAAATATGCATCACATTTATCAAATGCTTTCAAAGTGATCTATGGAAAAAATGACATATAATATCGTCATGATATTTTCCCCATTATTTGGAATACATTATTCTTCCTACAATATTTATCTATATATAAATGTAGCGTAGGACACCATAGGACAGCTCATAAAATCTTATAGGAAATTTTTCTTCCACTAGAATGACCACCTGCCACACCATCATGAGCTTTCGCAAGTATAAAGGGCAATTCATGTTTGAGAACACAACACCGAATTATTTTAGAAACACTCATTTTATATAGTTCCCTGGATTATCAACTACAAATATACAATGTTAACAACCAACTATTTCTTTTGTTCCTTGTCTTAGTCCTCTAGCGGCATTCTCGTGGATAAGAATTAGATAATATATACATAATACGCATTTGAAATAGTAACAACAAATAGTTGTGCATCAAGTAAATTATCATCCAAAATACTAGGATCTTCCCTACTTTCTATCCTTGAAAAATGATCAAGTCCAACATCAATCCTTCCAAGATTGACAATTATCTCGAATTCAAACTCCTGGAAGAGAAGATTCCATCAACAAATCTTCCCCACCAACATTGGATTATTAACTAGGTATCGAAGTGTTGACTGGTAAGTAAAGATATTAAAGTGACCACCTAATAGATAATGATGAAACTTATGCACTGAATAGACCGTGGAAAGTCCCCCCCTTTCAGTCATATTATAGTTCTTCTCTCCCATCGAAAACTTTCGACTAGCAAAAGCAATGGTACGGTCAATGGACCCCTTTCCAAGTTAGACAAGTATGGATCCCAACGTGAGAGATGAAGCATCGACATGAACATAAAATTCCTTCTTCCAGTCGAGAAAGATGATCATATGGGAAAATACCAACTTTTTCTTAATTGTTTCAAGACTCTTATGATATTCTTCATTTCACTAGATCTTTACATCCTTCTTGAGTATATATTTCATTGCAGTAGTAATTTCAAGATAACCTTGTATGAATTTACGATTATATCTAATATGCCCCAATTCACTTTGTAATTTATTAACTAGTGTATGTGGGGATATGTCTATTATGATTGCAATCTTAGCAAGATCCGTTAGTATCCCTTCCTTGCATACAACATGGACCAACAAAATGCCAAAAGTTACACAAAATATGCATTTCTTTAAATTTAAGGAAATCTAATACTGTTGACATCTTTTTAGTATGAGACGAAGGCTATCAATGTGATGTCTAATAAGTCCATAAACTATCCAGTCATAAAAATAAATTTCCAATAATTTATGTATAAATTCTTTAAACACAACAACAACAATTCTGGAAAATATAGTAGGTGCACTTTTAAGTCAAAAAGGCATGACCGTGTATTGAAAACAACCCCATTTTGCCGCAAATGTAGTCTTCTGTTGATATTATTTTTCTATATGTATTTGATGATATCCTAAAAATATATGAGTGAAATAATACACCTCCTAGCCACCAACACTCTGCAATACCTCATATGAAAACGAGTAGGGAACAGATCATGTAGACAAGCATGATTCAATTTGTTGAGTTCAACACAAATATGTACTTCCCTCGTCTTCCTATATTGTACCCCCATAGGACTAATCCATTTAGAATATTTGACAAATTTTATAATTATAGTATATGACATCCTATCGATCTCTTATTTTAACTTTTCTGTATACCTCGGATTCAATCGATAAGGCCTCTGCTTCACTAGATTTGCATCGGATTTTAGTGGAATATTCATTTCACCCAAATCTCTAATAATTCCCTTCATCTTCGATAATTTCTTTGAGAATATATCTTGAAACTCATGCAATAAGTCGGTAATTTTATTGACATTTTCATCATCCCAATAATCACCAATATTTGTAAACTTTGTATTTTTCAAGGGACTCGACATTTACTTTCTTAATTTTAAGCAGCTTCAAGAACTTATCATAGTATATACTTGGTCCTTCCAATGATCTGTTTCCTTCTGATTCTGGGATATGGATATTGTGAGGATCATCATCCTTAAGTTTTCCAAGTTATCCTGAAATATTGTAGCATTCTACAATATTTTTAACTATTGCAGTCCACTCTGGTAGGCTTGACAAAGGTACAAAATTTTCCCCAAAATTTTTATCCTTGATTACTTGTAAGGATGCATAAATGGATGAAATTTTGTTGGAATAAATAATAGTGTGCTTGAAACTCCTATAAAGAAGATCCCATTTTACAGTGCTACATCATAGTTCCAACAACGTATAGGAATTCCTTGGAATCGTATCTAACATATGAATGAAAAAATGCACCCATTCTTGTTTTTGTATCTTGATCCATGTCGAGGTACAAGCGTTGATGTGTTCGACGGGACTTGTCATTCCATTTTACTTTTATCCAACACAAATAATTTCCTCACTGAATCAGATTTCAAGAATTTTTTTTGCATTGTGATGAAAATGTAATATGTTGTTTTTTAACAACCCACCACCTCATTGGAGTAGCTTTTAGAGCAACATCCAAAGCTAGTAATTGATGATTTTATGGTACCTTTGTTTCAAATTCACATAGGAATATGTTTATGTTAGGTACCCATTCATAAGTAGGAAATCACATACCACTATACTAGTCCATCGCAATGAGTTATTGATTTTGGAACATTTCCTCATTGAGACTTCATGCAATCTATTCTACCATTTTTGCAATTCCTCTCTTGAATTTGATGAACATGGACTGATATGTTTCCATCCCAATATACCATTTGTAGTAGGATTGATATATTCTTCCATTTTAGATAAAATATTGTATGTGTATTCTGATTAAGTTGTCTCATATTAACCCTTCACTGGACCAACATATCTTTGTCCTTCTAATGAGTCTATTGGCGTAATCACTCTCATTTCTAAATATTCAAATGATAATATATGTTTTTTGAAATCGATAAGGGAATGGCTCTTAGTTTTGAAATTGATACCCAACAGAGTAGGGTATGGATTGGTATGATCAACTATTTCAATTTCCTCAAAATATGCATAAGTTCTAAGCCCTTCTGTGTCAACAGTTACTCTCAATAATCGACCCAATGGTTGGACCTTCAATTAATTTTCCAATCGCAGATGGATTGGAGACCATTATAATTTAGGTTGTCCTGTACTTTCCCATGTTTTTTTCGTAATAATTTTCATATCTGATCCTAGATCTATAATGATGAATTCCATATCATAATCACCAATATAAGCATGCATATGAAACTCACTCCCAGTCTTCCATCTCCTATTAATATGATTGAAATTTTTATCTGCACTTAATCATCTTAATATTCTATTAGTGTATATAGTTTTTCTATTGCATGTTCATCCACTAATAATGCCAAACAATTTATCAAGAATTATTTCAAAGAACTTATAGGTTTTTTCGACTTCAGTGGAGAAGAATGGTCGAAGTGCGGTGGCATGTTATAGATAGGTCCCTCATCAAATACTGGTACAAATCATGATGTTGATGCTCCATTTTGTTTTTTCAAAAAATATTGTTGTTCCTCATAGAAAACTTGTTTCTCTTTCTGTACATCAAAAGGTACCTTTTGTTGGGTAGCTGATCATATTTTTTAGTTCGGAAGGTAACCATATCCATCTTATCCTATCGTAATGCCTCGTCTAATTACAATAGAAACATTTGGTGGTTTTCCTCTACGTTTAACAATAATATTTTGGATGTTCTATTTAGTATTCTGTAATTGGTTCTAATCTGCATTAGTTTAAGCTTTCCAATTAGAAATAAGATGTGTCTTCAATGGTATGATTCAGTGCTTTGCAATACAAACATGTCAATGCATGGTTTGTACAATCTATGGCATAGTGCTGTTTTGGAACACAATTATAACATGTGAGCTTAAATATTCTACAACCAAATCCACCTCATCTTCCATGGCTTCTAAATGTGCCACTACCCCTTGGATGGGTGTACTATACATTGGCTCTTTCGGCTTGCATTTGTTAATATTTCTTCATCAATTATGTATCGACTACCTTTTCTTGGAGAAATTGATATGTCCTACAATATTTTCCATCATGTCACACATATCGACAAAAAATGCAATACAGAATAGGATGTGTATTTACTATTTTCAATAGATATAAACATTCTTTTGATTGATGTCCTCTGGTCTGACATATTTTGCACCATGACATTGCTTGTTGTTGGAAAACGTTGTCATTGATGTCAAACATGGTGGAATTGATGTCAAAAGGGTGAAGATATATGTGTAGTGATAGTGATAATGATGATGTGGTTGTAGTAGAGATAAATTGTTTGGGAATGTATAATGAATCCTTGATTTTCATAAAGAAGAACCTAAGGAACCCATTGATCACAAGTTTATATAATCCCAAAGCATTCCCATTACGGTGTAGCAGTTACGCATGGACCTAACGGGAAGACACTTTGACTTATATATAAATGGTACAAATCCCATAGAGAATACCCTAATGATTATGATGATATGGAATGTAAAGGAGTCACTAAAGTGTCCTAAATAGGTGTGAATAATTCCCTTAATAAATGATATTGGGTCACATGACCATTATGGTGGGTCACATGAACATGGTGATAAGAAGTGTAAGAAAGTTAGTAAAGGTGTTCCTAAGAAATGCCTGCGATAAATGTGAAGGAATTCCTAAAATAGTGGTGTTGGGTCCACATTTCAATTTGGGTGGGGTCACATAACCCAAGTTGGAGAAGGCCCTAAAGATCCCCTAAGGTTTGTCCAAAGAATGTTGCGATAAAGTGTGAAAGATATCATAAAATCATGATGATGGGTCCACATAACCCTGAAAGTAGTGGTGTTGGGTCTACATGACCACAAGGATTGGTCCATATGACCATGAGAAGTAGAACCTGAAGTAACAAGGATTGGTCCATGATAAAATGTTCAAATAAAAGGTGAAAAAACCAATAAAAAATGTTGTTTTGTCAACTTTCACATCAGTTTGGGTTTTCATGACCCATGGTGAAGTAGGCCCTAAAAGTCCCCAAAGTTGGTGTGAAGTAAGTTGGTGTGAATATTGAAGTACCCCTAAAATAATAATGTTTGGTCCACATGACCCCAAAATTTGTGGTACTTTGTCCCATTTGACCACTTGAAGTGACAAGGATCCCCACAAGAAATAACAACGTATATATAAAGTATGATGATGCAATCAATCCCTAGGGCCCCATTTGGAGAAGATACATAGAGATATTGAATTTTTGGCATGAATTGTCATTATGGATCCTTGAGGTTGGGAAGTAACCCTTGATACTCCCTTAAATATGGAGATCCATGAATTAAGGATGAGTTTAATAAGACACTAAAAGAAGCTACTAGATCATGATGATGTGTATAAATAGAAGGCGAAAATTTGTATTTCTTCATCAATCAGGTCTCTCTTTTTATTGTGCATATTTGGAGAAGAAGTGAGAAACTTTGTGGAGGAGCAATGTATGGGAATATTTGAGGATTGAGGAGATTCATGAAAAGTGATATAACTTTCTCATACGATATTGGAATTACAAAATTATTTTACCATTGGAAAGATAGTTGTGAGGGATATGTGATAAATATATCTACATACTATTTTTGTTTCTATATTTTCTCTTCATATTGTAATATTGGAAAAGGTATGGTTCATGCTTGTGGGTTTCTGCTGTGATGGCACATGTCTTTCATGGATTAGAGATCATATAATATATTGGTATGTGAGCCTCTCGCTTGGTACGTATATTTTAATTCATTGTATATGTTATGGGGGATATGATGATGGTAATATTGGCATAGATATAGTATGTTTCTTGTACATGGATCTCTTGTGATGTCCATGCCTCTCATGGAATAGGGTCCATCTTGTTGTCTTGAAAAGGTATGAAGTTTGTTCATGTTCTTGTGCTCATCTATTGGCATACTTGATGGTGATATTCACATAGATGTTGGTGCACAATTTATGATGATGATGGCATAGATCTTGGTGATTTCTTCGTATCTATCATTGTCATTATCTAGACATATTGGATGATGGTATTCACATATATCATAGTGATTATCTTGGCATAGTCCATGGTTATGTTGGGGCATATGGCTCATCCCTTGGAATGTTCAATGTTTTGGAAATGTATATGATGTGAATGTTGAGGTTCCAAATAAAATCAATGGATTTTTTTGGGGTATATACATGAGGTATGTACATTTTGATATAGAATGTCATAGATTGAGGCAGTGTGAAAGTTGTTATGGCAATGTGACATTAATAGTGGCATTGTGACAAAGGAAGTGGTTGTAGAATCTAGATAGATATATAATTATTGGGGAATTGTGATAGAGATATTGATTGGGACAAGTTGACAAAGGTAGTGTTATAGTGATACAGGATGAAGGAGACAGTGATACATGAATAGGGACAGTTTTAGAGGAACAACGACAATGATACACATGAAGGGGAAAATATGCATGTACAGGTTGTCATAGATAGCTATACAGTGATCATTATAGATTGTTTCTTCTATTCATATTAGCGAATCAAGACATGGAAAGGATAGGAGATAGAAATATCCTTTAGGTTGTTACCTGAGAATTGTGAGTTACTGCTCACTGAATATTGGAGTCATCTCTACAGTTTAGATCCTGTGACATTAGGTGGTTGTATCCTCCTTTCAGTTGGAGCTGATAAACTAGGTGGTTGGATCCTCCTTTTAGTTGCTGATATATAGCGATTTGGAGATTCCTTCCAGTTGGTTTTGGTAAACACATTGAACGTAATTCTATATTATAAACAACATATTTTGTTTTTTTTCCCCTAGTAATTTGGTTTCCACGTAAAAATATTATGTATTGTGTATGGTTCTATATGATGATGATATGCTTATGAAATGTAAAGGTTGATAATGTATTAATGAATGATTGTACTTTGCAAGATGTTTATAAAAAAGTTTTGAAAATTAATAAAAGGTACACACACTAATTCACCCCCCCTTGATGCGTTTGGTGTGTCCAATAATGAGTATTAGAGAATGTTGCTTCAAATATAGTCTAACAACCAAAATGAAGGTCTTTGGAGATCATGGAGGAACATGAAATTCTTTACTCTGCAGATGGGGTTCCTATGTTCTAGGGATCAAAGTTTGATCATTGGATTATAAGGATTACAATATATTTACATGGACACGATTTGAGTATCTAACAAATATATTGTGAATGGTTACACTGCACCAAAACGACCACCAGAAACAACATCCAAGAAGGAGTTAAGGAAGAATAATGCAATGGAAATGGATATCATCTTGCATGGACTATATGATATTATGAAAGATAAAGTTGAAAAGTGCACATCAGCTAAAGAACTCTTGGAAAATATACAAGACCTCTACACAAAGGGATCTATCCATCATTAAAATGAAGACAATCAAAGGTCAAATACACAAAATATAGAATGTCCAGAATCAGATGATGAAATTTATGAAAGAAATGCTTCTGAGCATAAAGACGATTCATAAATTGAAAGGGTTGTAGATCTTAAAGTAGAAATTATTAGTACACTAAATGAGTAGAAGGAACAAATAAATAAGAATGATATGCTAATGGAACAAATGCAGATGTATAAAAAAGAGAATACAATTCTAGCAAGTCAACTAAAAGAGGAGAAATCATGTTAAAGAAAGGAAAATGTGTCAAGAACAAGAAGCTGAAATTAGCTCCCTAAAGAAAGAATTTGAAAACTTAAGTTTGGAATCAATGGAAACTCAAGTGGAACTCTCAAAGATTAGAGAGGAGAACTAGTTACTAAAGGGTTAGCTTCAAAAATCTCATTCAAAACAATAGATGGAAGATATTATTGGAGAAACTGAGAATACCATTTTTGTTTTAAGAAGTCAGATAGAAGAGGCCAAGAAAATTGAAGCAGATCTAACAAGTCAAATTAAAAATAAGAAATAGATTTTTGAAAGGAAAGAACTTGAGATGCTTTCACTAAAAGTGGATTTGGACAAGACAATTTCTCGGTTGAAAAAAAATCAAGGCCTGAGAAGAGTATTGATGAAATTGAAAGCTCCAAGATACCAAATAAGGAATGTCAAGAAAATGATAAGAGTTATGCATATATTCTTAGAATCTCCCACCAATGAAAATACTATAAAGGAAAATTTCAAAATTCAAGGAAGAATGGATACAAAGATGTTACATCACAAATAATATTTTTTTCTCCCAGATACCAAAGTTTCTTTAATGGTTATTTTTTTCATGTAATAATTTTGGACATAGAGCTAGGGATTCCAAAGCTTGTGGACAGAAGGAATAGGTAAGAAATGGAGGTGTCCACATGAACTACAATGTCGAATGTTACAATTTCCATAATTATGGACACATGGAAAGATATTATAGAAGTATGATGAGCCACATTGTTGAATGCTACAAGTGCAAAAAATATGGACACAAATATCATGACTATAGAATCATGATAAAGTCTTCCATAAAGGAGAATATTGATATCAAATATAAGACAAACTGGAAGAAGAATCCATAAGAATAGAAGGAAGAAGCTTGTGGATTGGTTTGTTATAGAAACGATGAAAGTTCATAACTGAAGATAGGAAATCAAAGAAATTATCGTATCTTAAATATGGGAAGCATATTGAATGAAAATAGAATAGGTCCCAAGATTGAAGATAGAAAAGAATTGGTATTACATGTTGAAGATGTGAAGGAAAAAAATTAATATAGAAGACTCAAAGGAAATATCTATAACAGTTGCAAATTCAAGTAATAATGATTTATCAACACGAAAAGAAAGGTTTCAAGATTATAGATGGTGACCCTATAATAGGGCAGTACCTATTGTTCTAAACAATCTATCATAAAGGGTCCAAATATCATGGATAATGTTGATCGAAAGTGTAAGTAACATGAAAGGAAGATCGATAAATCAAAGGTTTAGTAAATTATTTAGGAACACATGGGGAGATACTTCATAAATATTCAATAAATGACCAATTCAAAGGTGGATTCAACATAGTCAAAGGGGGAGCATTCACAACAGCATTTGAGCCCAAAATCTAACAATAGAATCTGAGGACACCCGACGTAAAGTATGATTGTGTTGGATTGCAATGATGAAAAGTACTGTACATTGCAAATTTTTGACTGTATGCCTCGTAAGTTTTGCGATGAACATGTTCGTTTGAAATTCAACAACCTTGCCGTCTGAAATTCCATGACAATTTGTCTGAAGCTCAACAAACTTCTCAAATTTCAAAAAAAAAAAAATTAAAAAAATAATGTCGAAAGACACAATCTCCCACTTACATATATCCCAAATATCCACTTCGACCACTCACATATATCTCAGATACCCACTTCGCCCATGATTTATGGTAAAAGTTGTGGTAAATACTTGCATCGCCTCAGAATTTCAGTAATGGAGGATGTCGATGGTTGAATCACCCTCTATTTTTGTTAAGGGAGGATGTCTAGGGTTAAATCACCCTCATTTTTTGTCAATGGAGGATGTATAGGGTCGAATCATCCTCAAGTTTTGTCAATGGAGAATTCATAGGGTTGAATCGCCCTCCATGGCATTTTATTTGACTAAATAGCCCCTGGAATCCTTGATTTGGTCATTTTTGTATTCTTATATAAAATTCCCAAAACTATTTGTATCATTGGTGTCTTCTAAATAATTATCTTCTGCATCCCAACACATTTTGTCGGACTGACTGGGTTGAGCTGACGAAGGGTGGCTATTGAAAGAGAAAGATGCATCTGACCTGATACTGAAAAATGTCAATTTACGACTAGAGAGGGTTTTCTTCATAGTCGACATTATTCCCGAGGTCATCGAAGACACATAACATGCAAGAGAAGTAGTAATGGTAGTCTTGACCTACCCTCTATGAGGGATGGTCCTTCGCTTTCCATGGAAACTTCCATTAGAATCATAATCACCAATTTTTACTTAATAAAATGTTGATTGAAACCCTAAATGAATGTGTTCGAGGAAGAGGGGTATGAGACAACGTATATAGACAGGGAGAAATGTGATAATGGACTCATAGTAATCAAAATTTACTGGATGAAAGAAATAATTGCAGTAACCATAGATTCTGAACATATTTAAAGTTAAGTTTTTTATTTAAATATGTGTATATTGGAAGATTCAGACATGAGTAGTTTTAGTGATCTCGACCTCCATGAAATGAGGAATTTGGGAGCTTTTTTCCCAATTTGTTATTCAATGTATATTTTAGTTAATAAATGGTGCATATTTGGGCAAAATCGGGAAGAAAAGGGAGATATTTTTCCCTATATAATGCCTCAAAACTTAGAGTCCATTCGTTTCAGTTTAATTGATTTCCATCTCCTTGAAGGTGAGTCATTTTGTTGTCCATCTAGTTTTCACGAAGGGTTATTTTGATTGTAGTTTGAGAATTCGATTCAAACTGATATCATATATATTTGTGCTCACTTTTTGATAGTGATCCCTGAATGTTGTTGTAGTGTCTATCCCTGACTTTTGTGTTGGAAGCATGTTATTCTTGGGGTTTTGAACATACGGATTTAAACACATGACCACAACCTACTTGATACTAGCACCATTTTTCATTTATTTATATGCATCTCCAACTTAGTGAGGATTTCGGTTTTTATTTAAGATGACATTCTTTTTCATGGTTAACACAATCCTTATTGGGTAGTTTGACACTTCATTTTCTTAGTCCAATTAAGAAAATATAACCCATATAAGTATCTTTATGTTTGGTGAGAGTTGCATTTTTTAGTCTATTAACGTGATTTAGGGTTTTATATAACATATTTATAGATACAATTGATTATTATGCATAAAATATTGGATTAAAACTAAAGTATGTATTTTTCTCCTCCTTTCCATTCCATATCTTATCTCCATAAAAAATATTTAAACATATGTAATTTGATTTTAAAGTTCCCTATTTTGAATCCCATTAACCTATCCAATCATTAGTGCAAGCATGTTTAAGAATCCATAATGATGTAAAAGTTGAATCCGGTGGACTATTACTAATGTTTCCATTTCACCAATACAAATTTGTGCAGGTTACGAGAAGTATATTAATGTGATTTTTCTTTGTATGTAAGAGTGTAACTATATTTTTCAATGAGGTACTTTGGATACCCTGTTATAGAAATTAGAGGAAATCAAAGTGTCATAAAGCACAACACATGAAGAAAGTCAGACGACCATTCAACATAGGTGCAAATTGACCTTATCATTTTTTTTGTTTTGAAACTTTTCATTTCTATTAATTTTAACAAAAAAATTGTATTCAATTACAAGAGTAGTTGTAAAAATGGCTATGTTAAGGTGAAAATACCATAACAGGTTACTGGATAATAAAGGATGTCACTTGAAATCTCTATTTTGTCTATATTTTAATGTGTTGTGTTGATAGATTGAAAAGAACATTGACCTTATGATTTCACATTCTTAAGATTTCGATTTATATGTTTTTTAGGAAATAATATTTATTTTTAGTCTTTTGATTTATATGATGTTCTTGGATTCCACTCAAGAGGAGTTAGAAAGGAAGTCTAATTCTTTATGATATTTAGTAGCATGTGTTTTTATATGACATGGACCCAACTGTATTGGATGCATTGACATCTCTCCTTGTCTTAGAGGTTTATCTTCTAATCCTAGTGTATGCTTCCCATTTCCCATAGACACATTAATTCATTCCATGGGGCTCATCCCATGTTTTGGGGGCAGGAAGAAGCACTAAACTTGAGGGAGAACCGCTTTCCAAATGAATAAAAAATGTCAAATGTTTTAGTATTTTTGACAACCTTCTCCTTTTTCTCTTGGATTAACACTAGCCCTAGTCAATTCACTTTCTCATGGATTATCCTAACTAATTGAAGCGTTGCATCTTCTTCCATATGAAGCCTTGAATTTAATCATTCCTAATAATGTTGAATGGAAATTATTTTAAGCAAGAACCACTAATTTAATATAGTCCATATAGAAATGGAACACTTTTCTATCACATACAACCGTAACATGTCCTCAATGACCTGATTAACCATCTTGGTTTGCCCTTATAATTGTGGATAATAGGGGATAATAGATTGAGCCGAAATTCAACTAAGTGACCAACTTTGAAAAAAAATGCCATATGTTCAATGCACTTTGTGTCTTTATTTGATACAATTACCTTGGGCACACGATGAAGCCTCGCCACTTACTTCACAAATATTCTAGCAATATTTATTTTTTTATGGGTAATCGAATGGGAATAAAATTGTTGGATTTATCACCTTATCTACTACTACCTTGATGGGATCATGTTGCTTTGTTGACTTGGGTAACCTAGATATGAAGTCCATCATGAGCACAACCTATTTCCACTCATGGAGAGGTAAAGGCTACAACAAATTGACTAGATGTTGATGGTATACATGAACCTTCTAACTTTGTAGGCATATAGATACATATTCTTCCACTTACTTCATCCCTGGGAAAAAAAAATGCTTTTTCTGGAATGTCATATTCTAATACCTTGGATGTCTTGCTTAAGGAATGTTATGTTTCTATCTCAAAATTGACTTTCTTAAATCTGTAGAGTTAGGCACATCATCGACTAGATGAAATCCTCTATACTTGCAATGTGCCTTATCCTTTTTTTTTTGCAATTCTTTTTTCATTAGAAGGTAATACTCATTTTCCACAAAATTTCAAGCACTCCTCACATCAAACTGACAAGTATTGATGGTAACTAGATTCCTTTTATAGAAAAGTAAATTTACAATTGTATTCTCTTTTCCTTCATTGTGCTTGATCTTGAAATGGTATTCACCAAGAAACTCTAACTGGCTCATTTTCTTGGAATTTTCATGTGGTTTTTTGAACAAATATTTCAAATTCACATGGTCCATTCCCAACTTGAACATTTTACTATTGAGGTTGTGTTGATACATCTATAGAACATGAACCACCAAACATGTTGTAAATCATACATGGAAATTTTTATCTCATGTTACTTAAGTTTTGAAGATTCAAAGAATACCACATGCCCATTTTGGGTAACGATTACTCCAATACCATCTTCACACATCAGTGCACACGATAAGGTCTTTTTTTGTATTTGTTATTCTCAACCTAGTGCACTAGTAAGAATTCTATTCATGATTTGGAATATTTATCCACACCTCAGCTTCCACTTAAACTTCCCAGCCATCTTCTAAAGTGGGTTAGTAGCAAATGAAAACTTCGAGAATCCCTTAATCAATATCCTATAACACCCTTCAAGACCCATGCATGTTCTTACACTAGACACATTTATTGGAGTGGGCCTTCCTGTAATAGCCTAAATATTCTTTAAATCCACTAATATTCCTCTTCAGATATGGTGTGTCCCAAATTGTGGGTGTACTTCTAGAATAATTCATAGCTACTTGATTTAGCAGATAGTTTGTGCTCTCCCAAGATGGGTAGAGTACTTTGTAAGTGCTCCTTGTGCTCTTCTTCTGATTTTGAATAAGATATATTGGTGTACCATCCAAGAGTAAGAGTACAAACTTGTCAATTGTTTGTTGAACATGCTGTTTTTTGGGAACATAAAGGTAGTTGTTATGTTCATTAGGTTGAATGTGACCACTACAAAGTCATAATGCCCATAATTCATCCTGAAGTTGTCTTGAATATGTTTTCACCCTTTATCCAGATTTCAAATCAACTTTTGGGAAGACCTTTGGTCCATTCATATGATCTCAAAGAAATCATATTCTCAGCAATGTAAACCAGTTCTTGATTTTTACATTACAAGTTCCTATAATCAATGCATAATCTCAGGATCTTATCCTTTTTCTTCACAAGAAATAATTGTTGTTTCCAAAGGGATATGCTTAGACTAACATAATCATTTTCAAGAAATTCTTGCAGTTGTGTATTCATCTCTAGTGGTTTTGTTGTGCTCATTTTATATGGAGATTTGGATGAGGGCTGATATTCCAGAGATAACTCTATTGAAAAATACACCTCCTTTCTTGGGGAAAGTCTAGACATTTCCTCTTGTAATACATCCTTCAATTCCTTCAATATTTCAAAATCCTCAAGCTTGGGTTCCTTATTGTTGGATGAATTGATAAAATATTTTGTGAGAATTTGGTATCCTTTCCTGAAACAATTATTTACTTCCATAAATGAATTATTCCTTATAGACATGGGACTTACTCTTCCTTGTACATTTTTCACATTGCATTTGTCATTGGTGCAATCATTTTTTACCGTATCAGTGAACTTTGTCTTATTGTGGCAGCAACCAATCCATTCCTACTATCACATGACACTATCCAAGAGGTATAATATTTAAATTTGTATGACTGGAGAGTCGATTTATCTCAACTATACATTTTTTTCACCATCTCATTTGCATGATTCTTTGTTCTAATGGCTAGTTTTCTTACCATGGTTACTATGCCTAACAATGCAACTCCAAATCAGTTTAGTTGTAATATAGATGTGGATAACCCCAAGGTCAATTAAAATAGAACTAGTTTGGTTCCAAATCTTACCTTGGGCCTTGATCATTGCATATTGATGTTCTACTTTTTAGTCCTCCATTGTTGCGTAAATCTTAGGTGCAAGAGCTACTTTTCCCATTGTGATATCTTCCTCCAAATTTTTGACCACTTTAGCACTTCCTTACTTCCTTGGGAAATATTTAGCATAATGTCATGCACATAAAGCATCACAAGGTTCTTCAATTTCTACCAGTTACATCCACATTCTGAGTTGTGTTTGGTGTTAGGATGTTAGTTTATTAGGCTGACATATTTTAATTATGCCATAGAAGAAAGGGTTTTATTAAAAAAATTATAACTTTTGTTGTTCTCATGTTGCTATTATCCTTTGAGTTCATGTGGAAGTCCTATTTTCCACAGTTCCTTACTCATGGTTTTAGGCCTCAATGAATTCTGCAATCCACTTAGAAAACAATTCAACAAAAACTGTTCATCCTTTATTTTGGATACATACTTTAGAGATTCCATGAACTTGTCTTCATATTGGATTATTGACATTGATCCCTACATAAGGGCATGCAATTTATTGATCATCTTCTTAAAGAATGAGCAGAAAGCTACCCTTGATTAAAATGTCTTTTGAATTGTTTCCAAGTTTTCAAGATTCATAACAGACCATATGCCCATTATGGGTGAGGATACTCTAATACCATATTTACAAACATCAATGCACATGATATGGTATTTTTTCATATTTACTATTCTCAACATTGGTGCATTAGGAAGAAGCTTCCTCAATACTATGAAATATTTATTCACGCCTTAGTTTCCACTCAAACTTTGTAACCATGTTTTGAAGTGAGGTAGTAGAAAATGTAATGTTCAAGAATCCCTTAATGAATCTCTTAGAATACCCTACAAGACTCGTACTCTTTGAGCCTTGAATTCTGACATTTCACATTCATGAATCATAAGCCATGGTTCATGTTGATTTTGAATATTTATGGACGAATTATAATGATGGATATGATGGTTGATCCTGATCATATCATGTACATTGTATTATATACTTGTCTTGGTTATGTTTTTTTTGCATTACGTTTGGTGTATTTACATTATAATCGGTGTAATCTGCAATGTATCATCTAAAAAAAATTATTTTCCTAGAAAATATATAATTTTTGCATTTTTTATGGTGCCGAGTCTTTGCTGAGGCAAGTTCGACTGTGCAGCCAAAATGAGTCACAACCCAAATTGAGTTTGGTGACTATGGTAAAGGATATGCACACAGAACACTTCATTATTTGCACATGCACTAAAACTTGTCAGGATTGCAGTACCAAGGATCATGTCCTCACTACTTAGGAGTTGTTGAGTACTTAAATTGCCACACACTCCTCAATAACCCTCATAGAAGGGTGCTAGCAAATCCAAACCTAGATCCAAAGTTAAAAATCTTGCAAACCTCGATCTCTCTTTGTCCATATCATGCATATCAAAGAGACTCTTATGCTCATATATGAACACTAACAAATATGCAACATAGAAAAACCGATGATATATTCTTTTATTATTAAGAAAAGAATATAAGCACAGGAAAAGTAGAATCAAGAAGAAAATGGAGAGCATTGGAATTACTTAGTGCTTGGGGAGAAGATGGAACATTTTCATCCATTATAAGGACAAACCCATATGCATGACCACAAAATATTTACATGCCAAACCCTAGTGAAAATCAACATTTATATTGGAAAATGTTAATCTTCTATTTAATCATCAGCCTAAGGTTAACACCTTTTCATAGTACAATGTAGGGTTTCACAGTTGAACATCTTGTAATAATTTTTTTGGTTTAAGCTGAATAAATTTTTTATCCAATTCAAACCAGATAATTATGAGCTTTTAAAAACTGATATTTGCTTCAATCCCCATCAGCACCATGGTGTCGGAACGATGTAACAGAGAAACTAGTATACTGTCCTATTTATGTAATTTACCTTTCTATGCACTTGCATTATATTATATCTTAAAGTCCTTACATATTAACTTAGGTTAATACAACAGTTAATGCAATTGAAGGCTTAGCTATTTCATCTTATGGATTGTGGAAATAGCAAAAATTATCTGGTCTCAAAGCTCAAACCTTTAACTTCCAACATGTATATGTCATACACAACTGGTATTCATAGTAATTTTAAGATCTAATTCAAGAAAACACTCTTTGGTTTCCATTGTGCATGAATAATCTTATTTCATCACATACCGCATGCTTACATTCATATTGATGTCCTCGTTCTTATTATGTTCTCCTTTCTGGAATTTCTTTCAGTATTGTATTTTGCACATGTGCAAAAGAACCAACCTCAATTAAGTAAAAATGAACACATTCATAATGGTTGATAACTACTATTCTTCATCTAATCAAATCTCTTATCATGAAAGGCCTCTGATCCAAATAAAAAATATTAACTTTTAAGAATTCACTTCAATTATGGTACAAAAACTGTTGTTCCATGGAATCTCTAACCTAACCACACTTTCAATGATTCGAAATTTCAGATCCCCTAGGAATTGTTGTAAATTAAGAGAATTTTAAAAAGAAATTAATGTAGGTTTTTGGCAGTAAAAGATCATAATCAATTTTGAACAACCATCTAATGAACTTATTTCTAAGTAATTAACTATGCGAGAAATACTAACCAGAAGATGGAACACTTAGTTCATAACAAGCTCACTCTTCCCATAAATTACATAAGCCAATCTGATAAGCATTAAGAACAAATAATCATTATTTCATAATGACCAAACTGCATGGCAGAAAGAGACCTAAACAAAACCAACACAAGCAAGTATCAAGTTGGTTGGTGACCCCCACCAAAGATGTACCATAGTTACTATATCAAAGGTTGTGTGAATTGCAAAAGCACCTTGTAATTTTGGCATATGAAATAAGGGTTCCATGTTATCTTGAAGCATTTCATGCTAGTTATAAACAGTTAGAACATCATTTGGCACTTCTGTTGTCAGTATTTGGTGTGCATTTATTGGGTTACACCGGGCTTCGAATGGATGACTAGCAGCTGAATTGATTACAATTCTGAAAATCATTTGAATTTGCAATTTTTTTTATTAATATACAGTACCTCATCGGTTATCTGACGTTCAACGACTAGTAGCCGTTGTCAGATTTCATGTCAATCCAATGACGCTACTGTGGCTCTGACAGCAGATTGTCATCGCATTTCTGACATCCTGGGGCATTTCTGATGAGATGTCATCAAACTTTCGACCACAGATCATCTGAAATTCAACAATATTTTGTCTAAAATTTGACAACCTTGTTGTCTGAAATTCGACAACCTTGTATTATGAAATTCGAGGACAATTCGTCTGAAATTTTATAATGATTTTTCTGAAACTCGACAACTAATCGTCTAAAATTAGACAACTATTCGTCGAAAATCCAACGACATAGTGGGTGAAAGCCTTTGGAATATTAGCTTCATTCTTTGTAAAAAAAATCGACAGTGTAAGACAAGGGGTCGAATGTCCAACGATATCTAACCGGTGACAAAAAAAGGAAGTTGTTGAATAATAGACAGGTGTCTGTCGAATTTCATGCATGGCATCCATTGGATTTTGGGCTCAAATTCTATTTTGATTGTCAGTAAATAAATACATTTTCAAAAGGAATACATAGTCAAGTAAATGTATCTTCTGCAACAGAGAAAAGAATCATCAAAACAAAGTGACGAAAGAGAAGCATATTGACAGGGGGAGCTAGAATAATCCATGGGGGAGAAAGTGAACAAAGTTTCTTCACCCCTTTTGTAATTTATGTAAAAGGGGGAGAGAGAATTGAATTTGTTCCAGTGAATGACAAAGGGGAAGATTTTTTGGAAAAATTTGTCATTCATGTCAAATAAGGTGTCATTGATGCCAAAAGTGTGAAGAGATATGTGGAGTGAAGGTGATAATGATGATGCGGTTAAATTAGAGATCAATCTTTTGGGAATGTATAATGAAACCTTGAATCCACTAAATAATAACATAATGAATCCCTTAATCACAAGTTGATATAAACCCAAATTGGTCCCTTTATGGCATAGCGGTTGTGCATGGGCCTCAAAGGAAGATTCTTTGAGTTATACATAAGTGGCACAAATCCCCTAATGATCACGATGATGTGCAGTGTAAAGGATTCCCTAAAGTGTCCTAAATAAGTGTGAATAATTTCCTAAATAAATGATGTTGGGTCACATGACCATAATTATGGGTCACATGACCATTATCGTGGGTCACATGACCATGATGATAAGAAGTGTAAGAAAATTCATAAAGGTGTGTCTAATAAATGCCTGTAATAAATGTGAAGGAATCACTAAAATAGTGATGTTGGTTCCACACGACAATGTGGGTAGGGTCACATAACATATGTTGGAGAAGGCCCTAAAGAGCCCTTAAGGTTGGTGCAAAGAACATTGGGATAAGTGTGAAAGATATCCCAAAATCATGATGATGGATCCACATAACCCTGAAAGTAGTGGTGTTGGGTATACATTCCATAAGGATTGGTCAATATGACCATGAGAAGCATCCCTTGAAGTAATAAGGATTGGTCCATAATGAAATGTTCAAATAAAAGATGAAGAAACAAATAAACAATGGTTTTTGGTCAATTTTCCCATGAGTTTGGGTTTACATGACCCATGGTAAAGTAGGCCCTAAGGGGTCCCCAATGTTGCTCCGAAGCAAGTTGGTGTGATTATTAAAGTACCCCTAAAATAATAATGTTTGGTCCACATGATTAAAAAAATTGGGGTACTTTGGCCCATTAGACCACTTGAAGTGACAAGGATCCCCGTAAGAAATAACAACATATCCACCAAGTATGATGATGTGGTAAATACCTAGGGGATCCTTTAGAGAAGATACAGAGTGATATAAAAATTTTGGCATGAAGTTTCATGATCGATCCTTGAGGTGGTGTACTAACCCTTAAGACCCCCTTAAAATATGGATATCGACAAATTAAGGATGAGTTTAAGGAGATACAAAAAGAAGCTACTAGATCATGATGAAGTGTATATATAGAAGGAAAATCATTTCATTTCACTATCAATCAAGTCTATCTTTATATTGTACATATTTGGATAAAAGTGTGAAACTTTTTAGAGGAGCAATTTATCGTCATCTTTGAGGATTGGCAAGATTATCAAAAAATGACATAACTCTCTCATACTATATCAGAATTACAAAATTATTAGCTCGTTGGAAAGTTGGTTCTAAGGGATATGCAATGAATCGATATAGATACTCTTTTGGTTTATATGTTGTTTCTTCATATTGTAATATTGGAAAAGGTATGGTTCATGCTTGTGGGTTTCTCTTGTGATGGCACATGTATTTGATGGATAGAGCTCATCTTGGATATTGGTATGTGAGCATCTCTCTTGGTATATATATTTGAGGTCATTATATACATTATGGGTGATATGATGATCATAGTATTGGCATAGATATGTCCTGGTTCTTGTACATGGCTCTGTCTTGTGATGGTAATGATGATCGTGGAATAGGTCTTGTTGATTTCTTTGTATAGATCATGGTGATTATATGTACATATTGTATAACAGTATTGGAATATATCATAACGAGTATCTTGGCATATTACTTGGTTATGTTGTGGCATATGCCTTATTTCTTGGAATGTTCAATTTTTCAGAAATGTATATAATGTAAAAGTTGAGGATAAACTAATATCAATGGACCATTTTTTATGGGTATATACTTTAGGCATGTACAGATTGATTTAGTGTGTCATATATTGATACAATGTGACAGTGATTATGGAATTGTGACATTTTAGTGACATTGTGACAGAGGCATTGATTTTGGCATCTAGAAAGAGATACAATGATTGGGGCATTGTGATAGATATAGTGTTTGTCATAGGTTGATAGAGTTGTGATACAATAATATAGGCTAAAAGAGACAATTATATAGGAACACGGACAATGATACATGAACATGGACAATGATAGAGGTGCAGGGACAAATATACATGTACAAGTTGTTATATATAGTGATACAATGATCATTAAATATTATTTCTTCTATTCATATCAGGGTGAAAAGGCGGGCAAAGGATAGGAGATTGTAGTCTCCTTCAGGTTGGTTATTGCGAATTGTGAGTCGATACTAACGTAGTACTTGTTTCATATATATAGGTTGGAGCCAATGAACTTAGGGGGTTATATGCTCCTTCAGTCGCAGCTGATAAAATAGGGGGTTGGATCCTCCTTCAAGTTGGTGCTACAAAATCAGGGAGTTGGAGCTTCCTTCTAGCTGATGTTGGTAAACACATTGAATGTAATCTATATATTATAAATAACATCTTTTGTGGTTTTTCCTAGTACTTTTTTTTCCACGTAAAAATAGTATGTACTATGTATGGTTCTTATGCGATGATGATGTGATAATGATATGCTTATGAAATGTAAAGGTTGATAATGTATTAATGAATGATTGTACTTTGCAAGCTGCTAATAATAAAGTTTTGAAAATTAATAAAAGGTACACACATTGATTCACCCCCCCTTAGTTTTTTCAATGTATCCAACACTTGTTTATTCAATGGACTTGGTGCACCAGAAGTAAGGTAATCAATAAAATATAGACCTGAATATTTATCATAACCTTCCATATTGCAACGTGTACACCATACATCTTGTCAAACTTCTTTTCCTTTATTAACATCTTGGATCATAAGCAACAGGTTGGCTAACTATGATTGGATCTGCGGCATACCATTACCAGTTTCTCCAATTAGTGAAGCTTCCAACTTCATAACGAGTTCTAGTGATGGTCCAGGACACAATATTCTATTGAATTATCGGAAACCAAACATGTGGAAAGGGTGCTACTATAAACCACTCCTTATGTTGTACATTAGACATGTGGAAGCTCACCATATCCATCAAATTCTTGAATATTTGATTGAAATCCCATATCGACTCAGTCAAGAAATTCATTATCTCATTTAATTTTGTAATACACTATGACTCAGACTTAGATTTCTTGAATTTGTTTATCATTCTAGCCTTAATCTCAGCTAACATCATTTGTGCATCTCTAGAAATAAATTTTATGTACCAATAAAGGGCATGACCTCTAAAAGTTGTGATCATCTAGGCCTTCTTGACGACTTCATCTTGCACTTGTCAAACAGACCATACAACTTCACAAAGAAAAAAATGTTTCCTGGATCCTTCAATCTAGTCCCATTAAAAATATGTAACATAACATCATCCCCGTCCATACTAGCTGGTCTCTCGGGTACCAATGAACTCAAACTTGGTGGTGTACTATGAGGAACCTTATTATGCGAACCACTATGTTTACTATTATTTTGATTTGTTGGAAAAGACTAGGATGAATTATTGGGACTTACCTCAGTCTCAGGAGACGTATGTGGGGTCAAGGGTATGTCACCACCTTGGTTGTAGTGTAGTTTTTTATCTTCTTCTTCTTCTTCTTCTTCTTAAAATTTTTCATCGAGCAATGAAACTAGTTCGTAGTCTCCAATTTCAAGCACACTGCAACTCTCTCTTATATTTGTATTCCTCCTCCTCTGATTCAACCAAATATTTTTCCCATTCCTCAGGTGACCACCCTCTTCATTGGTCTCTCTTACTCCTCCATATAACATTTCATCTTATCCTGTAAATTATTCTCCAGACCTTCCTCGAATAGACACATTCTCCTACTTACAATCACTCTACTCATCAGATTTCATCCTTAGAATAACATTTTCACACAACAACATTTTAATCCACAACTTTAAATAATTTAGGTAAATACCTTTTGGTCCTTAGAAGAATTCCATTTCTTCTTCACTATATGATCTGATAGTACCCACGACGATTTCAGTAATACATCTTGCTAAGATGTTATCAACCCATAAGTTGACAACTATAGATAATGTATTTCTTACACCCTTTAGTTTCTAGATCAGCTATGGTGTCCAACCCTTAGGCTCACCTCCATGGAAAATAATATTTTAAAGGGTTAGTCTTGCTAGCCACTCATACAAGATAATAGAAAATTTGCTGAAGAAAATTTCATGAATATTAGAATAAACATACCTCTCTATCCATTATCCTAGAGTTAGTCACAGATCTATATTTCCTTGCAAAGAAATATCTCTTGCCTTTTGATATTTCCAGTCTTGAATATCAAGCTTCCTCGGGTGCCAAAACATGTCCCCTTCATAATTATCCCAGTCCCAGCAATGAAACCATTTGTTAGCACAAAGTCACAATAACCTAGATTCATACTAATTGGTACCAACAAATCCCGAGGTACTAGGCCAGAAAGAGTTGAATCCTTTTGAAAACACTTGCGGAGAAGGTGAATATCACCTGAAGTAGCTATGGGAGATACAAGAACCAAGTTTATACAATAGTGAAGGGGATTTCTACCAAAACCTATGTAGACATGAAATACATTGACATATCACTGGTGGCAATAGAGACAAACATTCATAGTCATGGAATGAATTAGATTAATTATCATGTATTCCACTAGTAATCCATCTTATCATCCATTTACTTTACATTAATCATTCATTCATTCATGTAGTAATAAATAACATAACACATCACACAAAAGAACACTAGTATATAACGTGGAAACCCAAATTGGGATAAAATAACAAAAGCACTTGTTTATTCATATGAGTGACAAATAAAATTCCTTTTATCTATGCAATCATCTTACAAACATATTCTTAATCATCATTTACATCATATATGTACAAATAGACTACAGATCGACTCATACATTAAAAATAAACTCAGACTTCGATCCAAAATAGTATTACATCAACTTGCACATTGTTCGCTCTGTATCTATCTAAATCTCTAAAATCCAAACCCATTACATATTTATAGGATCTAATGGCCCAATTCACATCCCACTCCCACTACTTGACTCATTACATAAGTGGAAAAAAATCATAACTAACTAACCAACCTTTCTGTTGGATTTATTTAAAACAAGCACTTTTCCTTGATCTCCATCCCAATTTCCAGAGATGACTATCCTTTTTACCATTCTAACATAGCATTTCACCAAAATTTACAAAATGTGTATCAAAATTCCAAAAGAAAAAAATAGGCCAATAACACTGACCCAACGAGCTACACAATTCTAATAATCACTCTAGCCTACAGTACAACCCTTTGGGTAGTGGAAAGGATCTCACTCCTCCATGATTCCTAAAGGGGTGTGAAACACACCCCTGTGGGTAGTGGAGATGAGCTTTTCTCCTCCCTCAGCCCCCTTTGGGAACCTAAAGCGTCGACCCAATGGGTGTCGCAACTCTTAGAATATAACCATCTCGTTGGGACGAAGCTTTGGGTTCCAAAAGGGGCCTGAGGGGAGGAGTGCTATATTTTTAAAAGTGTTATGTACAATATGAGGAATATCAATGAAAGAATGAAAAGAAAAACAATACAAATAAGACACAAATATTTATCTTGGGAAACCCTCATTGGGAAGAAAACCCAACAAAACTTCCTCGACATAGAATCCAACCAAGTACATTGTAAGACCACAAGACTAAGATAGATGGCTTCATATCCTCCAGATTGACTCCTCTTTCTCTCTCTAGCAAAATTGCTTGAGTTTTGAGTGTGTACAAATGAGGAGGGAGCCTCATATATTTATACACGTCATACATGAATTCTAATAACCCAATAAAGCTGAATTCACCTTCCAACCAAGGACGACTTGTCTTGAGAGACACAAAAATACATTTTAAGAATTATTTTCTGCGTACTATTGACCCAACTTACAACATAGGTTTTACCTCAAAAAATTTCATGACCAATTACATCAATGACATCCCTAATTGGAGGAACAACACATCTAGAAAGGAGGGACAACAATAATATAATAATAAGTATAATAGAATATTCTTTGTAGCTACATTAATTCAACACTCCCTCTTAATAAGGAAGGTATTCTACATCATCAACAATAACAACCACAACTATTGTTGTGCAACTAATTGGTGGATCTATATGTCATAAGAAGTTTTGTAAAAACATAATCATAAGCAACATATTCACCATGGAACATCATCATTATTTTCGAACATCATAATCATGGAATATCATCATCATGGAACATCATAATCATCTACAACATTGTCAATATGTGAATAATAGAACTCCATCATCATGTGCAATACCATCAATATGTGAATACTATAACATCATCCTCATCTGCAACATCACCAGTATGCGAATACTAGAACAACAACATCATTAGAAAATAAATGTTAGATCATCATTCGCATCATCAACATATAAATGATGGAAAAACATCATCATCATTAGCATAAAATTATAAGACAACCTCATCATCATCATTGAAACTTGTTGTGACTACAAACACTCAAAATCATCAACACAAACTGCTCAGACCACAACTACATTAGCATCATCAACATAATGTGTTGGGACCACAACCACATCATCAACATAGAGTGATGGAACCAAAACCACGTCATCAGCATAGAGTGATGGAACCATCTAAAGAAACATCACGGTTGGCACTCTGGCAGACCCAACTGGACTTTTCTGGATTACTAATCATTTTAGACCAAACAAGCCTAGCCAGACATATTGATCTACCTAGAGACCAAACAAGCCTTGTCTAAATTACTAACCTTTGTTACAATTTTATCATTCAATATAGAATTATGTTAGGATCTTTAACTAAGAGAATAACAAGTACAACAATTAAACACAAGAGACAATGAACACAATTTTTTTCCTTGAGGAAACCATAAATGGAGAAAACCCCGCAACTTCCTCAGAGATAGAATCAACACCAAAATTAAAACCCCAAAACAATAAGATGATCTCTCGACAACAATAGTCTCTTTCTTTCTAGCCCCGACAACTTCTTCTCCCTCATCTATGCGCTACAACTAAGTGTGAGTGAGTGTGTGATAAATAGAGAGGCTCACTCTCTATTTATACTAATTCCTGGCTTGACAATAACTCACTAGGGCCGAATTCACTAGGAGAGTGTAATAACCCTAGGTCCCCAGAACTACGGGGACTTTAACCCTTGATCAGTAGGAGGTTTACCCACAATGACTTGACATGACTTGTTTACATTATAGAAACTCTCGATCAGAACATCGAGGCATGACAAGGATCAATTACATTACAAACACATCCCAGAATAAACATCAGGGAACAATACATAATATATACAAGTGAATACATTCTGAAGTTACAATTACATCAACACTCCCTCTTAACTAGGAAGGTATTCTCTCGACATAATTTATTAGCACAAGTATTCTTCTCTGTATCATCTGGATCATCATTGTGTTCTCGTCATCTTCAAGTCATCTTCATCTTTAGGTCATCTTCATCTTCAAGTCATCTTCATCTGGATCTGGATCATCACTTGATTTGGATCATCATCACTGGATCTAGATCATCACTCGATCTAGATCATCTCTATTGGATCATAATCACTAGATCTAGATCATCACTCAATCTGAATCATCACTACTGGATCATCATCAATGGATCTGGAGCATTACTTGATTTGGATCATCATCACTAGATCTGGATCATCACTGGATCTGGATCATCACTGGGTCAACATCACTGGTGTTGTCTCAGGATTCTTCTCATCACAGGAAGTTTTACAGAGCCAACTCTTTTTCGTGTTGCTTGTAGGCCTAGCCTCCATGTAGGTCTTCTTCAGCACTTATATCTAAACCTAAGTTAGAATGGCCCTCCCAGCACTTGTGTCTGACCTTGAATCATCAGATAGGCACACCCAACACTCACATCTAACCATGAGAGGAACACATCCACCATCATGCCAGAATGGCCCAACCCTCATATCTGACCATGGAAAGAACTTAATCCTCTCACCATGTCAGAATGGCCCAGCCCTTACATCTAACCATGGAAGGAAATTAATCCTCTCACCATGTCAAAATGGTACAACCCTTACATCTGATGATGGGAGGAACTTAATCCTCTCACCATGTCAGAATGGCACAACCCTTACATCTGACCTTGACTCGTCAGAAAGGCTCTCAGTCCCAGACTTAGGGTTCCTAGTAACTGACCAGGTGCCTCCATTTAGAGAATGGAAACAACCCTTATATATGATCAAGTGGGAACATATCCCTCAATCACATCAGAATGGCCCTACACTTATATCTGATCATGTGATACTACATCCCGCAGTCATATCAGAATGGCCCTCATTCCTATATTGAGTATTCCTGGTAACTGACCAGGTACCTCCATTCAGAGAATGGAAACAACCCTTATATCTGATCATGTAGGAACCAATCCTACAGTCATATCAGAATGGCTTAGGACTCATATCTGACATGGAAGGTGTTGCCGCCTTTTCACACACCTGGATCACGTGGCAGAAATCTTCAAGCCACTCGGTGTGTCCTTGGGGGCAAGTCTCGAGTCAAGGCTGTCACCTTG